>CM034466.1:7231032-7251583 GCA_019925255.1 Litchi chinensis
GGAAAGAAAAAAAAAAAGAACTTGATATAAATATCAGGTCCATTTTGCCCAGGCGCGCCTGGGTCTTCTGCGCCTGGGCGCGCCAGGCGCGCGCCTCTTCCAGGTCGCAGCGCCTGGCCGGCGTCCGGGTGCCGGAGTGCCGCCCCCGTCGCGCCCCCGGCGCCTGGAACGCGCGCCCAGGCGCACCTTTTAATACTATGCCTAGGGATCACCCCATGCGGTCCGTTTAGTTGTTGGAGGCTCGAAACGAAAAATTACATTTTTAATTCTCAACTTATAGCCCATAACAGAACAGGTGGTAGCACGCTGCTCGGGGCTCTGTTTTCCTTCATTCTTCTTCCTACGGTTCACTTATCTCACATTCTAGTCACACGTAAAATTTCGTTGGAAATATTATCGTTTACTAGGTCAAATCTAAGAAAAACGCCTCTTTTTCGGGCATTTTCTAGCACGTTTAGTGCGTGTTTTGTATATTTTCCGTTTCGGATTAGCGACGCTAGTTTTTCTTCCATAGCTAAGCTTCATTTAACTAATAATGATGAACCAAACTCAAATCATGCAATAAAAGTTGCATTAGATAGCCGTTTCATTCTCAGAGCTCTAACGGCACTATTTTGTGCATAACTTGCACAATTTTTATCGGATTCGATCCGTTCCAAAACCTATAGTTTTCTATAGTTCCTAGGCATCATTTGAGGTGTAGAACACTCCCAAATAAATCAAATATAGTCAGGTCTCCTCTAGCTCAAAATTCAGCTCGGGATTGACAAAGTTGTTAAAACTAACTCTATTGAGCTTCTATCCTTCCTATATGTTTTCCTATGCTTTTCTAATCATTTTTATGCTCAAACTTGGGTTCAAAACCTCTTAATTTCAGAGTTTACTTACTGCCCTATAAGTCTTTAACACACACACAAACTTAACTTTGTCATCCAAAGCTCTCAAAATTCACTCAAAACTTTCATCAAATAGTTGGTGTGTGAGAAAAACAATTTTCGTTTCTATGGTTCTCAAGCCTATAACAGCCCATATATACAACCCTAAGTCATCATTTACACCCAACAACACATCCTCTAAGGTTCTATAACAATCACTTAGGTTTTGACACCATTTTTAGTGCAAAACCTCCAACAACACACAACAAAATTCTGCAGAAACAATTTCAGCATCTCTACTGAAATTTTTAGCAAAGAAAAGGAAGAGTGAGCTAATTTCTTACTTGGTTCTTGACTTAGAGAGTTGAGAGGGACTTGGGTGAGGGTTTAAAGAAGGATTTGGAGGCTTGAATGGGCTGGAAAGGGGTTGTTTTCCTCCAGTTTTCTCTGCTGCTCGTCCAGCTCGTCACTCTCTGTCTCAGTTCTGTTTTTCGCTTCTGTTCGCGTCTCCCACGACCAGCAGCTGCTGGTGCTCCTTCTTCTTCGTGCCTCCTCTCTCTCTTCTTCCTTTGCTGCCCAGCTTGCTGCAGTTCACGGCCAGGAGCTTCCCTCACGCGAGCTGCTCTTGCGCGAGCTGTTCTGCTCGGGTTTGACGAGCTGGAATCTGCTTCTGTCGCTGCTGCTGCTGCCTTCTTGCTCGACCAGCAGCTACCTTGCTCTCTTCTGCTGCTGATCACTTCTCCCTTCTTGGTCCTTTCTTCTTCTCTTCTTGGTTTCTTCTCTCACGGCTGGCCGATCACTTCTCTCTCTCTCTCGCGAATGTTCTCGAGGCTGCTGTCTGATTCCTTTGCATTTGTTGAAAAAATTTCAGCTTAAGGTTTGTATTTATACTAATCATCTCTTGTTAATTGCATCATGCCCCAATTCTTTTTGAATTTTCATTTCAACTCATCGTCTTGTTACTCTTTCATGGCCACACCCCTCAATATTCTTTCGTATTTCTTTCGTTTCTATTCGATTTAATCGTTCGTCTCGGTTAGAATTTATTTTGATTGTCAAGTTTGTCCTATCGACCACTTGACTCTTTTTTTTTATTAAATTTTAATTCAACTCATCGTTGACTAAAATTTTAAATTCCCTACTTGAATTTTCATTGCCACGCTACTAAACTTTTATAGTCAACGATTTTCGTCGTATTCTTGATCTAATACTTTCTGAGGCCATGATTATTAATTTATTAAATGTAGAGAGTTATATTATCTCCCTAACTTAACTTCTAATGCTGGGAATTTATAAGTCAAGACTAGGGGTTTACAGAAATGCCAAAGCGAAATCAAGGAATGTTACTACAATTTTTTCATTATTATAAATTATTAGGAGATTTTTCTGTTTTGAGTCAAATTGCACTTATTTTATGGTTCATTGCCTTGCTGCCCAATTTGCATGCCATGCACTTACGAAAGCATCAAATAATTCAAGAGGAAATTACAAATTAGCTACCTGATTGGAAACAATTTACTGATGGAGTAAATGTTATCTATTTATTACAAATTACCCACCCACAATTAGTATAGGTCAGTCAATGGTTAGTCAACTTGAATAAATCTATGGGTATTTTTGTCTTTTGACTATAAAATATAGTCATAAATAAAAAATAAAAATAATTAAAAAAAAAACCTCTATATCAATTAATTTGAAAAAAAAAAAAATCTGAAAACCAAAGAATTGATTTCTGGTTTCCAGGCTTCAATCAAACTCAAACATCATCTTCTTCACACATTCGGTAGAAATCTCAAACATCATCTTCAATCAACCCAAACATCAGTTTCTTCAAACATTATCTTCAATCAATTCTTAAAATCATCTTCAATCAAACTCACAAAATAAAAACCCAACATCATCAAAACCCAACACCTTCAATCATAAAACCCAACATCTTCAATCATCAAAACACAACAAAACGAACCTAGATTTCTGGGTTCGTTCACAACGAACCCAGAAATCTGGGTTCGTTCAAAACGAACCTAGATGAAGTTCATCTGGGTTCGTTTTGAACGAACCCAAGAAGAAGAAGAAGAAAAGAAGAGAAGAGAGATTTCTGGGTTCGTTCACAGAGAACCCAGAAATTTTTGGGTTCGAAGAAGAAGAAAGATAAAGAGAAGAAGAAGAAGAAGAAGAAAAGAAGAGAGAAGGAAGAGAGGGAAGGGAAGAGGAAGCACTGCCGATGATGATTCGGGCCTGGTTGAGGTCAGTGAAGAGGAAGGGACGTCGACAATCGAGAAGATGAGGAAGTGAAGGTCGGCAATGGTGGATCTGGAAGAAGAAAAGGAGGTCGGCAAGAAGGAAGATGAAGAAGTGGAGATCGGTGATGGGATGAAGAAAATGAGGAGGAGTGAAAAATAAAATAAAATAATTTTATTTTAGGATTGTTGTTTTAAGTTTATAAAAAATATTTTAGTTTATTTTTTTAATATTATTTATAATTCAAGGGTATTATGGTCATTTCGTTATTTGACTAGGATAACTGTTAAAGTTAACAGTTTTTTATTGGAAGTGGGTAGTTAATTATAATAAATAGATAACATTTACTCCATCAGTAAATTATTTTCAATCAGGTAATTAATTTGTAATTTCCTTAATAATTCAATGGTAAAAGTCATCAAGGGGATCATAACTTTAGACTTCAATAAGGGGAAAATTCATTTTGGTCATTGATTTTTTAGAAATTGACAATTTTTTAAACATCTTTAAGATAATATACCAAACATCCCTAAATTTACAAAAAAATTCATCATTTTAGTCCCTACCGTTAGTCAACCGTTAGTCAAATTAACAATAAGAAGGTTAAAATGGTAATCTTGCGTTAAAATTTTCAAAAAAATTCATTTTGGTCCTTGATTTTTTAGAAATTGACAATTTTTTAAACATCTTTAAGATAATATATCAAACATCCCTAAATTTATAAAAAATTCATCATTTTAGTCCCAACCATTAGTCAATCGTTGGTCAAATTGATGGTGAGAAGGTTAAAATGGTAATCTTGTATTAAAATTTCTTAAAATAACACGTGTGTAGTCTAGAAAAATTGAGATATTTGAGAAGAATACTAAAGGTAAAAAATTGGAGTCATATTTGAATTTTTTATACCACTATGGGTTGATGATGTTTGAGAAAAATATTGGAAGTACAAAATTGGAGCACAAAAATTGGGAGATCAAAAAATGGACAAACAAATTGAAGAAGAAAATTGAAATATTTGGGCAGCAAAATTGTAGCCAACAACAAGCAACAACACTCCCTTTTAAACTCATTTTCTTGTTACCGTTTTTACCATAAAAAAATAATATTAAATTGTTATTATTTTGGTTTTATGTGTTAAGGGCAAAAGTGTATTTTGCTTCTCCATCAAAACCAATCAAATCTGATGCAACAAACAATTCATTCACTCAACATGCAACATTCAAAAAGAATTAATAAAAAATTTTAAGGGTATTTTGGTTTTTTCAATTCTAATTTATTTTTATATAGAAGGGTATACTGGTCATTCCAAATATCTTATATTTTAATGCATCAGGGGTAAAAAGGTATTTCCAATAAAGTAGAGGTAGTTTAGTCTTTTTGCATTTTTTGTTAATGTTAACTATTAAAAAACTAGTCAGCAGGACTAAAATGATGAATTTTTAATAAATTTAGGGATGTTTGGTATATTATCTTAAAGATATTTAAAAAATTATCAATTTCTAAAAAATTAGGGACCAAAATGAAATTTTCTCGAAATTTTAATGTAAGATTAGCATTTTAATCTTCTTATCGTTAATTTGATCAACGGTTGACTAATGGTAGGGACTAAAATGATAAATTTTTTTATAAATTTAAGGATGTTTGATATATTATCTTAAAAATATTTAAAAAATTATTAATTTTTAAAAAATCAATGATCAAAATGAATTTTTTCCCTTCAATAATAATGTCGTGGGCCTGAGAATTAATATTTTCCGGTCATGGTGGCCCCAAACATGTCCTAGACACCACACAAAGTACTATCAATCACCTCAATTTATTACCATAATATCACTTTTTTCGCTTTTATGACTCTACTTTTCTCAGTTCCCAAACTCTCTCAAATTTGTTAGTGTTGACTCATTTGTACTGCAATTTCAGATATCAAGGTACTCTCATTTCTAAGATTATCAAAAAAAAAAAAGAAAAAAAAAAGAAAATAAGGTACGTTCAAATTATTTTTACATTTATTTATTAGTTTCATGATTCTATGGTTTTATGTTTTTATATTTATTTGTTGACAAATCAAATTTTTCAATCAAAATAACTATTTTCAATTCTGCTGAATTTTGCCTAATTAATTTGTATTCATTTTATAGTTGATGGACAGATCTATTGCAATTCATGCTTTTTTCTTTTTTTTTTTTTTTTTTTTTTTCAATTCAAGCTTAAGTTTATTCCAACTTGGTTAAGTAGCATTAACATCTCCATCTCTATCTCCAGCTCCAACTCCAGTGTATATATATATTTTTTCATAAATTAATTGAACGAAAATTCAAAATATATGCCAAAAGCTTAAAAAAAAAAAGTCTATCAATTTACTCAAACACAAAACACTTAGTTATTCTAACATAACTACATTTAGATCCTAAAGAAGCCACATCCTCCACCAGTAAAATTATAACAATTATCGCAATAACCTTCTCAAAATTATCATTTTATTACTTTTTAAATTTTTGATTAGTTTTAGAATAACTAATTTTTTTTGGTTAACTAATTTTATTTTATGTTAATCTATTTTTAATTTTTTTTCTTACTAATGATACTTGTTTATAATTAAAAAAAAAATTATGAACTTGGGTAAAAAGATATTTTCGTGCTTTCACTAAAAAAAAAAAAAAAATCTTCCATCCCCTAATTTCTGATTGCACCAATCATTTAAGGTTTTTTTTTTTTTTTTTTTCCTTTTTTGATAGTGCCAATCATTTAAGTTTGAAAGCTGCAAATTTACTTTCAATACTCAACAAAATCAGAAAAATAATCTTATTAAAATTCACTTCCACTGATTAATATTTTATTTTTGACGCCCATCGTTGCGTCAAACATTCTTCATCTTCTCTAATATGAAGTGGTGAAGCTACTATATGGCTTGGTGGGGCTATGGCCCAAGGCCAAAGAAAAATTTAAGTCTAATAAATTTCTAATAGATTTTTTTAATTAAAAAATATAACATTTTGGATTTTTTGGAGTTCACTCCTTAAAAGAGAATAATTAAACTTTTTAATCTTATTATTAGTGAATGTAACTTCTATGATGAAAGAAAGTAATTAATTTAATGTACAATTTTTAAAATAGTAAAATATTAAATTAATTGATCTTTACTTTTTTATTTTCCTTTTTTAATTAGGTCTAACTTAAACCTTTGTTTATTTTTCTTGTTCACTTTTTCATAGCCACAATTTCAACAAATAACAATTTTTACCTCTTGATTATATGATCTTGGGTATATAGTTTAATAGATTTTAAAGTTCTTTAATTCGCAAATTTATATTTCACTTTTCCTTTGATGAGTTTATGTTTGAAAATTTTAACTTTCTTTAATTTTTCTTTTTTCAGATATTGGTTTGAAAAGTTGAGTTTGTTCATCAATAATTGCTTTTTTCTACATCAAATACACAAAGAAGAATTCAGGTTTGACTTGTTTGAATCGTTGAATTTTAGTAATAATTTTATATAGTTGTGTGTTTACATTGATTACTACATTTGACCTTTATGTTAATTTTTATAATTTTGTTACTTAATCATTTTATTTTATTTTATTTTATTATATTTAAGTGAATATCAAGACATTGTTCCTCTAAGGCTTTAATTATTTTGTCATAAGTTTTGATGCAATTTCATATTTAATAAAATTCTATACAATTAAAATTTATAAATTTAGTGTAAAAAATTGTAAAATATAAAAACAGCAGAGAAATTCAATATAGATTCAATTATAGATAAAAGGTGAAAATTTCCATTTTAATTTGCATATATATACACACACACACATACAATTTTTGCTTTGTTAACTTTCATTTATAGTTACGACTAAATAATACTAGTTATTATTTAGCTTACCTGTTGATTTTGTTATATTTATTGGACGTTCATATCTTAAAATTAGTTCAAGTTTTACACCCCACCCCCTCCCCAAACACAAATATAGACACACACTCACTTTATATTATTCTTCAACTATTAAATAAAATCACCAAAAATTGAAAGATCAAATCATTTAGGTTTGAGTTTCATTTTGCTCATCAAACATTGAGCATATATGGAATTGACTTTTTTTGTTTTGTTTTTTTGATATAAATATTATCATAAGGGCTCCTTAATCCTAAGAGCTTTGATGGTGATAAGTCATCACGCAAGATGTGGATAGTTTTTATATGAATTTAATCCTTCCTCCCCCATTCGGAAAAAAAAAAAAAAAAAGGACTCCTCATTATAGTTGGAAGTGGAAGTTATTTTGAGTACCAAATCAACTTGGACTCTATTTTGTGGATGACTAAATAATGTAATATGTGTTAGGAAGTAACGGCTAATCGTAAAGCACAAATTAAGCATGCACATAAAGTAATAAATAAAGAGATAAGATATTTTTATTTGGTTTGAGAAATCCTCTATGTCCACTAAGTGCACCAACACTCTTTTCCGCTATATAACGACATTTACAAACAATAACACGTCTCTCTTATGACGCTCACAAATAATCACTCTCAAACTCTCTCCATATCTCTCTTTCTCACTTTGATAAACTCTAATCAATGTTGGTACTAGTTTGAAAAACTTACACTTTGGTATCTATAGTTCTAAGGTCAAAAGAGTTCCTATTCGAATGGAACTCTTTTTTCTAAACAAGTTCAAAGTCGCTCACGAGATGTGGCGTAACTTCAATGTTGATGTATCAAGTCAAGCCACGCTTTGATCGAATGGAGGTGACTTTTGGCACGACTTCTAGCTTGTGGAGCCAAGTCATGGTACTCATTGGTGGTATGCCTGCCACTTGTGGCACAACTTTTGGTCATGACATCTAAGTCGCGCTATGCATTGTTGGTGTGAAAAAATTTCTTTTGGAGCTCTACGAGCTCTACGGTGAGCTCAAACCCCCATACGTCTAAATAGCGCCACATTTCTTATTTGGACTTCACACCCCAATGATATGACTCCTTTCTAGTTTCACCTTTGAATGACATTAAAATCATAAATGTTAGATCATGAAAACGTGGTTGTTAGCATAAAGTATTAAAACATAAAAATTCTTGTAAAGGATAAACCATGACACTATCTTCTCCATATATGTTGATTCTTTTTACTATCGAATGATATGAACAATCTTTTACCAAAAAGAAGAGAAAAAGATAACGAAACTATTGATGAAATACAGAATTAAGATAGTACATGATTTATATAACACAAATAAATTATTTTTAGTGGCTGTGTTAATTCAGAAGAGATGAAGTAGTAGGGTTCATGATATAAACGGAATATGTTGATGGGTTTGGATAGTAAAATTAATTGTCTTAACCAGTTGTTTTTGGTGCCCTGACAATCACATGCGTTGGGAAATTAAGATCTCCCGTCCTGCCCAATCTTATAAATTAAAAATCTTTTAATATTATTTAAAAATATATTATATTTAATTAATTTATGTTTTTATTATTTATTATTTATATTGAATATATTAAAAATTAATTCAGGTATTTTTATTTAAAAATTAAATTAATTTAATGTTGAATTAATTTAATCAAATCCAATTTAATTTAATACCAATTACACCAAACACATTACAATACATAGCTAGTCCTATCAAATCCCATCAAATCCTATCTCATCCAATCCAATCAAATAATATCTCATCCAATCCTATGCATCAAGGTTTCGTTTGGTACGTGAGATTGGATTGGATTATTTTCATGGGATTGAATTTGATTAAATAGGATTTAATTGGATAAATTAGTATTGTGATATGTTTGACACAATATGAGCTTAGATAAATTAGTGTTGTGATGTGTTTGATAGAATATGAGATTGGATAAAATCAATTTTAAATAATTTAATTATTTTTAAAAATAAAAAATCTATTTTCAATTATTTTAAATCTGAAATAAAATTTTTTAATTAATATAAAAAGGAGTTTTTTTATGAACATATTAAATTAAATATATCATATACTAAAAATATTTATATTAATTTGAAAAATAATATAAAATACTAAATTATATTTTATAAATAAATATAACCATATAAAATCAATTTTAGAGAAAATAATATTTATTGTATAACTAATTTAAAAGAATATTATATTTTAGAAATATTTAATAAATATATTAAATTAATTTTTAAATAAATAATTTAATTTAACATGATATTGGAAAAAAATGTAAAACAAAAGAAGAAGAAGAAGAAGAAGAAAACATGAAATTAAAGGGGAAAAAAAGGCTGAAGTGAAAAACAAAAAAAATAATAATAATAACAAAGAAAGAGAGAAAGAAGCACCAGCATAGGTAAAAAAAAGAAAAAATTGTCAGCTATTGTTGTGGGTTTGATTTAACCCACTACAACAACATAAAATAAAAGAGCATTCCAATCTCATGCTCAAACATAAGTTTGGATTGAAGATTGTCTAAACTCAATCCAAATTCATCTAACAAACAAGGCCCAAACCAGGTAATTTATGGGTGGGGAGAGGGTGTTTTTTTTTTTTTTTTTGGGATGATAATAGAGTCGTACTCTTTTGCTTCTTGACCAAAGTATATGTTAGGATAAAAGATCAATTCTAATATCAATTGTAAATGTCAAAATAAATATTGAAACGCAATGGAAAACTAATAAATATGTATATATATAACTCGAAATGAGCTTTTAATCTTTTATTTTGATCATTGTTAGTGTTTATTTTTTGGCCTTTTGGCCTCTATATTATTGAATGTTTCTTTTTTATTTGAATAATTCAACACGTCAAGCCTACTTGTAGGAAATTAATTCCATCTTTAAAATTCTATCAGGATTCAAAAAAATTTATTCTAACTTGGACAAAGATAAACCCTAATATTACAAATTATAATTCTACTTAAAACTTACATTGATTTAATTTCAACACAACTTTTTTGGCATGCATGTTGGGGGCCCAGGAAATACAAAGCTTTGTAGTAACTAGGTTATATCAAATTACAAGTAAATAAAATAAAATAAGTTGAACGTGAATGAGACAGATTATAATTTTATCGATTAATTGCACTTAAATTTACATATACTTTATGGCAAGTGAAGGTTGTATGTTGATGGGCTCTTGGGTCCTTGTTTTATATAACTAACAAGCACATGATTCTCTTAAGAAATTAATAACTCTTCACCTAAAGCATTGAGAAAAAAAATTTTAATTAATAGTTAAAAGAGTTAATATAATCTTTTCATTAACTGATTCCCAACAATAAAAATTTTAAATGAAGCCTATTAGATACATCAACTCTACAGCAAACACAAAAAGAAAAAAAAAAACTTCAAAATTAATTAATTAATTAAATTTGATAGAAGAAGAACCTGAATCACCATACTTAGAATTTTAAATTGTTAATTAAAAGAATATGTTAGTTGAAATTAAATTTAAATTAATCAAGAGTAAATTGTAAGTTAAAAATATGCATAACAAAATCATCCAGTGATTTTTTAACCATATACCTTTTTTAAAACAAATATAATTGCGATCAACATACCCCAACTTCTTAGAATTTTTTAAGTAAAATGTACTGCAAATCTTGTACGTCTTTGTGATTGTTTCAAGCTTATCTAGGATTCAAGAAAACCAAAATATGTCAAGTTCCTCATACATCTCATAGGGGATATGAGCAACCAAATCTTGAAATTAATAATTTATCTCTTTTAAGGCTTCGATTTAGCATACTGATAACACCATCACAGTCAATTTAATATTTTAAATTTACCAAATTTTCAATAGAGTTTAGATAGCTTAATAATTTAAATATTGGAAAAAACTATAGGGCTTTCAAACTAATTATATTCGAACAAAAGCTCAGATAAATATACACTAATATTTAAAAGTGAAAAATACTTTTGATTGACAAATAAAAGAAACAATACATTAAAATACCAAATTTCTATCTATTAAAAAAATATTAGTTTTTGTATTTCTATCTATTAACTAGTTTATATGTAAGCAGGCAGACATAATTGTTTCAATTCCAAATTTATGTTTACAATTTTATTAAAGTTATGAGCATGATAGTCTTATGGCATATATTAAATTTGTAAAATAAAATTAGAAAGTCTTATAGCATATATTAAATTTTTGGAGACAAGAAGTCTTCAACTTCATTAAAAATTAATTATGCGGTATTGCATGTGAAGATGCTTGGGATTGTTCCATTGTATACCATTGTATGTTGTTGGTTTCTTAATATTAGCACTTTGATTTATTATCCATTGATAATTAACGTTTCATCTTCCTGTCCATGAACAAATCCAGAATCATGCCTGTGGTGGAGCTCCTTGTCTCAGCTATCCTGCCTGTTTTGTTTGAAAAATTGACTTCTCCGGAGTTGCGGTAGTTTCTGCGTCAAGAGGGTTTGCATTCAGAGATCACAACATTGGAACAAACTCTGAAGATAATTCAGGCAGTTCTTGGCTATGCAGAAGAGAAGCAGTTGGAGGACAAGCGTATGAAGCATTGGCTGGACGATCTTGAGGACTTGGCTTATGATGTGGAGGACATACTCGATGAGTTTGATATTGAAGTTTTAGCAAGGAAGTTGGAGATGGAAAACCATAACCAGGCTAGCTCTAGCAAGGTTCGGAAATTTGTTCCTATCTATTTCAAAAAGTCATGTCCAAGAGCTATCAAGTTTCACTCTCGCATGGGCTCAGAGATTAAAAATGTCAAACGCCGATTGCAAGGTGTCATGAGCCAATTGGAACTACTCTGCAAACTCAAAGATGGCCTTGGATTGGAAAAGAATATTGCTGGAGGGACATCGGCTATTGCATACCAGAGACAGCCCACTTCATGTATTCCCATTGAACTTGTTGTTTATGGGAGAGATGAAGACAAAGCAAATATTCTAGAAATGGTGTTCAGGGATGAACCAAGTGTTTTCAACAAGTGTTTTCACGTATTATCCATTGTTGGCATGGGAGGAATCGGTAAAACAACAGTTGCTCGAGAGGTGTACAATGATAAAGCGGCTGAATCTTTTGAGCTCAAAGCTTGGGTTTGCATATCTAATGATTTTGATGTTCTAAGAATCTCAAAAGCAATTCTTGAATCTATCACCAAGTCGTTTGATGATCCAAAAAATTTAAGTACAGTGCAAATTGAACTCCTAAAGACATTTGCTGGAAAAAAGTTCTTGCTTGTCTTAGATGATATTTGGAGCAAGGATTATAGTTCATGGGAAATCTTCAAGTCACCCTTTAAGGCAGGAGCTAGTGGCAATAAAATCACAGTGACGACACGGCTTGAAGATGTTTCATTAATGATGGGAGATTCTACTCGATTGTATAGACTAAAGTGTCTATCGAATGATGATTGTTGGTCTTTGTTTAAGGCACATGCATTTGAGGATGGAGTTAATTTTACACATCATGATATTCAATCGACTCGTCAAAAAGTCGTTGAAAAGAGCAAAGGCTTACCCTTGGCATCAAGGATTCTCGGCGGCCTTCTTCGTGCAAAGCAAATAGATAAGTGGTTGGAAATTTGGAATAGTAAAATGTGGGTATTCGAAGACAAAAGTGAAATTCCAACAATTTTAAAATTAAGTTATTTTTATCTTCCCTCTCATTTAAAAAGATGTTTTGCTCATTGTGCAATTTTGCCGAAGGATTATGAATTTCAACAAAAGGAAGTCATACATCTATGGATAGCTGAAAGTCTTATTCAGCCATCAAAAGAAAAACAGTTAGAAGATTTAGGTCATGAGTACTTCAATGATCTCAAATCTAGATCGCTTTTTCAACAATCAAGTATCAATAAATCCAAATACATAATGCATGACCTCGTTAATGATCTTGCACAGTGGGCTTCTAGGGGAACTTGTTTCCATTTGAAGGATATGTCAAGGGTTAAAGAGCAATTTGGAAGCTTGAAAAAGGTGCGTCATCTTTCTTATGCTTGGTATAATGCTGATGACATATCTAAATTCAATGTCATTAATGATGTTGAACATATTGATGAACGGTTAAGAACATTCTTTTTACTTCCATCTACATTCTTGCCATTTCTGTCTAATCGAGGACGAACGGAGCACTACCTACCTCAAACAATAATTTCTAATTTGCTACCAAAATTTAAGAAGCTTAGGACATTATCTTTAGAGAATTCTTATATTACAAAGCTACCTAAGTCATTTGGTGATTTGAGACATCTACGACACCTTAATCTTTCTGGCGAGAATCAAAAGCTTACCTGAATCAACAAGTTTTTTAATTAACTTGTTGATTTTGAAATTAAAAGATTGTTCTAATCTTACGAAGTTACCATCCAAGATAGGAAATTTGACGAAGCTAAGATATTTCGATATTAGAGGTGTTGATTTAGATAAGATGCCATTGACAATAAATGAGTTGGAGTGTCTTCAATAGTTGTCTGATTTTATTGTAGGCAAAGGTGTTGGAGCTTCCTTGAAAGATTTGAAGAATTTAAAATCTCTTTATGGAAAAGTTCGTCTTTTAGGATTAAGTAATGCAGTTGATTTACAAGAAACAAGCGAGATGATATTAAATGATAAGGAAAAATTGAGAGTGATAGAAATAGGATGGAACTCTCGATTTGACAACACACGAAATAAGAAAGTAGAGAAAAAAGTGCCTGACTTGTTACACCCTCATAGAAATCTAAAAGGGCTCAAAATCGAATTCTATTGTGGTATTGAATTTCCATCATGGGTGGGAGATCCTTCGTTCGCCAAATTGACCGCCGTAACATTGATAAGATGTGATCATTGTGCAGTCTTACCTTCCCTTGGGTTATTGGGATCGTTGAAAGACCTTACAATTAGAGGGATGAATGGACTAAAAAGCATAGGTAAAGAGTTTTGTGGTCAGCATTGTTTAAGGCCTTTTCAGTCACTATAGACTCTTTATTTCAAGGATTTGCCAGAATGGGAGCATTGGGAACCAATCCAAGAAAATGAACATGATGGTGCATTCCTTTGTCTAGGAGAATTTTCTATTATAAATTGTCCTAAACTCCGTGGAAGATTACCTGATTGTCTTCCTCTGTTGGAGAAATTTATGGTTGAAAATTGTAAGCAATTGGTGGTTTCACTCTTATGCCTTCCAATGCTTTGCAATTTAGACAAAAATGATAGCAGAAAGATAGCATTTAATAGTCGCATTGACTTAAGGTCATTAAAATATGTGACATTTTCAAATATTTCAGAGTTTGGCAGTCAGTCAAGACAGGATTGCTTTCAGAGGGAAAAACACCTACAAATTAGTGGTATGGGTCATGGCAGCTCACCAATTTGTGGCAAATGAATGGAGCTTTTCTTGAAAGGTCACCACATCGGGTACAAAACTTCATCTCTATCATAGACCTACAAATTGCATCTTGCCTAGATCTTGTCTCATTTCCTAAGAGTTGTTTCTTTTCCAATATATGTAAATTGGCTATTAGAGATTGCAATGCTCTAACATAATTACCTGTCGAAATAAATAACAAAAATGCATGTTTAGAAAGTTTGAATATAGAAAAATGTAATTCTCTAAGATTTGTAATAAATGGTCAATTACCCTCGTCTCTTAAAAGGCTTGAGATACAGGGTTGTGATAAATTGGAGTATTTGTGGGATGATAGGGAGATAAGTTGTACATCAATTTTGGACAAAGAGAACATGTCTCTACTTGAATACTTAAGAGTTGGCAACTGCGTATCTCTCACAAGCTTATCATTAAGTGGGCGGTTACCTGTCACTCTTTCTGCTCTCGAGATCTATGGAGTTCCAGAACTGGAATCAACAGCCTATAGTTTTCATAACAACAAGTCTCTTGAAGAAATTGATATATCGAACTGTAAAAAGCTTAAAACTCTACCCAAAGGCTCGTACAATCTTACCCGCCTACAGAAGATAAAAATATCTTATTGTCAAAGTATTGTGAATTTCGCAGAAGATGGGCTTCCCAAGGATGGGGTAGGTCTACTTAACATTAGATATTGTGAGAAGCTGGAAGATCTACCTAAAGGCTTCCACAGCCTCGACTCTCTTAAAAGCTTGGTATTGAGAGGATGTCCAAGTATGAGGTCATTTCCAGAAGAAGGTTTTCCCACAAACCTAACGTATCTCTACATTGATGATGTAGGCAATCTCTATAAGTCACTGCTTGAGTGGGGGTTGCACAAACTCACCTCTCTCACAACTCTCTATCTTTTTGGGGGTCAAGAAGCAGAGTTGTCAGTTCTAGAGCAGGATATGGGAAAGAGGTTACCCGATTCTCTAACTAGTCTGACCATTGACAAATTCCCAAACGTGAAATGGTTATTAAGCCAGGGTTTGCCATCTTCACTTCAATTTCTGTTAATCATGAATTGCCCAGGTGGCACATCCATTTCAGAGCTGGTTTTGCCATCTTCACTTGGATCTCTGTCAATCTGGGACTGCCCAGGTTTCACATCCAGTTCAGAGCTGGTTTTGCCATCTTCACTTGACATTCTGTGTATCAAGAGATGCCCAGGTCTTGCAATCATTTCAGAGCAACGGCTGAAAAGAAGAATGCCAAAAAAAATAAAGGAAAAGAGTGGCCCAAGATTTCCCATATCCCTTGCATTCAGTACCTAGAACGCTCATTAGTGGTATGTCAATCTCTAACACTTTAAACCTCATCTACATTTTCAATTAACATTTCAATTCTCTTGATCATTTCTTTGTTTTTTCAGCCGGAAGCATTGAGTTATGATGTTTACAATTTGTGAACAGCCCTTCATTGGACTTTAAAGTATGTCAACTTCATTTATCGAAATTTTTTTATACAAACTAAAGTTACATAATATTTCCATGCGGTAGTGATGATATTAGTACTCTCTAGATGTCTAGCCATCGATATGTCAAAGAATAGGGCTTAAATTACAATATGTGTTCAACATGTAAAATGCAACTATGCTATTCAAACTACCTTACCAAGAATATGACTTCATTTATAACATGTAGAAGGTTGATGATTATTTGAAATGAAAATTTGCAGGCAAAAGATGCAGCAGTAGGAAATGGTGGTCCAGGAAGGCTAGATTTATGTTTTCTAACCAACACATGGATGTATGGTTTGAGGTAAATATCAAGCAACAGAGCAGGTGCAAATATTAACTCCTTCCCAAAGTGTATATATATATTTTGGCTCGAAGGATGCAAAAGTATAAGAAAAGAATGTATTCCTTAGATGTTATATCCCACCCCTTTTATTCTATGCTACGGTTGGTTTATATCATTTTGAATGACACTAGGTTCTTGAACAGGGTGCATTTCATCAAGTAGGACCTAATTTGCATGCATTACAGGTAGATATGGGTTGAAGGGAAATCTTCCAAGATCTAGCTTATGATGTGCCAATTTTAGGATAAAAAACTAAGACAGGTTCATTTATGGGAAACAAAATCTACTTCTATGGATTTTAATTTATTTCAGTTCAATGATAACTTCATTTTAGAGCTTAATAGGTTGATCCTCTTGAATCCTTGTCGATATTCTGTATCTCAAGAATCATCCCATTATATTCACATGCTACTCATTTCTAAAGATTAATTGAATGGTACAACAGGTTTCCTACTACAAAAGCTTTATTAGTCACTAAACTTATATATAACTGTTTGCATTTTGAGCTAGTTTTGTAATTATATTATGATGAGCTTCTTTTATTATTTTATATTGTATGTCCAGGTCTGCATATGTTTGTATAAAGCTTAACTTTAAAATGTGGTCAATTTGCTGCTCTCTATTGTTCTGTAGGCTAGGGATGCTAATGAAAGTGGGAAGCTTTTGTAGCTGAAACAACAATTCCATCATATAAATTCAGGTTGGTCACTTGAACTTAAGTTCTAGTTCCTTTATGTCGTCCTAAGCCTTATTGTTGTCCTGCAACCATTGACAAGAAGATGGACAAAAGGTGGATGAGACTAGCATTTTATTGGAACTGCTAACGTGAATGATAATTGGGTTTAAAATTTCTCTTAAGACGTCTAATTTCCTATGGTATTTCCAAGATGAATATTCAAGGATTTTTCTGGTTAACTAGTAACCAGATTTAAGGACTCTCTTTGCTCTTCTCATGTAAAGTTTGACTTGCATCTTGCCCAACAACCCTAGAGGCCAAACCATTTATTGCAAGGAAGAGATTCATAATATGCAATGATTTAGTGGGTAATGTATAGAATTAAGACGGACTATTCTATGTTAGTAAAGCTAGCACATTTCTTAGAATTCTAATTCATGGAAAATACTCAAACTCAAATTTGCTATATCCGTGTCCCAAAGCCAGTTTTTCTGCTTGAATGATTCAAAAGTATAGGAATAGTATGGCTGCCTTACATGTACATAGCACACTTTTTATACTATGGAAATGTTAGTTTTTATCATTTTCAATAAATTGTTCCAAATTTAGTTTCTTTATTGGTGAACCTGGGGAAGTCTAGGAATTACCAGGTATTAAATAGAAAGGTATTTTTATGATGTTCGTCGTTGTCATCATTTATATTTTGGCTCTAATCTTGAGTTAAATACAAAACATAATTCATGGATTCAAGGAGAGGAAAGATGGCAAGGACTCCTGGCACAGTGGCACCTGTCTGACTTTCCCAGCAAAATTGCTGTACAACTGAGTGATACTTCTACTATTGCAAGTCCAGGGTTGCTATTTGATTCTGGAATTGGTGGGGGCTTCGATTGGACTCTAAAGTTGGTTTATTGAAATTGACATTAAAGGTAAATGGTAATTAGAAGTATGTGAACTTGATTTATTGAAATTTGATATACAATGTTAATTTTGTTGTACAAACTAAAGTTGCTTAATATTATCAGTGAGTTAGTGATACAATTGGATTCCTTTCAAGTGATTCGTTTCTAATTAGCCTTTTTTTTCGTTTATGTTTATTATTTGTCTTTTCAGTGGAGCGAGCTGCTACTTGATTCTAGAATTGGAACCTAGCTCTCTTTAAAATAGGCTCATTGGTATTGGCATTGACACTGCATTTCACATTCCATCACACAGCAAAAGTTGGGGGCCACTATAATATCTGCTCCAATGCATCGAGGATCCTAAGGGGACTAATGCATTCATGACAAATGCCTACGAAAACATGTTTCTTCACAATGCAGCCATTAGCCACAAGATTGCCATGGTGAACCATTTTGTGGAAGTCATTAGTTGCTACCAAGTAGCTTTTGTAGTAAATAGGTCTGGCCAGACCCTGTTCTTCGTTCCACTAGAAAAGATAAATCAAGTGACTAGTCATAATAAGCTGCAACTGCAAGAAGCTCATTGCACTAGAAAAGATGGGACAGCACTTTGGTCATTCTCTCTCTCCCTTTATCTCTCTTTGTTATCATGTCTTTCTTCATAATCTATGGATTTACAGTGTCTCTCTAATCTTTCTTTGTCCACTCCCTCTTTCTCTCTTAATTTATCTACCCATCTATATATCTCTCTTTGCCATTGTATCTTTCTTTGCAATATATACAATTACAGCTTTTCTATAACTCTTTATCATTGTGTCTTCCTTTACAATATACACATTTGTAGAGTTATTTTCAGGTTTATTAACACATTTGAATTCAACAAAGATATGATCAACACAAGGAAATGGTGGTCCAGGAAGGTTAGCTTCATGCTTTCTAACCTAATCATGGGGGTATGGTTTTGGGTGAAAATATGAACTGTTCAAGCAGTAGGACAGGTATGAAAAGAAAATTGCCGAGGATTGGCTTGAGATTCAATCATACCTACAAGTTCTGTCATTGTTGCTTATCCCTTGGGATTTTACTGATCGATTTCTTTTATGTAAATGTGCAGAAATTCAGTCCTTTGGAAGTTGTTTGGCATGATGTGGTTTTCTCTGGTTTTTTCTTCCCCAACTTCAAATAAGCGTATTTGGGTTGCTTTTATAGCTCAACTTTAATGTATGGTATATCCAGATTTACGAATGAAATAAAGTTTGTATGTTCTTGTTAAGCCAAAAGGTAAAATGCATAATTATATTGTGAACTTTTCAATTGTTTAAGAATTAAAAATCATTCTCTACATCACCAAATCATCGTTGTTGATTGATATTTCAACAAACAAACATATATTTAAGATTAGTAAGCTCCATACACAATCAAACTTGATCTATCATTTCCATGCTCATCAATAACACGACAGTCCACTTATAAAGCTAAGTACAGCAAAAATTGAACCCATTTTCACTTAGATTTCATTGCCCTTCACTAAGTGATCTGGATGTTTAATCGTTCAGCGATGCAGGAGCCATATAAAGACGATAACTTTCAAAGAATCAACTTTTCATATCCATTGATTGTCACCAAAGACACTGCATATCACATTCCAGTCCACAGCAAAAGCAAGGAGCCACTTAAACATCTCTTCTGATATGTGGATGATCTTATGGTGGCCAACGTCTTCATGACTGATGACCACGAAGACATGTTTGTTCACAAGTCAGCCATCAGTAACAATATTGCCAAGGTGAAGCTTTTGGTGGAAGTTCCTTACGTTTCTACAGAGCAGCTTTTGAAGCAAATAGATCTGGCCTCGGTTGTTCAAAGCTGCTTCGTTCGGGGGCATGAAAGTTGTCAGGTATTTAGCTTTTAGACTAAATCAAGCGTCTAGTGATAATAAGCTGCAACAAGTTCATTGCACTAGAAAGGATGGGACCTCAATTCTCCGCGCTGCTGTCTGAGGACAACACTTTGGTCATTCTTTCTCTCCCTTTGTCTCTGTTTGTTTTCAGGTCTTTCTTTGCAATCTATGCATTTGTGGTGTCTCTCTTTCTCTTTGTCATCGTGTTTTTCTTTGTAGTACATGCATTTGCAAATTTTCTATATATATTTTTTTCTATCGTTGTGTCATACTCTACAATATATCTATTTATAGTCATTTTCAGGTTTATTAACACGTTTGGATTTAAAAAAAAAAAAAACAATCATGGTGGTCATGGGTAATATTGATCATTTAAGACCATGATAATTTTAGTCACTTATGATCATAATTAAGATTACGCTAGTATTGATAAAAAAGCTCATATAGAACAGTTTATAATTAGAATTAGAATTTTGTTAAGTTCAATATATAGTAACTTTAATTTTTCCAACACAAGAATGTCTTGAGTTACCGAAGTTGGATGAAGGGTTAGGGTTAGCAGAATTGAAGACCAAAATAGCATGACAAGTCTTATATCTGTTAAATAATAAACAATTTGCCTTCAGTTGTAAAAATGATATAACCAAGTTATCTCATATATCATTGCCACATTTGGATTTCTTTCAGGTAACCATTTCATTTTATTAATGAGGTGTTGTGTGTACTTTCCGGATTCACCAAATGGGCTGGTAAAAGCCTAATAAAGCCCAACAAGTCAACTCAATTAAAAAGCTTAGCAGACAAGGCCCAAGTAATCAACAGCCAACTCA
>CM034466.1:7252083-7291522 GCA_019925255.1 Litchi chinensis
CGGTGCGATCGAAATCGGCTCGGTTCCCGGAATCAAATCTATTTCGAATTCCATCTCTCGATCTGGAGGCAATCTTGGAAGATCTTCCGGAAATACATCTGAAAAGTCTCTAACCACTGGGATGTCTTCTAAGCTCGCTTTATCAAATCTCTCCTCTATGGCATAGGCTAAGTATCCCTGACAGAACTTCCTAAGCATCTTGCTGGCCTCATATAGCTGATATGATATAATACTAGCAGAAAGCGATATTCGAATCCCACATAAAATAACATCCGGCTCTCCAACTCTGGAAAATCTGACTTCTTTCCAAAAATAGTCTACCCAGACATGATGCATAGACAACCAATCCATTCCCAATATGACATCGAAATCATGGATGTCTAAAACAATCAAGTTCGCTGGGAACTCTTCCCCTTTAATGACTATTATACTTCCTCGAAATACCTTCTTTGCCTGAAGAGAACCTCCTGTAAGGGTAGACACTACCATGCTACAATCTAAAGGTTCCGGTCCAACACCACTAACCTTAGCAAACCTCCTAGACACGAATGAATGGGTAGCCCCAGGATCAACTAATGCATATGCATCTCAATCAAAAACATAAATAATATCTGACACGACCTCCGGAGAAGCGTCTGCCTCCTGCTGGTTCACTACGAACACTCTGGCCTGGGTACGGGGTCTGCCTGACTGACCTCTGGAAGGTACACCTCTACCTGATGCTCTACTAGGCTGGCCGGAGCTGGAGGTTCCTTTAGCTTGAGATCCCCTCTGATCGAATCCTCGACCTCCACTAGTCTGCACTGGTGCTGCGGCCCTGGTCTCCGGTCTCGAAAGCTGAGGCTGCATTCGGGCAATCCTTCATGAAAGACCCTCTTGTCCGCATCTGTAACACCCGGTGCTACCTTTAAAACACTCGCCAGATGCATCCTTCCACAATTCTTGCACACCGGCCAGTTCTTCCAACTGTCACTACTACTCCCGAAGCCTACTGATTGCTTTACTGAGCCTTGGCTAGATTGGGTCCCTTGGCTTGATCTTCTGATCCAGCTGATGACTCTCCACTCTTAGTGAACTTGCTAGGTCCTCCGGAGAAGTTTCCTGACCATCCACGTTTCTGCATCATCTTCTTTGGCCTTGGTATAGCTTCAATGCTTCTTTCCACCCTGACAGCTGCCTCTACCAGCTCACCATACTGCGAATGAGTTGTTGATGCTACATAAGCTCGAATCCTCGGATTCAGGCCTGCTGCAAATCTCTTGGCCTTCTGCTCCTTATCATTTGAAATGTAAGGCACTATACGAACCAGCTCTGAAAATCTCTTCTCGTAATCTGCCACGGATGAGTTACCCTGCTCCAGCTTGAAGAATTCTTCAATCCTTGCATCCTGGTAGCTCTTCGGATAGAACTTATCCATGAATTCCTGCTTGAATAGTGCCCAGGATACTCCTGCTACATTCCGTCTCTGGATGGCCTTCCACCAGTCTTTTGCTCTGTCTTTCAAGAGGAAGGCGGAGAATGCTACCATTTGATCCTCTGAGCAGCCATGACTTGAAAGATTTCCTCATTTGTCTCTAACCACGACCATGTGCACTCTGGATCACCGGTCCCATCGTAAGGCCTAGCGCCCAATTTCCGAGCGCGTTCGATGGAAACCCTTGATTCTCGCGGTTGATGAAGTGCCGCTGCCAGAACTTGAGCTAGTTGCTCCATATTCAAATTGCCACCTGCGGGCTCCGCAGGTTGCGAAGGTCCAGCTTGATCTTGATCTATGGACACATTGACAGACTCGTCAACATGTCCCTCCCCTGGTGCGGGTACCTGAGCAGCTGCTCTCCTAGATGGGCGACCTCGACGACGCATGATTTTGTAAAATTTAGTCATAAATGGTATAAATTGGAATGTTAAAATAGCATTATTAAAATCTTGAGGTAATTCATGAAAATTTTAACTAAAAACAATGCTCGGAAAATCTTTTACTCAAATTTTCTAAAACTCTGGCTCTGATACCAAGCTGACAGGACCCGACCCGAAATCCCTCTAATGGACCCGGTGGTCCTGCCGGGCACCCCACGAGGCCCTTCTGAAATCTAAATACCAAGTTCCAAAGGGATGTCGTGGAGCGAACCCGTACATATGAACCACTTGCTTAAAAGCGTATCTGAAAAGCATTTTGATAAATATAACTAATAATATAAATCAAAGTAGACATATCAATGTGATTACATAAAACATCCACAAAATATTATTAAATCTTTAAAAGCGTCTAATAGCATAATAAAAACATTTAAAACCCAATGGTCACAAAATGAAATGCTGCGTCATCAGTCGTCTGACCCACCTAGCCGGATTGTTGCGGACTGGTACCTTGATTTCTTGCACCTGCACCTGGGAGGTTTTGAAACATAAAACCAAAAAGGGGCATAAGCTAAAAAGCCTAGTGAGTGCGAGAGTTTTATTTTAAATTACGTTTTATAAAATACCTCCTGAAAACATTTTTCTAAAATAATCTTTTTGAAATATGCTTTTCAATAGTATGCTGATCTTGCTAAAATCTGTACTAATGGGGAACCCAAGAAAAGCTATAATCATATGAACGGGTAGACCAGCTCCGCTCAGTGGGGGGGGGGAGGGGGGGTCACGTGGCGGAATATCTATCATCGCGCACAGTGACAAAGCTACCAAGACATCCCGCAGCTGCGTGGCGGAACTATCATCGCACATCGCAAGCGAGACAATACCCCACGGTGTAGAAAGCGACTCACAAACATAACAGACTCTATCCCCCCGATGTTAGTAGACTAACCCTCCCAATACTTGCCCTACACTGTGGGGTATACCGGCCGGGTCTAAAATGCTAGAAGGTCTATCTGCTAATAAGCTCGGGTCATTCCATTAGTCATTAGAAATCTTTACTTTTTTTTTTTTTTTTTTTGCTCTACTATATTCAAATGGGCTAAAATCTCATGCTAACATGAACTGTTGATGAGCTAAAAATAATTTATAAGAACTTATATAATAATTGCAAGAAAATCTAAAAGGCATCTTAAAATAGATAAATTCTTTTTCACACTCACTGCTTGCTGTCCTATTCCCTTGCGCCAATGCTTTCGCGAGCTCCTCAGCGACCTCCTCTCTTCAGCTCGCAGTCACCTACACTTATTCACAACAAACCTTTACTTAGCTAGCTAAATTATTATCTTTTAACTCTAAATCCATATGAGCTGCTAAGGACTGCAATACTGTCAGTCCAGCTCGAGCTGCGATCTGCGAGCTCTCACCTCAGCTCGCCCAGCTCGCACCTTCAGCAAGCTCTTACTCTGCCCAGCTCAGCTCGAGCTAAGGGCACTCAAGTCTCAGCGAGCTTGCTCAGCTCGCTCCTAATGAGCTGAGATCTTTCTCGAGCTCAGGTCGCTCTTCATACTTCTCAGCTCGCTTTGCGAGCTACGACTTTAGGCCAGCTCGGCCAGGCACCCCTGATGAGTTGCGACCTCACTTTGCTCCTTTCGCGAGCTCACCCTCAAGTTCAGTCCAGACAGGTGAGATGGGAAGTAAGCATAGCTAAGCTTGGCCATCTCGACCAGCTAAACACACTGAGGACCTCCTTCAGCTCACATCTCGTGAGCTCCTGCCTGACATACAACTTAGTTCACACACATTGAAACGACATATCAGTTCTTCACCAAAACTCAGGTCGCGACCTCATCAGGTTCAGCGACACAAGCTGAATCATCCTAAAACAATATCAAACTGCCACAAAATCAACATCATTTCTAACGATTTCACTTACCAGATTTTGGTTAAGCCTTTTTGCTCTGCTTTCTCTCTCGCTGACAGCTTCAAACGCCAGATCTACATACCAGAAATTTTGGTCACACAACTGTACACCAAAAGCTGTTCTCGACAGCTTTCTCTCCCACCAAAAATCATAAAAATCTCATTTTTATCACTTAAATCTCACAAGATCTGGTTCTTTACCTTTAAATTAGCTTGATCTTTCTAAAAAATGGCAGAAATCTGACTAGAATAGCTACAGATCTGTTCTTCTTCCTCTACCAACGACAACTCCTCTCTCTCACTCTCTCTTTTCCAGATCTTTCTCCCACCGACACTCTCACCATACACTTATATTTATAGGTGTGAGTTAAGCTTTCCACCCTTGGACTTCTTTTAAATTACACTTTTACCATATTCTAGAAAATTCTTCATTTTTCCCCAATGTCCTTGTCCTTTCCTCATATTTACAGTTCTGCCATTCTTGATAAAAATTTTTATTTTTACCATTTTACCCTCAACTTTTAATGTTAAATTTTCTCCCAATTATCTCAAAAACTCTATAAAAGTTAAATTACACTTCCAAACTCTCTAAAACCCTCTTTTTATTATTTTCATAAATAAAATTTATTTCATCTCATACATGGATACAATACAATCGCGGGAGAGGTCGTTACACTCAGCTTGAAGCGCGCGTTCCATGAATCTTTTCAAAAAGGCAACTACTCATATTGAAAAAGAGTCAACTACCAGAATTGGAGATAAAATCAAACTCCTAATTTAGTGGAGTATCTTTCCTAATTGATATATTCCAGCTTTGGAAGTATAATTAATGTATGATTCTTTTCTCTTTTATTTGTACTCAAATTGTATTACTCCACGCTATAAATAGAGGTTGAAATTCGTTGTAATGCAAACGATATTGAATATCATACTATGACTCTGCCAAATTTACCAGAGAACACAATCGTAGACGTAAGCATCTTTTTTGGTCTAACCACGTAAAAATTAGGTGTATTATTCTTCCTCTTTCTTCACTCTTGTTTTTTGTCTTTGTTTTCTCTTTGATTATAGATATTGGACTTTAAACTTCGTTCACACTAAATTCATTCGTCCATAGAAATCGAGGAATGTTACTGCAATTTTTTCATTATTATAAATTATTAGGAGATTTGTCTGTTTTGAATCAGATTGCACTTATTTTATGATTTATTGCTTTGCTGCGCAATTTCCAGGCAATGCACTTATGAAAGCATCAAATAATTCAATGGAAAAAGGCGTCAAATGGGACCACAACTTTAGACTTCAACAATAATGTTGTGGGCCTGAGAATTAATATTTTCCGGTCAAGGTGGCCGCCAAACATGTCCTAGACGCCACACCAAGTACTATCAATCACCACAATTTATTACCACAATACCACTTTTTTCACTTTTATGACTCTACTTTTCTCAATTCCCAAACTCTATCTCAAATTTGTTACTGTTAACTCTATTTGTACTGCAATTTCAGGTATCAAGCTACTCTCATTTCTAAGATTATCAAAAAAAAAAAAAAAAAAAGAAAAAAAAATCAGGTACGTTCAAATTATTTTTACATTTATTGTTAATTTTTCATTTATTAATTTCATGATTCTATGGTTTTATGTATTTATATTTATTTGTTGACAAATCAAATTTTTCAATCAAAATAATTATTTTCAATTCTGCTGAATTTTGGCTAATTAATTTGTATCCATTTTATAGTTGATGGACACTATCTATTGCAATTCATTCTGCTTTTTTTTTTTTTTTTTTTTCATTCTTTTCTTTTTCAAGCTTAAGCTTATTCCAACTCGATTAAGTAGCATCAACATCTCCATCTCCAACTCCAACTGCAGTCTTTTTTTAATCTAATTGAATGAAAATATCAAAATATATGCCAAAAGCTTAAAAAAAAAAAAAAAAAAACCACTGTCAATCAAATTACTCAAACACAAAACAGTTAGTTATTCAAACATAACTACATTTAGATCCTAAAGGAGCCATGTCCTCCACCGGTAACAATTATCGCAATGACCTTTTCAAAATTATCACTTTATTACTTTTTAAACTTTTGATTAGTTTTAGATTAATTAATTTTTTTGGTTAACTAATTTTATTTTATGTTAATCTATTTTTAATTTTTTTTCTTACTAATGATACTTGTTTATAATAAAAAAATTTATGAACTTGAGTAAAAAGATATTTTTGTGTTTTCACAAAAAAAAAAAAAAAAAAAAAAACTTGCATCACCTAATTTCTGACTACACCAATCATTTAAGGTTTTTTTTTTTTTTTTCTTCTTTTTTGATAGTGCCAATCATTTAAGTTTGAAAGCCGTGAATTTACTTTCAACACTCAACAAAATTAGAAAAATAATCTTATTAAAATTTACTTCCACTGGTTAATATTTTATTTTTGACACCCATCATTGCATCAGCCATTCTTCATCTTCTCTAATATGCAGTGGGGAAGCTACTATATGGCTTGGTGGGGCTATGGCCCCAGACCAACGAAAAATTTAAGTCTAATAAATTTTTAATAGATTTTTTTAATTAAAAATATAACAGTTTGGATATTTTGGAGTTCACTCCTTAAAAGAGAATAATTAAACTTTTTAATCTTATTATTAGTGAATGTAACTTTTATGATGAAAGAAAGTAATTAATTTAATGTACAATTTTTAAAATAGTAAAATATTAAATTAATTGATTTTTACTTTTTATTTTCCTTTTTTAATTATCTACTTAAACCTTTATTTTATTTTCTTGCTCACTTTTTCATAGCCACAATTTCAACAAATAACAATTATTACCTCTCGATTATATGATCTTGGGTATATAGTTTAATAGATTTAAAAGTTCTTTAATTTGCAAATTTATATTTCACTTTTCCTTTGATGAGTTTATGTTTGAAAATTTTAACTTTCTTTATTTTTTTTTTCAGATATTGGTTTTTTGGTTTGAAAAGTTGAGTTTGTTCATCAATAATTGCTTTTTTCTACATCAAATACACAAAGAAGAATTCAGGTTTGACTTGTTTGAAACGTTGAATTTTAGTAATAATTTTATATAGTTGTGTGTTTACATTGATTACCACATTTGAATTTTATGTTAATTTTTATAATTTTATTACTTAATCATTTTATTTCATTTTATTTATATTTAAGTGAATATCAAGACATTGTTCCTCTTAGGCTTTAATTATTTTTTCGTAAGTTTTGATGCAATTTCATATTTAATAAAATTCTATACAATTAAAATTTATAAATTTAGTGTAAAAAATTGTAAAATATAAAAACAGCAGAGAAATTCAATATAGATTCAATTATAGATAATTTTTAAGATCTAAAAGGGTGAAAGATTCCATTTTAATTCGTATGTATATATATATATATATATATATATATATATACATTCAATTTTTGCTTTGTTAACTTTCGTTTATAGTCACGACTAGATAATACTTGTTATTAATATTTAGGGGAATTTATATTTTTTACCCAAATCAAAAGGAAATTTTTGTTTTTATCCAACTATTTTAAAAAATTTGTTTTTGACCTCTCAAACAAACTATTTCCATTGTATACCCAAGATTACGAAAATACCCTTAAGTTAAAATCACTAAAATGCCAAAACATGAAATTACGAAAATAACCTTTTGCCCAAATATGAAATTACGAAAATAACCTTCTCATCCTAACAATATCCTCCCTTTTCTCCCTTCTCCATCAATGATTATCAATGATTTTTGAGATCCATTGCAGCTGAAAAACAATTTATTGAGAAGATTATTCATTCGAGCTTCTTCATCCATTGAAGTTTTTGGATCCATTCAAGTTTATACCATTGAAGGTTTTGAAGATTCTTCTTCCATTTGAGTTTGAAAGGTAATGTATGAGTTTTTTTGGTTGGTTTTTGGATTTTTTTTTTTCATATTACTAGCTAAAAGACTATAAGAATGATTTTGTTGTAAGATCTAAATTTTTCTGAAATCTGTGATGGAATCTGCAAAATCTGCCACGAAATCGGTTTTTCGTGAGCGATAATCGGTTTTCTACTCTGTGGAAAACCGATTGAAGAGTTGTGACGGTTTTTCAGTGGGATCGGTTTTTCAGCCATTGAAAAATCGGTATACGTTTTTCATACAGTGAAAAACCGGTACGTGGCTAAAAACTGATCCCGATTTTTCAGTGGCTGAAAAATCGATCTAGCCACTGCAAACCGATTAAACGGTTTTTCACGATTTTTCCGGTTTTTGAGAGAATGAAAAACCGATAACTTCACTGGAAAACCGAATTTACCACATTTTTCATAGTTTTTTATATGTTTGTGTTTCTATGTATTGAATATGATTCGATATGATTGTATTTTGTAATATTGCCCGATTGAAATGAGATTTAATAGTATTATTTGATTTGAATGTTACAGGAATGACTCAAGAGACAGTTGTAATCAACTTTGACGGAGAGTGGAATGAATGTAATTACATTAGAGGGAGTCGATCATGTGTGGGGTCCACAAAAATAGTAGCTTTTCAGCATTGGTGGACGTTGTATACAGAGAGGCTGGTATTGATAGAAGAAGGTGGGATATCCGTATATATTATTTACTACAAAGTACGACAAATGGTCATGTTAAAAAGATACGTATCATGTCTGATCTTGATGTTGTTGGTTTGATGGCGATAAAAAATATTGACGTTAAAGAGATTTATATCGATAAGATTGCAAGAGATTTTGGAGCTGGGGTTAGTAGGCGTACCGTTCATCCATTTGTCACTGATTCAATATCAGACATAAGACATGACGAGGCAAATATGGATAGACCTGTAAATCCACATACGGTTGAAAGTCATTTTTATCTCACTTCAGGTATTGGGAGCAATCAAGTTGATACTTCTGTCACCCCATTTACATTGGTTGAAAGTCTCATTTGTGACTTTAATGATGACTATATGAATTATGGTACTGATGATGAAGATCGGGACACAGATGATAATGGTGATGGAATACGGGATAGTGATGAAGAGCAAACTGAAGATAGTGATGAAGAGGAAACTCGATTTGATGATGTCGCTGAAGAAGAAGAGTTTCCAGAATTAAGATTTTCAGGTTTACAATTTCAGAACAATCCTTCACAACCATACTGGATTGTTCCTGGTGTAGAATTGGGGGACATTGAGGCTACTTCAAGCGCTACGTCAACCATCTACCAACGTGGTACGTTGTATAAAGGAGCATTCTTTACTAGTAAAGAAAAAATGATTATAGCTATTGGCGAATATGCTCTGAAAGCTAAGTTTGAATATCGGGTTAGACGTTCGGACACGGAACGATTTGAAACTGGTTGTAAAGATAAAACTTGTCATTTTATTGTTTGTGCAAGATGCAGAAAAGGTTGTTCAATGTGGTTTGTGTTGAAGTATGGGGGCGAACACACGTGTCGACAGACAGCCATGAAATCACACATGAAGAGTGTGAAGGCTATTGTGATCGGAAAATTGTATGCAGGAAAGGTGGGAAGAGATCTTTATACACCTAATCGTTTGGTTGGAGAAATGCTAGAGCAGTATGGAGTGCAGATCTTATATAGTAAAGCTTGAAAGGCTTTACAATATGCAAAGAAACTAACATATGGGCAAGCGGATGAATCATATCAACAACTTCCGTCCTACTTTGAAATGTTAAAACTTTCAAACCTCGGCACAATGATGGCAATTAAGAGAGATGAAAACAACCGGTTCTTGTATTCCTTTGTTGCACTTGGAGCTTCCATTGTGGGTTTTCGGTCTTACATGAGACCGGTTGTTGCTATTGATGCCACTCATTTAAAAGGTGAATACAAAGGGGTGATTTTTTTTGCTGCATGCAAAGATGGGTCGGAGATGATTTATCCCATCGCCTTTGGATTTGCTGACGGAGAGTCGGACAATTCATGGACTTGGTTCCTAAAAAAGTTGCGAGGAGCAATCGGGGTGTCAGACGATTTGCTGATCGTATCGGATCGTCATAAGAGTATATCGAATGGGATGAAAGCAGCTTTTCCTGAAGTCCCACATGTGGTATGTTTTTTCCACTTGTGGCAAAACCTTAAGCAACAGTGTAAAAAACGTTCGGATGTGGAAAATGCATTTTACAATGCAGCATATTGTTATGTGCCTGATGAATGCAACAGAATATTGGAAGAAATACATGCATTACATCCAACCACACATAGAACTTTGGTTAAGGCTGGAGTGAGCAGGTGGTCACGAGCACATTGTCCAAGAAGAAGATATGAAATGATGACTACCAACATTGCAGAGTCGCTCAACAATTGCATGATGCAAGCACGTCGTTTGCCAATAACAACTGCACATGAATATGTAAGAAATGTATTGTAGAGATGGTTTAATAATAGACGTGTTGCCGCTGAGAAGCTCACAACGTATGTTACTACCGTTGCATATGATCGTATCATGTTGGCAAAAGATTTATCCACAGAAGGTAGCGTACATCCCATTACAGAACCGTATCATTACAGTGTCATACATTACAGCAAAGGAGATGCGATGGTTGACATTCAACAGCACACATGTACGTGTAAGCAGTGAAACCTTGATCAGTTACCATGTGTTCATGCATGTGCTGTGGCCAGGTATGGTAATTATACATTGTTTTTTTCGGTATTACATGTCATAGCGTGATACTTAAATTGTTGATACATGTCAGGTTCAAGGGCGTCAGTTGTGATACACTTTGCAGTCAGTACTATAGCGTGGAGTGTCTAAAAGCCGCATATGCACGTCCGATTAATCCCGTCCCAAAATTGGCCAGTTGGAATGTTTCAGCAGAAGTTAGAAGTATGGTTGTATTACCACCGAAAGGTAAAAGACAAGCAGGTAGGCCGAAGGAGGTTCGGATTCCTTCAGCTGGGGAAGATCCTCGTCGAAAAAAGTGTGGAAGATGTGGTCAGAGGGGACACAACCGTCTTCGTTGCCCTAACCCCCCAACTTCTATCAGCGAAGGGACAAGCGCAGACGTGGGTGCGGATGTTGGAACGAGTTCAAATGCTACTGAAAATGAGTCACGCTCTCGAAGATGCCGCTTGTGTCATGAGACTGGATACAACCAACGTCGATGTATACTACGGTTTCCTACTCTCGATCCAGAAGTGGCTACTGACGAAAATGATGATTAGCAATTGATTGATATTTTGTTCATGCATGTTTTATGTAAAACGTTTTTATGTTAATTACTCAATTATGTATTAATACAGCTGTATAAATTATTATTCAATTTCTATTGTTTTTGTATCATTTCATATCAGCTCGGAACCACAAAAATCGGTTTTTCACCGAGCCTGGAAAACCGGTACCGATTTTCCAGACTCGATGAAAAATCGATCATCTTGCTTTTGATTTCCCCTATCGTTGAGGTACATAGATCGGTTTTTGAGTAAGCCTGAAAAATCGGTATCGGTTTTCCAGGCCTACTCGAAAACCGATCCACTTGCCACCACTTCTTCCAGGCCTGGACAAGTGTGGATCGGTTTTTAAGCAGGCCTCCAAAACCGATATTGGTTTTTCATGTGTCCCTAAAAACTGATATTTACTTGGGTTGAATTTATTTCTATCTATATGTTCATTTTATTTCTCTTTAAGTGAATTATTTTTACAAATTGTTATATACAGATGTATGTAAATATATTATATAGATTAGGGAGCGTATAATTTTATTACAAACGATATCATTATTTTAAAAACATTATATATTAATTTTATCATTTATTAATATTTATATGATATTAGTAATAATAAATATACCTTTACTATAATATGTGTTATCTTAATATATCATATTAATATGGTTAATATATTTCACATAATTTTACAATTATTATAACTATAATCCTAATATGGCTTATAACTTATATGGATGTAATGTTAATAATATATATAATACAAATCTAGATATTATATAATATATTACAATGATATCAGTTTAATGTTTATAAAATATTTAAGTCAATAAATTAATATTAATATATGATATCATTAAAATGTATAATTAACTATTGTATAATCCCCATATAATATATTAACCGTACATAACATATTAATATGCATTCATTAATTATATCATTATTAACATTAACATATATTAACATAACATTTTAATATATTAACATTAACATTTAGGATATTAAATAAAATGTTAAGAATATAATTATATATAACATTATTATATTAATATATTAAGTTAATATATTAACATTAACAGTTATTATATTAATATAATAAATGTTAATGTTAATATATTAACATTAACATTAACTTATAACATATGTTAATGTTAATATATTAACATTAACATATATTAATATAATAAATATTAACATATAATTATATTAATATAAATAATGTTATAAATACATGTATATTTAATGTTATAGTATTAACATTTATGTTATAGTATATTTTATGTTATAATAATAATTAATATCTAGATTTGTATTATACAGTGTGATATAATTATATTAATGTTAATATATGTTGATATTGTATGATATTATCATGATGATATCATACAATGATCTTTTAAGTATATAGTAGTTAATATATTAAATATATAATCCTAAATAATATAAACATAATGATATAATATAATGAGTGCATATTAATATGTTATATACGGTTAATATATTATATGGGCATTATACAATAGTTAATTATACATGTAAAATATATAATATATTACTATTAATTTATTTACTGAAATATATTATAAACATTAAGCCGATATCATTGTAATATATTATATAATATCTAGATTGGTATTATAAGATTGTATCTATAGTATTAAGTGGTATATAATATAGAGTATAATTAACTTCCTATATTGATATTACAAATTAATTAAATCAACATTTCAAAAATATAAATTATAGTTAATGTTAATAAGTAATATAATACATGTATAATTGTGTAATGCTAGGGATAAAGTAATAATATTAATAATACGAAATATTATTTATTTTTTCCATGTTATGATCATATATATATAATTAAATTTAGGGAAATACAATGTTACTTAAAATGTTTAATTAAAATGATTTGTTGGTCATTATAAATATAGAATGTAATAACATCAAATAAATAATGAACACATTTAAAATATAATTAAATTTATTTATATACAATTTCCCCATCAGAGTCTACAAACCATTTCCCAAATTTATTAATTTTATACAAAGGCTTCGTAAACATATATATGTCTCTGGCAAGCTCTGCCCTCAGTGCAATGGCATCTGCAACGGTCTCGGTTTTTCTTGATTTCCATGTACGCGTGTTTGAAAGCACTAGATTGCGTACGTACATGGCCACGTATACTCCGCAACTCGTCCTGTATCAGTAATAAATTAATTAAATATCATAACATAAAGACTATATATATTAATTAGTTATAAACTTTCTCACCCATCAGGTTGCTAGGGCACAGCTGATCTGCTAAGACGCTGAACTTTCCACCGCTCATCCACGGGTGGCATATCTACCTGGGCCCACTCATAAAATCCTATGAACCGCAACAAAATAGACATAAAACATAGCAGCGGCTCAAGTGGCTGTAGCCGTGCGGCTAGGTCAACATGCGCCATGGAATCATATATCAAGATCCTTTGCTCTTTAAGGCGCACCTCACATAGGACCTAGTGATCTTGATTGAGGCTACACGGTAGTAACACCTGCATTTCAAAACGTTAGTGCTATAGGATTAGTTCGGATAATCATATAATAAATATTAACCTTCGAACTACACTTACACTATCAACCCGCCACCACGGGACTGATGCGTCTATCTGCCCACGACCGTACGCAAGCCACTTTGAGGGTATAGTGGCTGTAACCGGATCAAATTTTATACCTCTATTGATGTAATGTAGCCTATAATACGCTGTCACCAAAGCCTGCATGATATAAATTAAACATGTTACTACCGATCAACCGAACGCGACATGAAATTGTAAATGCATAACTAACTTAAATGTAAATATTTACAAACAAAGAACTGTCATGGACATCGTATCTACTGTCCACCTCATTCCACCATTTTCTTCGTAGGCACATCAAATAAGAATCGATGTGCTCATTAGTCAACCACATGTCTTCGTTCTCGAGGGTGACCAATGTGGTCGGTATCACACACCACCCACAACGATCAACCGAACGCCTACATTTAAAAAAAAAAGAGAATTAAGCATTATTATAAATTATCTTACATTAACAACTAGGATGCAGAAATTAGTACCAATTTTTTTTTAAATATACCTGAGATCCAAAGTGGTTGCAGTTTTATATTCATTATAGACCACTTCTACGGGATCTGTAGCCTCTGCCACCTCTTCTGCCTGCTATTGGGCCACTGTCATTTTCTTTTTCGCCAGCCTCGGATCCGTGTATGGCGTACGTAGAGGTGCTGCTGGCTTCATCTTTCGTTTGCCTCGTTCGAGGATGCTCTCGTCCTGCAGCTGTAAGTAAATTAAAAACATGTATGATATTAATATTTACAATTATATTTCAAAATGCAACACAATAGAGATACAAAGTTTACCTGGTCATGCTCCTGGGTGACTGATGAGGTGGCTGCTGGTCACCCTGCTCCTCTTCCTGATGGGGTGACTGATGAGGTGCCTGATGGTCATGTATGTAAATTAAAAACATGTATAATATAAAAACATGTAAAAAATATTTCAGAATGCAACACAATAGGGATACATAGTCTACCTGGACCTTCTCCTTCTCCTGTTGGGGTGGCTGCTGGTCACCCTCCTCCTCCTCCCGCTGGGGTGACTGATGAGGTGGCTGTTGGTCACCTTGCTCCTCCTCCTGGTGGGGTGACTGATGAGGTGGCTGATGGTCATGTATGTAAATTAAAAACATGTATAATATACAAAACATGTAAATTATATTTCAGAAAGCAACACAATAGGGATACATAGTCTACCTGGACCTCCTCCTCCTCCTCCTACTGGGGTGGCTGCTGGTCACCATGCTCCTCCTCCTGCTGGGGTGACTGCTGAGGTGGCTGCTGGTCACCCTGCTCCTCCTCTTGCTGGGGTGACTGATGAGGTGGCTGATAGTCACCCTGCTCCTCCTGATGGATGGCTGACTGGCCTACATCGATAGGCGACCGACGGACACCCTCGTCCTGATATGGTGGTGGTGGTGACGGGTAATACATGTGCTCATCTCGGACAAAGCTCCCACCATCATCATCATCATCGTCATCATCGTCGTCGTCCTTTCCATCATGTCCACCAACCAGAGACCTGGGAATTTTTAAATGCTCTTCCACCCGTCTCAGCCTCCTATCCATCTCCCTTACAATCTAAAAGGTTGTCTTCTGCCTCCTATCCATCCTACTTAACTTCTTATGGGTTGTCTTCTGTAAATCCACGATAAATTCAAACAACCGCTTCACATGTTTCATAGAATCATATATATATATATATATATCATTTTATATACTACTCTGAATTTTAAAAAAAATTTGACAGAGTCTCCCCTGTTTTTTGAGTATCCAGGGAAATACAACCTGCATATTTAAACAAATTACACTTCGTCTATCATTTTTAGAGACTCCGTCTCTCTTTCACACTTCGTACTATTACACAACATGTCCACATCATTTGCATTTACTACGATGGAAATTAATTGAATGATTTTATTCTATAAATAGAATATTCGTATCTCATAATCTACGTGCCGTACATCATGTGCCTTCTTTGTCCGAAGCTCTGATAAGGTATCATTTGATTCGGATTGCACACTTTGGACGTTTTTAAGTGGCTGATCGTCACCCTTCACCTCATCATCATCCTCTCCCTCCACCTCATCAACATCCTCAATCTCATCCTCATCCTCATCCCCTACACCATCATCCAAACCATCGTCATCGTCAGCCTGCTCATCATCATCATCATCACTCCCCCGCCACCACATTTATGTACTTCTTCATGAACCATATGATTCAGATTAAAGGATTTCCAATAATCCATCTCCCTCTCGGCGTCAATAGGCTCCAAGGTTGGCCTAGTGCCAACTATCTGCATTATATAAATATATTTAGTTATACTACAATTATATACTTAATATAAATAACGATAGTTATAACAAACAAATAATTGACACAAATTTAGGTTATGTTTGCCACTTACGGGGGGGAAATCATTAGGCTGTGTATATTTGTCGGTGTTCTCTTCAGTGATCGTCTCATACATCTTGGTAGATCATTTTCGAGGTTCCGATTCTTTTTTGATATCTTCTCTGTAACACTGGGAACACCTCCATTAACCACCACTATAACGTAAAAATGATTAAACAAAAACACATATAATTAGTAATGGTCAGATAATATATAATGCAAAATTGATTAAACTAAAACATATATATAACCCTATATATTAACCGTAACAGAAGAAAGCAATAAATATTGAAAGTATTAGTTATACCTGAAACGCCAACACATAATCATAAATATTAATAATTCTTGGCGGATTTCTGATCCGCTCTTCGTTAAGTGCCTTGTCGAGACAGGACAACAGGACATTATAGCATAATATGCCCCAAGGGAATGTCTTCCACCTCTCTGTATTCTCAATCAGGACCCACATAAATGGATAAATTCTAGCCCTATCATCCAGTCCCATAAAGAGATGGAAAACAATCCCTACATTCGCCAATTTCAAAAGATCTTCATCATCTATCGGATCCTGTCATGCACGGTCTCCCTGCCCACTATGACTTCTTGCCTCAAGAAATGTGACCAACTCCCTCACCTTCGGCGACATTCCATTAAACATTCGCCATAGGAGACCGTTTTGATCATTTGGCACTATTTGAAAGATTTTACGGTCGATGCCCCCAAAAGGAAGTCCGGTCACCAACAGAAACTCTTGTTTCTCAAACCTATATCTTCTCCCCCCAATTTCAAATCACTTCTCATCACGCCGTGCATCCGTGACCTTTAACTCTCTAGCAAGCACCCACAAAATCACAGAACCAGCAGTCGTATTATTGGTTATCTTTAAAATATGTCCGAATGGACATTCTTCCATGAACCGATCATATAGATTTCTTCTATTAATAACGGCAATTATCTTGTTAACCAATCTTTGACCAATATGTGTGTTCCCGCTCGTATGTGTGCCAATTGTTTGTGAACTATATTGATAGTTGAAATCCATCTGTAGGAAAGAAAAACAGCAAAGAAATCGGTTTTTGAAGGAATCTGAAAAATTAGTTAATGAAATCGATCGGTTTTTGAAGGCATCTGAAAAACCGGTCAATGAAATCGATCGGTTTTTCACTTCGGTTTTCCATCATCGGTTTTTCAGATCAGTTTTCCATGATCGGTTTTTCAGATTGATTTTTCACTTCAGTTTTCCATTATCGGTTTTGAAGATCGGTTTCTCACTTCGGTGACCAGAAAAACCGAAATGAAAAACCGATCGTGAAAAACCGAAATGAAAAACCGATCGTGGAAAACTGATCTCAAAAACCGATCGTGGAAAACCAACCTATTCTAGTCGGAATCGATCATTTTCAACACAAAAACGACCAAACACAATCAAATCCAGCCTATTCTAAACCTAATAATCCTAAACTAACATCCATAACACAACAAACATTTCAAAATCCCAAATCTCAATAAAAAAATACAACAAACATATCAAAATCTAACATTCGCACTTTCTGCAGGTTCGCCGACGGTAGGAGCTGCTCGAGGAAAGTCGGCAACGTCGCGAGAATGGCCAGAAACGGAGAGATTGATGTTGGGTCGCGATCGGGTTTGGGTTTTCCAGAAATCGGTGTGCTTTTGAGTGAGAAATCGATGGAACTGATTTCCATCGATCGGTTTTGAGGTATATATATGCAGGGGCTTAATCGTAATTTCACATTTCAGTTTTTCGTAAATTTTAAACTATTCAGGGTTTTTTTGTAAAAATGTCCAAGGGTATTTTGGGTAATTTGGGTATACCATCAAATATATTTGTTTGAAGGGTTAAAAACAATTTTTTTTAAAAATAATGGATAAAAACAAATTTTACCCTTTTTAAATGGGTATTTTTTACAATTTCCACTAATATTTAGCTTACCTATTGATTTTGTTATATTTATTGGACGTTCATATTTTAAAATTAGTTCAAGTTTTACACCCCACCACACCCCCCTCCCAAAACACAAATATAGACACACACTCACTTTATATTATTCTTCAACTATTAAATAAAATCATCGAAAATTGATAGATCAAATCATTTAGATTTGGATTTCATTTTGCTCATCAAACATTGAGCATATATGGAATCGAGTATTTTTTTTTTTTAATATTATCGTAAGGGCTTCTTAATCTTAAGAGGTTTGATGGTGATAAGCCATCATGCAAGGTGTTGGTAGTTTTTTTATGAATTTAATCCTCCCTCCTTCATTTAGAAAAAAATAAAAAATGGGCTCCTTATTATAGTTGGAAGTGGAAGCTATTTTGAGTACCAAATCAACTTGGACTCTATTTTGTGGATGACGAAATAATGTAATATGTGTTAAGAAGTAATGGCTAATCGTAAAGCACAAATTAAGCATGCACATAAAGTAATAAATAAAGAGATACAAGATTTTTATTTGGTTCGAGAAATCCTCTATTTCCACCGAGTGCACCAACACTCTTTTCTGCTATATAACAACATTTACAAACAATAACATGTCTCTCTTATGACCCTAACAAATAATCACTCTCAAACCCTCTCCATATCTCTCTTTCACACTTGGATAAACTCTAATCAATGTCAGTACTAGTTAGAAAAACTTATACTTTGGTATTTATAGTTCTAAGGTCAAAAGAGTTCCAAATCGAATGGAACTCTTTTTTCTAAATAGGTTCAAAGTCGCTCGTGAGATGTGGTGTGACTTCAATGTCGATATACCAAGTCGCGCCACGCTTTGGTCAAATGCAAGTGACTTCTGGTATGACTTCTAGCTTGTGGAGCCAAGTCATGGTACTCATTGGTGGCATGCCCGCCACTTTTTGGCATGACTTTAGGTCACGACATCTAAGTCATACTATGCACTATTGGCGTGAAAAAAATTTCTTTTGGGACTCTATGAGCTCTACGGTGAGCTTGACCCCCGATGCGTCTACATAACGCCACATTACTTATTTGAATTTCACACTCCAATGATATGACTCCTTTCTAGTTTCACCTTTGAATGACATTAAAATCATAAATGTTAGATCATGAAAACATGGTTGTTAGCATAAAGTATTAAAACATGAAAATTCTTGTGAAGGATAAACCATGACACTATCTTCTCCATATATGTTGATTCTTTTAACTACCGAATGATATGAACAATCTTTTACCAAAAAGAAGAGAAAAAGATAATGAAACTATTGATGAAATACAGAATTATGATAGTACGTGATTTATATAACACAAATAAATTATTTTTAGTGGCTGTGTTAATTCAAAAGAGATGAAGTGGCAGGGTTCCTGATATAAACGGAATATGTTGATGGGTTTGGATAGTAAAATCAATTGTCTTAACCAGTTGTTTTTGGTGCCCCGACAATCACATGCCTTGGGAAATTAAGATCTCCCATCCTGCCCAAGCTATTGTTGGGAGCAATGTTGGAAGAGAGAAAACGATTTCCCAAACCATGCGGGTCCCGCCTTTAAAATCCCACTTGCATGGGGCTAGGAGATCCACCGACTTTGGTGGGTTTTCACAAATCCCCAACAAATGGGATTTGACTTTTTTAATATTATATCTTTAATGATTCTTTTTTGATTTTTTCTTTTTCATGTTCTTTTAATAATTTTTAATCAATATAATAAATTAATAGTTATAATATTAAACATATTTAAAATTATAAATTTATTTAAAATAATCTTATAAATTAAAATATTTTAATATTATTGAAAAATATATTATATTTAATTAATTTATGTTTTTATTATTTATTATTTATATTGAATATATTAAAAATTAATTCAAATATTTTTAGTTAAAAATTAATTTAATTTAATATTGAATTAATTTAATCAAATCTAATTCAATTTAATCCCAATTACACCAAACACATTACAATACATAGCTAGTCCTATCAAATCTCATCAAATCCAATCCTAGACATCAAGGTCTTGTTTGGTATGTAAGATTAGATTGAATTATTTTTATGAGATTGGATTGGATCGGATAGGATTGAATTGGGTAAATTAGTGTTTTGATATGTTTGGTGTAGTATGAGTTTAGATAAATTAGTGTTGTGATGTGTTTGATAGAAAAAGGGATTGGATAAAATTAATTTTAAATAATTTAATTATTTTTAAAAATAAACAAATCTATTTTCAATTATTTTTAATCTCAAATAAAATTTTTTAATTAATATAAAAAGGATTTTTTTTATAAACATATTAAATAAAATATATCATATACTAAAAATATTTAAATTAATTTGAAAAATAATATAAAATACTAAATTATATTTTATAAATAAATATAACCATATAAAATCAATTTTAGAGAAAATAATATTTATTTTATAATTAATTTAAAAGAATATTATATTTTTAATAATTATATTAACTCAAATTTTAAAATAAATAATTTAATTTATGATATTGGAAAAAATGTAAAAAAAAGGAAAAAAAAAAAAAAAAAAGCAAAAGGAGAAGAAAAAAACAATGTGAAATTAATGGGGCAAAAAGGCTGAAGTGAAAAAAAAAATAATAATAATAAAAAAGAAAGAAAGAAAGAAAGAAAACAGCACTAGCATAGGTTAAAAAAAAAAAAAATTGCCAGCTATTGTTGTGGGTTTGATTTAACCCACTACAACAACATAAAACAAAAGAGCATGAGATTGGTTTTTTCAATCTTATGCTCTCGTCAAACATGAATTTGGATTAAAAATTATCTAAACTTAATCTAAATTCATCTAACAAATAACGCCCAAACGAGATGATTTATGGGTGGGGAGAGTTATTTATTTTTTATTTTTTTGACGACAATAGAGTCATACTCTTTCACTTCTTGATCACAGTATATGTTAGGATAAAAGATCAATTTCTAATATCAATTGTAAATATCAAAATAAATATTGAAATGCAACGGAAAACTAATATATCTGTATATATATAACTTGAAATGAGCTTTTAATCTTTTATTTTGATCATTGTTAGTGTTTTTCTTTTTTTCTTTTTTTTTTTTGGCCTTTTGGCCTCTATATTATTGAATGTTTCTTTTTTATTTGAATAATTTAACACGTCAAGCCTACTTGTAGGAAATTAATCCCATCTTTAAAATTCTATCAGGATTCAAAAAATTTTATTCTAACTTGGACAAAGATAGAACCTAATATTACAAATTATAATTCTGCTTAAAACATTGATTTAATTTCAACACAAACTTTTTTGGCATGCATGTTGGGGGCCCAGGAAATACAAAGCTTTGTAGTAACTACGTTATATCAAATTACAAGTAAATAAAATAAAATAAGTTGAACGTGGATGAGACAGATTATATTTTTATTGATTAATTGCACTTAAATTTACATATACTTTATGGCATGTGAAGGTTGTATGTTCATGGGCTCTTGGGTCCTTGTTTTATATAACTAACAAGCACATGAGTCTCTTAAGAAATTTATAACTCTTCGCCCAAAGCATTGAGAAAAAAAATCTTAATTAATAGTTAAAAGAGTTAATATAATCTTTTCATTAACTGATTCCCAACAATAAAAATTTTAAAGGAAGCCTATTAGATACGTCAACTCTACAGCAAGCACAAAAAGAAAAAAAACTTCAAAATTAATTAATTAATTAAATTTGATAGAAGAAGAACCTGAACCACCATACGTAGACTTTTAAATTGTTAATTAAAAAAAATATGTTACTTGAAATTAAATTTAAATTAATCAAGAGTAAATTGTAAGTTAAAAATATGCATAACAAAATTATCCAGTGATTTTTTAACCATATACCTTTTTTAAAACAAATATAATTGTGATCAACATACCACAACTTCCTAAAATTTTTTAAGTAAAATGTACTGCAAATCTTGTACGTCTTTGTGATTGTTTCAAGCTTATCTAGGATTCTAGAAAACCAAAATATATCAAGTTCCTCATACGTCTCATATGTGATATGAGCAACCAAATCTTGAAATTAATAATTTTATCTCTTTTAAGGCTTCAATTTAGCATACTGTTAACATCATCACAATCAATTTAATATTTTAAATTCACCAAATTTTCAATCTGAGTTTAGATAGCTTAATAATTTAAATATTGGAGAAAACTACAGGACTTTCAAACTAATTATATTCGAACAAAAGCTTAGATAAATATACACTAATATTTGAAAGTGGAAGATACTTTTGATTAACAAATAAAAGAAACAATACATTAAAAGTACCAAATTTCTATCTTTTGAAAAAATATATTAGTTTTTGTATTTCTATCTATTAACTAGTTTATAAGTAAGCAAGCCAGACATAATTGTTGCAATTCCAAATTTATGTTTACAATTTTGCTAAATTTATGAGCACGATAGTCTTTAGCATATATTAAATTTGTAAAATAAAATTAGAAAGTCTTGTATCATATATTAAACTTTTAGAGACAATAGGTCCTCAACTTCATTAAAAATTAATTACACAATATTGCATGTGAAGATGCATGGGATTGTTCAATTGTATATCATTGTATGTTGTTGGTTTCTTAATATTAGCACTTTGATTTATTATCCATTTTAATTAATAATTAATGTTTTGTCTTCCTGTCTGCAAACAAATCTAGAATCATGCCAGTGGTGGAGCTCCTTGTCTCAGCTATCCTTCCTGTTTTGTTTGGCCAATTGGCTTCTTCTGAGTTGCAGCGGTTTCTGCGTCAAGAGGGTTTGCATTCAAAGATCAAAACATTGGAACAAACTCTGAAGATAATTCAGGCAGTTCTTGGCAATGTAGAGGAAAAGCAGTTGGAGGACAAGCTTGTGAAGGATTGGCTGGACTATCTTGAAGACTTGGCTTATGATGTTGAGGATATACTCGATGAGTTTGATACTGAAGTTTTAGCAAGGAAGTTGGAGATGAAAAACCACGACCAGGCTAGCTCTAGCAAGGTTCGGAAATTTGTTCCTGCCTGTTTCAAAAAATTAAGTCCAAGAGCTATGAAGTTTCACTCTCGCATGGGCTCAGAGATTAAAAATGTCAAATGTCGATTGGAAGGTGTCACAAGCCAATTGGACGAACTCCGTAAACTCAAAGATGGCCTTGGATTGGAAAAGAATATTGCTGGAGGGACATTGGCTACTGCACACCAAGAGACAGCTTGCTACATCTATTCCCATTGAACCTGTTGTTTATGGGAGAGATGAAGACAAAGCACAAACACTTGAAATGGTGTTCAAGGATGAACCAAGTGCTTTCAACTTTCATGTAATATTGATTGTTGGCATGGGAGGAATTGGGAAAACAACGCTTGCTCAAGAGGTTTACAACGATAAAGCGATTAATTCTTTTGAGCTCAAAGTTTGGGTGTGCATATCTAATGATTTTGATGTTCTAAGAATCTCAAAAGCAATTCTTGAATCTGTCACCGAGTCGTCTAACGATCTAAAGGATTTAAATGTAGTGCAAATTCAACTTCAAAAGAAATTTGCGGGAAAAAAGTTCTTGCTTGTCTTAGATGATATTTGGAGTAAGGATCGTAGTTCGTGGGCAAGCTTGAGGTCTCCTTTTAAGAAAGGTGCTAGTGGTAGTAAAATCATTGTGACAACACGGCATGAAGACGTTGCATTAACGATGGGAGACTCTACTCGGTTGTATAAATTAAAGTGTCTATCAGATGACGATTGCTGGTCTTTGTTTGAGGCACATGCATTTGAGGATAGAGTTAATTCTACATATCATGATATTCAATCAATTCGTCAAAATGTCGTTGAAAAGAGCAAAGGCTTACCCTTGGCATCAAGGATTCTCGGTGGCCTTCTTCGTGCAAAGCAAATAGATCACTGGTTGGAAATTTTGAATAGGAAAATGTGGGATTTTGAAAGTGAAATTCCTACAACTTTAAAGTTAAGCTATTTTTATCTTCCCTCTCATGTAAAAAGATGTTTTGCTCACTGTGCAATTTTGTTGAAGGATTATGAATTTCAATAAGAGGAAGTCATACATCTATGGATAGCTGAAGGTCTTATTCAGCCATCATAGGAAAAACAGTTAGAAGATTTAGGTCATGAGTACTTTGATGATCTCAAATCTCGATCGCTTTTTCAACAATCAAGTATCGATGAATCCAAATACATAATGCATGACCTCGTGAATGATCTTGCACAGTGGGCTTCTGGGGGAACTTGTTTCCATTTGGAGGATATGTCGAGGGCCAACAAGAAATTAGGAAGCTTGAAAAAGGTGCGTCATCTTTCTTATGCTCTGAATGATGATGATGACATATCTAAATTCAATGTCATTAGTGACGTTGTACATATTGATGAACAGCTAAGAACATTCTTGTCACTTCCATCTAATCAAAGATGGATGGTGCACTACCTACATCAAACAATAATTTCTAACTTGCTGCCTAAATTTAAGAAACTTAGGACATTATCTTTAGAGCATTATTATATTACAGAGCTGCCTGAATCATTTGGTGATTTGAGACATCTACGATACCTCAATCTTTCTGGTACGAGAATTAAAAGCTTACCTGAATCAACAAGTTTTTTAATTAACTTGTTGATTTTGAAATTAAAAGGTTGTGGTTATCTTAGAACGTTACCATCCAAGATACGAAATTTGACCAAGTTAAGATATCTCGATATTAGAGGTGTTAATTTAGATGAGATGCCATTGGGAATAAATAAGTTGGAGTGTGTTCAATATTTGTCTGATTTTGTTGTAGGTAAAGGTGTTGGAGCTTCCTTGAAAGATTTAAAGAATTTAAAATCACTTCATGAAAAACTTCGTATTTCAGGATTAAGTAATGCAATTGATTTACAAGAAACAAACGAGATGATATTAAATGATAAGAAAAAATTGAGAGTAACAGAACTAGTATGGAACTCTCGATTTGACAACACACGGAATGAGGAAGCAGAGAAAAAAGTGTTTGACTTGTTACACCCTCATACAAATCTAGAAGGGCTCAAAATTCACTTCTATTGTGGCATTGAATTTCCGACATGGGTGGGGGATGATTCATTCTCCAGATTGACGACCCTAACGTTGATGGGATGTAAATCTCTAAGATTTATAAGAAATGGTCAATTACCCTCATCTCTTAAAAGGCTTGAGATATGGGGTTATGATAAATTGGAGTATTTGTGGGACGATGGGGAGATAAGTAGTACATCAATTTTGGACAAAGAGAACAACATGTCTCTACTTGAATACTTAAGAGTTGGCAACTGCATATCTCTCACAAGCTTATCATTAAGTGGGCGGTTACCTGTCACTCTTTCTGTTCTCAAGATCTATAGAGTTCCAGAACTGGAGTCAATAGCAGATAGTTTTCACAACAACAAGTCTCTTGAAGAAATTGATATATTGAGCTGTAAAAAGCTTAAAACTATACCCAAGGGCTTGTACAATCTTACCCGCCTACAGAAGATACGAATATGTAATTGTCAAAGTATTGTGAATTTCGCAGAAGATGGGCTTCCCAAGGATGGGCTAAGTCATCTTAGCATTTGGTTTTGTGAGAAGCTGGAAGGTCTACCTAAAGGCTTCCACAGCCTCGACTCTCTTAAAAGCTTAGAATTGTCAGGATGTCCAAGTCTGAGGTCATTTCCAGAAGAAGGTTTTCCCACAAACCTAACATCTCTCTATATTGATGATGTAGGCAATCTCTATAAGCCACTGCTTGAGTGGGGGTTGCACAAACTTACCTCTCTCACACGTTTCGATCTTCGTGGGGATCAAGAAGCAGAGTTGTCAGTTCTAGAGCAGGATATGGGAAAGAGGTTACCCGATTCTCTAACTAATCTAACCATTGACAAATTCCCGAATGTGAAATGGGTATTAAGCCACGGTTTGCCATCTTCACTTAAATTTCTGTCAATCATGGATTGCGCAAGTGTCACATCCATTTCAGAGCTGGTTTTGCCATCTTCACTTCAATATCTGAGAATCTGGAATTGCCCAGGTTTCACATCTAGTTCAGAGCTGGTTTTGCCATCTTCACTTCGAAGACTGGATATCGTAGGATGCCCGGGTCTTACATCCATTTCAGAGCAACGGCTACCATTTCAATCCAAGGCTGAAAGAAGAATGCAAAAGAAATAAAGGAAAAGAGTGGCCCAAGATCTCCCACATCTCTTGCATTTAGTACCTAGAATGCTCATTAGTGGTATGTCAGTCTCTAACACCTTAAACATAATCTACATTTTTAATTAACATTTCAATTCTCTTGATCATTTCTCTGTTTTTTCAGCCGGAAGCATTGGGTTATGATGCTTACGATTTGTGAACAACCCTTCATTGGACTTTAAAGTATGTCAACTTCATTTATCGAAATTTTTTTATACAAACTAAAGTTACATAATATTTCTGTGCGGTAGTGATGATATTAGTACTCTCTAGATGTCTAGCCATCGATATATCAAAAAATAGGGCTTAAATTACAAAATGTGTTCAACTTGCAATATGCGACTATGCTATTCAAACTACCTTACCAAGAATATGACTTCATTTATAACATGTAGAAGGTTGATGATTATTTGAAATGAAAATTTGTAGGAGAAAGATGCAGCAGTAGGAAATGGTGGTCCAGGAAGGCTAGATTTATGCTTTCTAACCAACTCGTGGATGTGTGGTTTGAGGTGCAAATATCAAATAGCAGAGCAGGTGCAAATATTAACTCCTTCCCAAAGCGTATTTTTTTTTGGCTTGAATGATGCGAAAGCATAAGAAAAGAATGTATTCCTTAGATGTTATATCCCACCCCTTTTATTCTATGCTACGGTTGGTTTATATCATTTTGAATGACAGTAGGTTCTTGAACAACATGCATTTCATCAAGTAGGACCTAATTTGCATGCATTACAGGTAGATATGGGTTGAAGGGAAATCTTCCAAGATCTAGCTTATGATGTGCCAATTTCAGGATACAAAACTAAGACAGGTTCATTTATGGGAAACAAAATCTACTTCTGCGGATTTCAATTTAGTTCAGTTCAACAATAACTTCGTTCTAGAGCTTAATAGATTGATCCTCTTGAATCCTTGTCGATATTCTGTATCTCAAGAATCATCCCATTATATTCACATGCTACTCATTTCAAAAGATTAATTGAATGGTATAACATGTTTCCTACTACAAAAGCTATATTTGTCACTAAACTTCTGTACGACTGTTTGTATTTTGAGCTAGTTTTGTAATTATATTATGATGAGCTTCTTTTATTATTTTATATTGTATGTCCAGGTCTGCATGTTTATATGTTTGCATAAAGCTTAACTTTAAAATGTGGTCAATTTGCAGCTCTCTGTTGTTCTGTAAGCTAGGGATGCTAATGAAAGTGGGAAGCTTTTGCAGCTGAAACAACAATTCTATCATATAAATTCAGGTTGGTCACTTCAACTTAAGTTCCAGTTCCTTTATGTCGTCCAAAGCCTTATTGTTGTCTTGCAACCATCGACAGAAAGATGGACAAAAGGTGGATGAGACTAGTGCTTTATTGGAACTGCTAACATGGATGATAATTGGATCTAAAATTTCTCTTAAGACTTCTAATTTCCTATGGTATTTCCAAGATGGATATTCAAGGATTTTTTTGGTCAACAAGTAACCAAATTAAGGATCCTCTTTGCTTTTCTAATGTAAAGTTTGTCTTGCGTCTTACCCAGCAACCCTCGAGGCCAAACCATTTATTGCAAGGAAGAGATTCATAATATGCAATGATTTAGTGGGTAATGTATAGAATTAAGATGGACTATTCTACGTTAATGAAGCCAACACATTTCTTAGAAGTCTAATTCACAGAAAATGCTTAAACACAAATTTTGCTATATCTTTGTCCGAAAGCCTGTTTTTTCTGCTTGAATGATTCAAAAGTATAGGAATAGTATGGCTGCCTTAGATGTACATATCACAGTTTTTACATTATGGAAATGTTGGTTTTTATCATTTTCAATAAACTGTTCCAAATTTAGGTTCTTTATTCGTGAACCTAGGGAAGTCTAGGAATCACTAGATATTAAATAGAAAGGTATTTTTATGATGTTTGTCGTTTTCATCATTTATATTTTGGCTCTAATCTTGAGTTGAATACAGGACATATTTCATGGATTCAAGGAGAGGAAAGATGGCAAGGACTCCTGACACAATGGCACCGTCTGACTTTCCCAGTAAAGTTGCTAAACAACTGAGTGATACCCCTACTCTTGTAATTCCAGGGTTGTTATTTGATTCTGGAATTGATGGGGCCTTCGGTTGGACTCTAAAGTTGGTTTATTGGAATTGATATTAAAGGTAAATGGTAATTAGAAGTATGTGAACTTGATTCATTGAAATTTGATATACAATGTCAATTTTATTGTACAAACTAAAGTTGCTTAATGATATCAATGAGTTTGTGACACAATTGGATTCCTTTCAGATAATTCATTTCTAATTAGCCCTCTTTTTCTTTTATGTTTATTATTTCTCTTTTCAGTGGAGCAAGCTGCTACTTGATTCTAGAATTGGAACGTAGCTCTCTTTAAAATAGGCTCATTGGTATTGGCACTGACACTGGATTTCACATTCCATCACACAGCAAAAGCTGGGGGCCACTATAATATCTGCTCCAATGCATCAAGGTTCTTAAGGGGGCTAATGCATTCATGACCAATGCCTACGAAAACATGTTTCTTCACAATGCAGCCATTAGCCACAGTATTGCCATGGTGAAGCATTTTGTGGAAGTCGTTAGTTGCTGCAGAGCAGCTTTTGTAGTAAATAGGTCTGGCCAGACCCCGTTCTTCATTCCAATAGAAAAGATAAATCAAGTGACTAGTGATAATAAGCTGCAACTGCAAGGAGCTCATTGCACTAGAAAAGATGGGACAGCACTTTGGTCATTCTCTCTCTCCCTTTATCTCTCTTTGTTATCATGTCTTTCTTCATAATCCATGCATTTACAGTGTCTCTCTATCTTTCTTTGTCCACTCTCTCTTTTTCTCATACTTTATCTACCTATCTATATATCTCTCTTTGCCATTGTATCTTTCTTTACAATATATACAATTACATCTTTTCTATAATTCCTTATCGTTCTGTCTTCCTTTACAATATACACATTTATAAAGTTATTTTCAGGTTTATTAACACATTTGGAAGGCTAGCTTCATGCTTTCTAACCAAATCATGGAGGTATGGTTTTAGGTGAAAATATGGACCGTTCAAGCAGCAGGGAAGGTATGAGAAGAAAATTGCCAAGGATTGGCTTGAGATTCAATCATACCTACAAGTTCTGTCATTGTTACTTGTCCCTTGGGATTTTACTGATGGATTTCTCTTATGTAAATGTGCAGAAATTTAGTCCTTTGGACGTTGTTTAGCATGATGTCGTCTTCCCAGTCCGAATCTTTGGTTATATTGAGGTTATGCAAATGGATTGTAAGTGTTAATTAAGAGTTCGTATAGGCATTTAGTAGAAACACTACCCAATTAGTGCTGGTTGCAACATCTTCATTAACAAAGAAGGATATATAATTTATTTATTTATTTTTTTCAATTTCATGTATTATAGGTAGAAATGGGTTAAAGGGAAATCTTTCAAGATCTAGCTTATGTACCAATTCCAAGATACAAAACCAAGACAGGTTGATTTATGGGAAGCAAAAGCTACTTTGGGTATTTCAATATTATTTCGATGATTTCAATTCAATGACAACTTCATTCTAGAGCTTAATAGGTTGATCCTCTAGAATCCTTGTTGCTATTCTAGTATCTCAGGAATTGTCGCATATAAAAAATCATGCTACTGATTTCTAAATATTAATTGAATGGTCTAACAGGCCGTTGCTTCCCTATGCTTAATGAGTTGGTTTACTACTACAAAAGGTTTAGATGTTACTAAACTTCTACATGGCTGTTTTTGTTTCGGGCTATTACTCTAATTACATTCGATGAGCTTCTTTTATTATTTTATATTGTAAGAAAGCTAGCACATTTCTTAGAATTCAAATTAAGCAAAATTACTCAAAACTTGTAGTTCCTATTGTTTCACTTATGTTTATTCTCTGTTCTTTCTGTGCCAAGCTTGCTATTATTTGATTTTAGAATTAGTGGACAGCTCTGCTTTGGACTTTGAAGTAGGCTTACTGGCATTGCCATTGACACTGGTGAAAGGCAACTCAAAGTATGTGAACTTAATTTATTGAAATTTGATATTTGATGTTATACAAACAAAGTTAATAATTATCCCTGAAACAATTTGGTTTCTTTCAGATGATCGGCCCGTCTAGCTTATGAATGGGATGAATTAAATTAAGGCTGCAATGTTTATGGAGGCATCGAACTTTTACTTGAAAGTCTCATTTTCTTTGATTCTTTCTTCCCCAACTTCAGGTAAGCATGTTCGGGTTGCTTTTATAGCTCAACTTTAATGTATGGTATGTCCAGATTTACAAATGAAATAAAGTTTGTATGTTCTTGTTAAGCCAAAAGGTAAAATGCATAATTATTTTGTGAACTTTTCAATTGTTTAAGAATTAAAAAATCATTCTCTACATCACCAAATCATCATTGTTGATTGATATTGCAACAAACAAACATATATTTAAGATTGGTAGGCTCCATACCCAATCAAACTTGATCTATCATTTCCATGCTCATCAATAACATGTCAGTCCACTTATAAAGATAAGTACAGCAAAAATTGAGCCCATTTTCACTCAGATTTCATTGCCCTTCACTAGGTGATCTGGATGTTTTATCGTTCAGCGATGCAGGAGCCATATAAAAATGATAACTTTCAAAGAATCAACTTTTCATATCCATTCACTGTCTCCAAAGACACTGCATATCACATTCCAGTCCACAACAAAAGCAAGGAGCCACTTAAACATCTCCTCCAATATGTGGATGATCTTATGGTAGCTAACGTCTTCATGACTGATGACCACGTAAACATGGTTGTTCACAAGGCAGCCATCAGTTACAATATTGCCAAGGTGAAGCTTTTGGTGGAAGTTCCTTACGTTTCTGCAGAGCAGCTTTTGTAGCAAATAGATCTAGCCCCCATTGTTCAAAGCTGCTTCGTTTGGGGGCATGAAAGTTGTCAGGTATTTTGCTTTTAGACCAAATCAAGTGTCTAGTGATAATAAGCTACAACAAGTTCATTGCACTAGAAAAGATGGGACCTCAATTTGCCACGCTGCTGTCTGAGGACGACACTTTGGTCATTCTTTCTCTCCCTTTATCTCTGTTTGTTTTCAGGTCTTCCAATCTATGCATTTGTGGTCTCTCTCTCTCTCTGTCATGGTGTTTCTTTATAATATATGCATTTACAAATTTTCTATATATATTTTTTCTATCGTTGTGTCATACTTTATAATTTATCTGTTTATAGAGTCAATTTCAGGTTTATTAACACTTTTGGATTTAGGAAAAAAATGATCATGGTGGTCATGGGTGATATCAATCATTTAAAATCATGATAGTTTTAATCCCTCATGATCATAATTAAGATTACGATAGTATTGATAAAAAAGCTCATATAGAACTTTTTATAATTAGAATTAGAATCTTGTTAAGTTCAATATATAGTAACTTTAATTTTTCCAACACAGGAATGTCTTGAGTTACCGAAATTGGATGAAGGGTTAGCAGAATTGAAGACCAAACCAGAATGACAAGTCTTATATCTTTTAAATAATAGACATTTCGCTTTCAGTTGTAAAAATAATATAACTATTATAAAATAAATGCAATATTAAGATATTGCAGAATAAGAATAAGAACAAAAAATAAACACAAAATTTTTTTTGGAGAGAGTTGCTTTTTTATTCTTTCATTTTTTATGAAAATAATAAATTATACAAAATTATGTACCCTCTATTTATAGGTTAAGAATCATAAATATAGGAAATAGAAAAGATACAAGTTATACATAATATTAAGATACTATTATGATGATCATTATTTGAGTAATAATGATATTTAATGTGAATATTATAGAATACTAAAAGGTGACATCCAATTGATTTGTAACACTATTATAATGATAATTATTTGAGTAATAATGATTTTTAATATGAAGGTTATAAAATATTAAATGGCGATATCCAATTGATTTACAACACTCTCCATTTGGATGTTCATTGTACAAAGAATATGCTTTGTTAAAAACCTTATCAGGAAAAAATTCTATGGGAATAAAATTCTGACAAAGGAAAAAAGAGTATATAATTCTTGTACGCAGTAACCTTCCCTTCATACCCATATGTCTTTTTTTAGTGAATTTTAACAAAATTCTCTAAACCGATGCATACTAATATTATTCACCAATTTCTCAAATGTTGTTGTAGGAAGTGTCTTTGTGAACAAATCTGCCATATTGTCACAAGATCGAATTCGATGAACATCTATCTCTCTTTTATTTTGAAGTTCATATGTGAAAAAGAACTTTGGTGAAATGTGCTTGGTTTTATCTCCTTTTATGTAATCTCCTTTGATTTTGGTGATATAAGCTGCTTTATCCTCATATAAAATTGTTGGACTTTCTTTATCAAATAGAAGATCACATGTTTTATGGATATATTGAATAAGAGATCTCAACCATACGCATTCTCGACTTGTCTCATGTAATGCTAATATTTCAGCATGATTTGAAGATGTGGCAGTTAGAGTTTACTTTGTAGAACACCAAGATATAGCGGTACCACAATATGTAAATAAATAACCTGTTTGAGATTGTGCTTTATGTGGATCTGATAAATATCCAACATCTACATATCCGACCAATTCTGTCTTTAAGTCTTTTGAATAAAAAAACACATGTTTGATGTTTCTCTAAGATAACGAAGTACTTGTTTAACACCATTCCAATGTCTTCAAGTTAGTGAAGAACTATATCTTGCTAGTAAATTAATAGAGAATGTCATATCAAATCTTGTGCAATTAGCAAGATACATTAATACACCAATAGCACTAAGATATGATACTTTTGAACCAAGAATATCTTCATTATCCTCTAGAGAACGAAAAAGATCTTTTTTCACATCAAGGGATCGAATAACCATGGGAGAGCTTATTGGATGAGACTTATCCATGTTAAGCGTTTTAATACCTTTTCTGTATAAGTTGATTGGTATGGAAAAATCCCTTTAGATAGATGCTCGATCTGTAAGTCGAGACAAAATTTTGTTTGGCTCAAATCTTTCATTTCAAAGTCATTTTTAAAAAATGTTATTGTTTCTATAAGCTTTTTATGAGTCCCGATGATATTCAAATCGCGAACATAAACTGCGATAATAGCAAATCCAGACTTTGATTTTTTAATAAACACACATGGGCAAATTGGATTGTTAATATACTATTTCTTCAAAAGATATTAACTGAGATGATTATACCACATGCATCGTGATTGCTTTAATCCATATAAAGATATTTGTAATTTAATCAAATACATTTCCCGGGGTTTCGAATTGCATGCATTAGACATTTTCAGTCCTGTAGGGACTTTCATGTAAATGTCATTATCAAGTGATCCATACAGATAAACTATCACAACATCCATTAAATGAATATGAAGTCCTTCTATAATCGTCAGACTAATTAGAAATCTAAATGTGATTGCGTCCATCACTGGAGAATAAGTCTTCTCATAATCAATAACAGGTATTTGAGAGAAATCTTGTGCTACAAGTTGTGTTTTATACCTTATAACTTCATTTTTCTCATTATATTTTTGCATAAATACCCATTTATAGCATATAAGTTTCACACCTTTAAGTGTTTGGATAATGGATCCAAAAACTTGACATTTTTTAAGTGGATTTAATTTTGCCTGGATAGCGTCTCTTCATTTTGGCCAATCAATTCTATATCGACATTCATCGACTAACTTCGGTTCAAGATCTTCATTTATAATATCAAGAGCTAATGCATATGCAAATATATTATCAATAACAGTTTTCTTTCGGTTCCATCTCTTTCCTGAAGTAACATAATTTATTAAGATCTCTTCATCATAGTTATTTTTAGAAACCTAACGCTCTTTTGGGGTTATTTGTTAAGTTATATCAATTATTTCTTTTATGAGCTCTTTAGGAGTATTAATAATTTTGGAAGTGCCAATTTGCTTATTTTGCTCCTTTTTCTTTATAGGATTTTTATCCTTACAACCGAGTGGTCTACCATGTTTTTGGCATGCATTAGATTCATTTGCTGACATATTAGCAATTTGTCCTTCAGAAGCATCAATACAAGCAGGAGCATTAATAGTTGGTGTATGTGACTTTGTCATCTTTTTACTATCAGTAAATGCATCTGGTAATTAATTTACAGTTTCTTGCAAGTGAATTATTTTCTGAACTTCCAATTTATATTGATTTGTACGAGGATCAAAATTAGATAATGATGATGCATTCCACGAAATTTCTTGTTTTTCCAACTGTTGTTTCTCTCCTCCGAATGTTGGGAAAACTATCTGATCAAATTGACAGTCAACAAATCGTGCCGTGAAAATATCACTCGTCAAAGGTTCAAGATATTTAATAATTGACGGGGATTCAAATCCAACATAAATTCCCAATCTTTTTTGTGAACTCATTTTAGTACGTTATGGTAGAGCAATAGGAACATATACTACATAACCAAAAACTTTTAGATGGGAAATATTAGATTCTTTACTAGAGACAAGTTGTAATGGGGAGTATTTATGATATGCAGTTGACCTTATACAAATAAGTGTTGCAACATGTAATATGACATGTCCCCAAGCAGAACTAGACAACTTTGTTTTTATAAGTAAGAGCCTAGCAATTAATTTAAACCTTGTAATAAAGGATTCTGCTAATCCATTTTGTGTATGTGTGTGAGCAACAAAATGTTCAACAGTAATTCCAATGGACATGCAATAATCATTAAAAGCTCGGGATGTAAATTCTCTAGCATTAACAAGACGAATTTTTTTAATTGTATAACCCGGAAATTGAGCTTGTAATCGGATTATTTGGGCAAGAAGCCTCACAAATGCGACATTACGAGTAGACAATAGACAAACATATGACCAATGTGTTGATGCATCTATTAGTATCATAAAATATTGAAATGGTCCACATGATGGATTAATAGGCCACATATGTCTCCTTGAACTCGTTCTAAAAATGCAGGAGATTTAATGACAACTTTTGTTAGGGATAACCTTGTAATTAGTTTCCCTTGAAAATAAGCAAAATCTTTAAACAAAAAAATCTTTGGTGCTTTAAAGGATGTTCATGCGAATTTTCTATAATTCTTTGCATCATTATTGAACCCGAATGACCTAACCAATCATGCCAAATAATAAAAGTCATTGGATTCAAAAACTCTTGGTTCATAACCACATATGATTTAATTGGATTTATAAAAGTATAATATAATCTAGAAAAGTATGCTGGTAATTTTTTCAATATATGTTTTTTCTCTGAGACAATAGACGTAATATAAAGATATTCAATTTTTTTTTATTCGTCATCTCAATATAATAATTATTACGATGTATGTCTCTAAAACTTAGTAGATTTCTTTTCGATCTACTAGAAAATATAATATTATTTATTATAAATTTTGTGCTACCAGGTAATAATATATGAGCTCTTCCATAACCTTTAATAAGGTTTGCAACACCAGATATTGTGCTAACATTAGCTTCAGCCGATATAAGATTCAAAAAATATTTTTTATCTTTAAGTATGATGTGTGTTGTTCCACTGTCTGCTAGACAAAGAGCTTCATTTTTAACTTTAGCACTAGTCGTGTGATTAATGAAAACCATGTTTTTTCATGAATTAAAAAAAAAAAAGAAAATTATAAGAATAAAGAATAAAGTATCAAATACAAAATTTTTATAATTTTAAACATGAACACATTGAAAGTATACTGAAAATAAAACACACTGAATATTACTTAACACAATTACAACAAAATACACTAAAAACAATACACTTTTGAAAATCAGAAATACTAAACACACTGATGACGTAACACATTAAAGCATATTGTAAATAACATACTTAGGACAGCTTGTTGCAAAAATATTATCTTAAGTCACATTTATGTTTTCATCACCAGTCAAATTTCCATCATTATTCTCAAAGAAATCTGCAACATCTAAGTGTGTTAAATCCATAGGCTCATGGTATTTAGCAAGGTTTGTTGTCAAGTCCATAGGATCATGGTATTTAACAAGGTTTGTTTCAATATCTTTTCCTTTTCCTTTCAAGCAAGCTTGGTAAAGATCAATAAAGTGTTTTTTTGTCCAACATGTACTACTCCAATGTCCTTTTATGCCACATCTACGATAAATGCTTTCATGATTTTTGAAAGCCTTATTTTGATAACCTTTTTCTTTTTGTTTTTCCTTATTATTCTCTCACTTTTGGTGGTGAGATGCAGCTTTCTTAAAATTTGAAGAGTTTTGGTTATAATTACCATGATCACATCCACGACTACGACCACGACCATGGCTGCATCCACGACCACGACCATGACCATGCCCACACACTAGGATCATTAACAGATGCAGTATTCGCTTCAAGGAATGCTATTGATCTAGTTGATTGGGATTGATGATTTTTCATCAATAATTCATTATTTTGTTCAACCACAGAAGGCATGATATCAACTCAAAATATTTTTTAAAACCTCTTTCTCGATACTGCTGTTGTAGGAACATATTAGAGGCATGGAAAGTAGATTGTATGTTTTTTCTAATATATCTTTATCAGTAACACTTTCTCCATATAATTTTAATTAAGAAGTAATTTTAAACATTGTGGAATTATACTCGCTTATATTTTTAAAATCTTGCAATCGCAGATGCATCCAGTTATAGTGAGCTTTTGGAAGTATTACTATCTTTTGGTGGTCATACTTTTCTTTCAAATTATTCCAAAGGACATATGGATCTTTTACTGTTAAATATTCAGTTTTTAAATCTTCATGAAGATGATGACGAAAGAATATCATTGCTTTCTCACAATCTTGCCAGGATGACTTATTCTTCTCTTTTATTGTATCTCCAAGATTCTTAGCATCTAGGTAAATTTCAGCATCAAGAATCTATGCCAAATAATTACTACCAAGAAATATCAAGAGTAGTGAACTCAAGCTTTGTATTTGACAACTTATACCGAAATGAGGCGTATTCTTTGTACGGTGGACATCCAAAGAGAGAGTATTGTAAATAAATTGGATGCCACCCTTTAGCATTCTATAACCTTCACATTAAAGATCATTATCACTCAAATAATGATCATCATAATAGTGTTTTAATGTTTTCAATAACCTTCACATTAAAGATTATTATTATTCAAATAATGATCATTATAATAGTGACTTAATATTATGTATAATTTGTGTATTTTTTTTCCTACATTTATGATTCTTAGCCTATAAATAGAGAGTACATAAGTTTATATGATTTATCCTTATATAAAAGAAATGAAACAATAAAATAGCATCTCTTTCCAAACTTCTTCTTAGATTTTATTTTAGTTCCTATTCTTATTTTGTAATATCTTAATATTGCATTTGTTTTATAGCACATTATCAACACAAGTTTAACTGTTTATTTTCTATCAAGGTAGAATTTTAGTCAAATAATTTTTTTTTTCATAATATTTGTTTAATTCTCTATTATGTTATTGGCATGTAGTGCATAGACATGATTTATTAAACATTTTTTTTTCTTAACTACCATTTCTGTATTTATATGTTTATGAATACATAAACATATATATTAATCACATTTATATGAAAACATAATCTAAATTTTCAGTAATCACATTCATATGAAAACATAAACTTTTATGTTAATATAAATATATATTAATCACATTTATACATAATCTACTATACAAATAAAACAAAGTTAATGACAATTGATTGATAAAGTAAAGAATTGAAAACATAACTCATCCAATAACATAAAATATATTAATTGGTAACCAAATATATAAATAATCATGGGAATAATAATAAAGATTTATATAGACAAACATAAAGAATATAATTCATAAACATATAATACATAAAATGTAGTAGAGAGAAGGAATGCTTAATAAACCATGTCAAATCACTATATATCAATAACATAATAGAAAACTAAACAAATATTATGAAAAAAATCTATTTAACTAAAATTCTACCTTGATAGAAAATAAATGGTTAGAACTCGTGCTCATAACATGTTATAAAACAATTGCAATATTAATATATTGCAAAATAAGAACATGAACTAAAAATAAACACAAGAAGAATTTTGAAGAGAGTTGTTATTTTATTCTTTCATTTTTATGAAAACGATAAATTATACAAATTTATGTGCCCTCTATTTATAGGCTAGGAATCATATATATAAAAAATAAAAAGGCACAAATTATACATAACATTAAGATATTATTATGATGATCATTATTTGAGTAATAATGATCTTTAATGTGAAGGTTATAGAATACTAAATGGTGCATCCAATGATTTGTAACACTATTATGATGATCATTATTTGAGTAATAATGATCTTTAATATGAAGGTTCTAGAATACTAAAAAAGTGGCATCCAATTGATTTACAATAATAACCAAGTTATCTTAGAGATCATTGCCACATTTGGATTTCTTTCAGGTAACTATTTCATTTTATTGATGAGGTGGATTAAAATGAGACCTTCAGTTGTAAAAATGATATAACCAAGTTATATCAGATATCATTGCCATACTTGGATTTCTTTGGTAACTATTTCATTTTATTGATGAGGTGGACTGAAAGAGACTTACAACATTTGCAGAGGATTCAAATTTTCAAATAAACCTTGTTCTTACCCAATTTCAAGTATATGTATTCAACTTTTAAACTTTAATATAAGTTACCTAACCTATTTCACTTTGCAAGCCAGCCAATTGGTGTTCGTTTTTCTTTTTCTTTTTTTCTCCAAATATTATTTTCAAATTTAGGGACTTTTATTGGTTAAAACTTAGTACATATTGGCATTGACATTATCTAATTGAGTAAAATTTATTATGAGATGTGATTATCTTATTTATTTTTTTTGTAAATTAATGTAATAATTCAAGGATGGATTATAGTTTCTATATTCTTAAAGCTAAAAGTAGAATGCATAGCAATCTTCGAATTTTCAAACCATTCTTTCCTCAATCTCATCATTGTCTAATTGAAAATCTTTTTTTATTTCTTTTTTTTTTTATCGAAGATAAACAAAACCACGAATTTAGCAGAGCTTTACTTCTCTGCCTTCTTTTAGGTCTTGTTTAAAGGTTGGAGCAGCATGAATTGTTGTGATTAAGGTAGTGCTCAATGAATTGCTATTCTTAAGGGTATTGATCCTCAATCTCAATGAATTATATTTGTGGTCCAGTTGGAAGAACTTTGTTAATTAACAAATGATCCTGGATTCAAA
>CM034466.1:7292022-7323381 GCA_019925255.1 Litchi chinensis
CTGGACTTAGAACGAAGATGAAGTTTTTCAAATATTTGAGAGAAAGGCAAGAGACAAAAAACCAGCTCATCTTATAAGCCCCCGTATTGGATTTACCCTTTGCACCTTTTCGAGGCAGAAGACTTTTATAATTCAATTGACGAGCTGCGAGATAATAAATTTCATCTCGCTTTCCATCTTTTGAACCGCTACCACTTTTGATGCTTAAAGATGGTTTATAATTTTAGGAGTTGGGGGAGGAAGACCCTTTTTGGAAAAGGCCAAGGTTAATAAAGTTAACTGCAAATCCGAGTTCGAGATCAACTGGAATGCAGAAAGCTAGACCGTGTTCAAGAACTCGACCAAGTAAAAAGGAACTGGGAACTTGAGTCTATGCCCAAGATATTGGGTACTGATAGCGATGTATCCCTTGGAAGGATAGCATGCATGGTCATTGTCAGTAGGAGACATTGTATGGCAGCCTCTAGGGATATAGTATTGAAGAGCAACCTTTCCTAGCTCGATAAAATCTATGGTAGAAGAATGATGTGCAAACACCTTACGAGCTTTCCTCTCCTCGCGAGCTCGCCGCTCCACTTCAAGCCAGCGAATCGTTTCAAGATTAGCTTGAGCTGCAAATTGCTCTAGGACCTCCCTGCTTTGAATTGCTTCATCAATATTACAAACTCCGCTCGAGGCCATCTACACATGAAATGGACATAGATAGGTCACAGTAAGCATATCATGCCTAAATATCTTAAGTCTACGGAAATTCCCTATCCTACAGATCACTAATGTAACGAGGGGCTCAACCTATGAGAGAACAACCTATGAGCTATAGATCAATAGGTACCTAGTCTAACAGTTCGCATGCATGGCAAGCCTCAAACAGTAAACATATTGCAAATAGACAAGCAGTAAGATCAAACCAACAAGAAATGAAAAGTCATGATGAATAAGAAACACAGCCACAAAGATTAAACGTTAGGAATACAAAGCATTTAGAATGACAGCAATAGCAAAATCAGAAAACAAAAAGCAAGCACAACATAACATCGACAGCACAACATCAACACAACAAAAAACAAAACTAAAAATTGAAAGCTTGATGTTAAACAAGAAACTCACTGTGAATCTTTGTCGAAGAAGTGAAAAACGGCAATTGAGAGTGAAGAGTTTGTGAAGAATCGGTGAAAAACGTAGCAAAGGAAGCTTGGTGGCTGAAAGAAAATAACAAAATGGAAAGGAAAATGAAAGGGCTCTTGTAAGCTCTCATCCAGATTTATTATTTTATGATAATTCCTTTCACCTAGATTTATTATCTTATAATATTAGAAATCTCCGAATTGAGTTATGGTCGCATCGTATGCCTCCAGTAATATTATTTTAGGTTCATTATATTTTCATATTGCAGATCGGATGTCGTTTGATTGACCCCGGTACGATTAGAAAGTGATTAGTATTTATTTATATGTTAATCAAGCGAGGTGAGCTCACGAAATAAAGTAAAGGATATTTTTTAATTCAACCAATGAGAAAAGAGATAAGTGACATGAAAAGTAATGGTTATGGAAGTGCCACATGTCATCTAATGAATGGTTGGATAGATAAATGGATGAGAAAATGACAAGTGGACCAATAGAATTAAAAAGTATAAAGTGTTGGGCACTAGTAAGATTATTAAAAGTTTGAGGTTATTAAATGAAATTTATTGAGGGATCCTTTTGTAATTGAACATTAGAATATATAAATAAGTGTTTTGTCTTTTTTGAGACCATTTTTGGTCGTGAACGAAGAGAGATCCGTGAGAGAGAGAGAAAATCCAAGAGAGAAGCATTCCCGAGCAAGAAAAAGAGGAGGAGAAAAGAAGGTGATCGGGGTGGATTTTTGACACGATTTCTTCACGAAAATTGTTCCTTATCACCTCATCTAACTACCCTGCAAATTTGAAGCGAAAAGATAGCCTATTCAGTGAGTTATGTCCGTTTAAAGTTTGTAGCTTTCTTTGAAAACTCATTCTCTCTTGTCATTATTTTCCAAGATTGAGTTTAAAGATGATGAGAGGGAGTTGGGGAGATGATTTTGGTATGATTTGTGAGTAATTTGGTGGACTAAAAATGGGTGAGAGAGAGAGAGAAAGTCTAGGTCAAAAATGGGTTTTTATGGGATCCGAATTCGTTTTCGATTCTAAGGCTTTAAATGGAAGTTATAGAGGTTAGGAAATAATCTTTTAAAGTTAGATTTCGAAAACGAAAAGTTTAGGATCGATTTCGGAGATAAACGGACGAGTTGAAGGGTGTTTTCTGAAACCTTTCCAGACGCGTTCGTTTAATCTTCGAAATCATTTATTTTATCATGGTTGGGTGTTAGAATAATAGTGGATTGATTGTTGAAGTCGTCGGACGTCCGGAGTGAAAAATAAATTTTATTAGTAAGCGATATTAGTAAACGAAATCGAGCAAATTTCGTTCCGAGCTTCCGACGACGAAATTAAGTATTCTGAGATACTTCTAAGAAAGAATAAGTAGGATTTGTGTAGAGAAATCGGATTTCGAAAACCCTGATTGAATAGAAATCGAGATTCGGAAGTTTAGACATTAAAGGGTATTAATAGAAATAAATGAGATCTTTATTGATTTTAGTGTTATTTGAATAAGTTAAATGACCCTAAATGAATATTTGATGTTCTAGGGTAAAAGCAAAAAGCCCAGGAGGCATTCGAAGGAGCATCGGATTTTATCCGAGGGTGTATCGTGAGTAGAAATCCCACCTCACAAAGTGTAGTTATCATTAAAGTTTAATTAATGATGATTTATATTTATTATGCTGTTGTAATTAAATTGCATATTATTGTTCTATCAATATTCTATTATATGAGTTTTAAGTTAAGTATGTGTTTATGTAATGCATTATTGAGAATTAACGTTTTTAGGCGTATCGCCTTAAAAACGAGTTTACTTAAAGAATATTGAGAAAAAGAATTTTATACGCCGATGGTTTACCCTAGCCCCAGTTAAGCACCCAGTAGAATGCTCTATACGTGCATGGTAGATGTGAGAAAATACTAACTAAGAGAGAGAGAGTTAGTTGAGCGACCCTCTGCACGTATAGGGTAGTGTAGTTCAAACCGATTGCGTAGGGGTAACGCGTGCCCAGAGTCGCACATCGGTGACTGCATCGGGTAGATTCCCTGATTCCTAGTGGCTAGCTAGAGATTTATGCGGCCACGACAGGAGTAGTTTCCCCTGGGTTACCATCAAGGCGAGAAATGAGAAAGTTTTCAAAAGAAATTCAAATTGAATTTCAGAAACAGTTGTATTTGAAAGACTAAAAAGTATTTCAGAAAAATACTTTAGTTTATGAAATGGTTCAAGGTTTATCTCACTGAGTTATACTCACCATTTAGTTCTATGTGGTTTTTTAAAAATGTTCTCTTAGGTACAGGAGCGAGTCGTCCAGCAAGACGAGGCTCAGATTGACGCGCAGAGAGACTGACGGACGAATACACCTCATTGTATAGCTCCTATTTTGTCATGCATGTGTTGTACATAAATAAAGTTGTAAATGATGTAAATTATGAACGTAAATACTAGTTGTTAGATGCACGTTTTGTGAAAATGTTTTTAAAACAAAAATCTAGAATTTCCATCCATTTCATAATTGTGACTGGATATGTTGTGGTTGGTTTTGGATGAGGGCCAAAGGCCCCTGGTAGTGGAGATTGTGTGTCATAGAAGTGTCTTTAAATTGCTTTTGAATTTGCAGGGTGGCCTAGTTCAATAAACAGCCGGCATGCTGCCGGATTTTTGTTAGAAAAAGGAAAATTTTTACCTTGGCCACCAATTAAACGATTTAGAAAATGAATCTAAAGTGAGTCTGGGTGCTCCGGTAGGACTTCTTCGAGCCAAAGCTAGGGTTTGCTGGAGCTCCATCGGAGTGCTACGGTATCCTTCACGGGTCCAGAGTAGGGATTCGGGAAGGGTCCCGTCAGCTCTACCACCTTATATAAGTGGTAGAGCTCGCTTCCTGGTTGTCCGATCTAAGTGTTGTGTAACCGCTCTGAATCTAACGGTGCAACGAGAGTTACGGCTTTACAATTATGCAGCCATCGGTTGAAAGTCGTGCACATTAAATACGTCTGGCACGAGACGTGCCAGTACCGGTTAAATTATCGTCTAAATGGTCGCCCCGTGTAAGAACTAATGGGATAGAATTTGAAAAGGCTCGAAACTGCAATTCAAGTTTAGCTTTTACCAGCAATCTCAAGCTCCCAATTCGTAGAACGAACTGACAGCTGGGGGGTTAATATTATAGGTATTTTTCGATTTTAACTACTAAGCTGGTAAAAGCTTGATAAAGGCCCAATAAGTCAACCTAATGAAATGGTCTAGCAGACTAGGCTCGAGTTATCGACGTCCAATCCATGCAAGTTCTATAGCTCACAAGCTCACATCATAGTCATTTATACCTCGTCAGTCATCTACATCTCGTGTCAGTTATCTACAGATCGTTTTTAGTATTGTACAGCTCGTACCATGCATAACTCGTTACTTAGAGCGAAGTAACTCACAAGCTCACATCATAGCTTTATGCAATCTACAGCTTGCCTAGTAACTAGTTAGACATGAAAATCTTTAAGAAAAGGCAGTAACTCAAATTGATCGTGATTCTTTCATCAGAATTGAAAATAAATTCAAATTCAAACTCAATTAACGTGATCTCCAATTTTACGGGGCAGTTTCCTGATTTAGTGTTAACTGATTAGGAAATGTAATTAATTCATGATTTTTTTCCTGTTTTACTTTAACCTAAATTGTAACGTCTCTTTCTCTATAAATAAAAGTCGAAACTCATTATAATGCATACATAAGCAGTATTATACTGTTACTCTACAGAATCATTGAGACGAACAATCATGGATGTAGGTACACTTGCTGAATCACGTTAAAAACCTGTGTTGTTCTTATTCTCGACCTTTTTCTCTTGTTTTTTTCTATTTTCATATTGATTGCAGGTATTGGGCTGTAAACTTTTGTCGACTAGAAATCAATATCAATAATGCCATTGTGAGTATTTCATGAAACTAGTAAGCTTGCTATCTTTATTTCTTTAAAAGAACGTTGATTAGTTTGTGAAATTATAATTTGCATTGATTTTAAAATGAATTTTATACCTTGATAAAGTAAATTATATTATATGATGTGTGAAATTGTTTTTGAATTATGGAAGTGGTATTTTGTCTTATAAATGGAAATGGAAAAAGGCTTGCTTTGATATATATATATATATATATTTGTCCTAGATAAGATTATGTTGGAAATTTAATTTTAGTATGGAAGATTTTGTCACATGAAGTGAGAACTTTACTTACAAGAGTATTTCAAAAGAGATTAGAGACAAGAAAAAGATATGAAAATGTTTTAGAATACCAAAGAGTACCCTCCCCTCTAACGGTCATAAGGCATCACGTGAGTAAAACCCTAGAGATTAGCCTAACACATGCTAGTGTATAGGTTAGAGAATTGAGTCTTTAGGACTAGAGAGAGAATTATAGAGTCACCTAGCATGTGGATGACAAAGGTTATTCCCCCGCCCTCTGCATATATGTTGAGTACCTCCACCGCATATGACAGAGTTCCCCTAGGTACAGATTTAGTGTAAAAGATTATGTTTAAATCTTATCTAGAGAAAATCAATCCAAGTCCATGTTTATGATTACAAGATAAAATTTTATAAATAAAGCTTTAGTAATGAATTTAAATTTCTAGAATGTGAACTAATGAGTTTTCATATTTTTATATATTATTATGTTACATGTGTGCTAAAGGATTCACATGGTTTTCAAAAACTTTTATCCACTCACTAGGCATTCATGCTCACCCTTTTAAATTTTAAAACATTTTCCAAGAATCTGTTGGGTCATTAAGGAAACATCTGAATGGGAAGGAAGGGGCCACTCAAACATACTATGCATGAATATCACATTTTGACATTTCCTAAGTGCATTCTAAACATTTCATTATGAAATTTTAAATGACATGTTTTGTATGTATATTTATGCAATAGTATTGCAAGTATGGAAACTTATTGTTCGTGTAAACTTTTACTTGAAATATTACAAATATTGTAAGTATATTTAATTTCTATAAAATTTTGATATTGTGTTGGATTGAGAATTGAAAATAGGGCTGGAGGTCCTAAGTAGTTGAGGATGGAGAAAGTGAATTTTTGAAGTGTATATTTTCTTTTGTTATAGGGTGGCATAACTTAATAAATAACTGTTATGCTGCCGAAATTTCATTAAAATATCTTATTTCTTATTGAATTTCCTAAACAATTTTAATTGTAAAAGTTTAGAATTCATGAAAAAATATATATTTATATATATATATATTTCCTATCATCTCAGGATCTTCTCAGATTTAGAATACAGATCTGGGAGAGTCCTAACATCAGCCATCAGAAGAAAATAAACAATTAAAAGCTTTAGGTCATGAGTACTTCAATGATCTTCAATCTAGATCGCTTTTTCAACAATCAAGTAGCGAAGAATCCAGATATGTAATGCATGACCTCGTTAATGATCTTGCATGATAGGCTTCTAGGGGAATTGTTTCCATTTGGAGGATATGTCAAGGGCCAACAAGCAATTCGTCATCGTTCGTGTGCTTCGAATCGTATCGATGGCATATATAAATTCAATGTCATTGGTGAAGTTGAACAGATTGATAAGCAGCTAAGAACATTCTTGCCATTTCCAAATAATCAAATATGGAAGCAGCACCACCTATCTCAAACAATAATTTCCAATTTGCTATCAAAATTTAAGAAACTAAAAATGTTATCTTTAGAAGGTTATTGTATTATAGAGCTGCCTGAGTCATTTTTTTATTTAAGACATCTTTAACATCTTAATTTTTCTCGTACGAGGTCAAAGGCTTATCTGAATCAACTAGTTTTTTAAATAACTTGTTGATTTTGAAATTAAAAGGTTTTTCTAATCTTAGGAAGTTACCGTCCAAGATACAAAATTTAACCAAGTTAAGGTGTCTCAATATTAGAGCTGTTAAGTTAGATGAGATGTCATTGGGAATAAATGAGTTAAAGCGTCTTCAATATTTGTCTGATTTTATCGTGGGCAAAGGTGTTGGAGCTACCTTGAAAGATTTGAAGAATTTAAAATCTCTTTGTATAGAACTTCATGTTTTAGGATTAAGTAATGCAGTTGGTTTACATGAAACAAGTGAGAGGATATTAAATGATAAGTAACAATTGAGAGTGCTAGAACTAGAATGGAAGTCAATATGTATAAGCCATTGCTTGAGTGGGGGTTGCACAAACTTACCTCTCTCACAACTCTCTATCTTTATGGGTGTCGAGAAGCAAAGTCGTCAGTCCTAGAGTAGGATATGGGAAAGAGATTACCCGATTCTCTAACTCATCTAGACATTCACCAATTCCCAAATGTGAAATGTGTATTGAGGCAGGGTTTTCAAAACCTTGAATACTTGGAAATCAGTCATTACCCAAATCTGACATCCTTCCCAAAGGTGGTCCTACCATCTTCACTTCAATCTCTGACAACCTGGAATTGCCCTGGTCTCATATCCATTTCAGAGTTGAGTTTGCCATCTTCACTTCAATCTCTGACAATTTGGAATTGCCCTGGTCTCACATCCATTTCAGAGTTGGGGTTACTATCTTCACTTCAATCTCTGAAGATCAGAGAATGCCCAAGTCTTACATCCATTTCAGAACAATGGCTGCCATCCTCACTTTTGGAATTATATATTGATGATTGTCCAAAGCTGAAAGAAGAATGCAAAAGAAATAAAGGAAAGGAGTGGCCCAATATTTCCCACATCCCTTGCATTGAGATAGATGATAAATCCATCAACGGACTAGAGGATGACAATGAATGAGGTCCATAGAACCCCCATCACTGGTATTTCAGTCTCTAACATCTTAATCCTAATCTACAGTTCTAATTAACTGTTAGAGCAGATTTAATTTACTTCAAAAAACATAACATCAAGCATTGCACATTTTAAAGAAGTGCTTGATTCAATACTCTCCAGTTTTAAGAGAGTTTTCAGACCATAAAAACAGAGGAATGAGCTGAACATACTCATCTGATTTTCATTCATAATATTTTGTCAAAAAAATACAATACAAGACAACCAAGGACTGCTGTCACAGACCAGACCATAACCCATGCCTACAGCCATACAAAATCAACAACTTTGCTGAAACAGTTTACCTGCTCCCACTAACAAATTCAGCATTACAAGTAAGCCACCCCATTTCAACTAAACACAACAAAAACTTTACAAAATACATAAAACATAAATCATTTGCTGTCAGGAACAGCTTTGCATGCTTTTAAAATAAAAGAAATTTAACATTGACATTTGGCAAGCTTTAGAGTTTCTAAGTGAAGTTCCATAAGCTTGTTTCAACACTCCTCCTTGGAACTTCTCGGAGACACTCCTAGCTTGTCTCTAAGAACTACAAACTGACCATGAGGGAGAGCCTTTGTGAAAATGTCTGCCATTTGCTCTCCTGAACTGCAATGGACCAAGCTGATTTCTCCTTCTTTTTCTGCTTCTCGAATAGCATGGAATTTGACATTGATGTGCTTGGTCCTTCCATGTTGAACAGGGTTCTTAGCCATGGAAATTGCAGATTTATTGTCACAAAAAATAGTAGTAGGCCCTTCTTGAGAAATCATAAGGTCTGTTAGGACCTTTCTAAGCCACAATGCTTGGTTTGATGCTGCTGCTGCAGCCACATACTCAGCCTCAGCTGAAGATTGAGCCACAATATCTTGCTTCTTAGAGTTCCATGAAAACACTCCACTTCCATAAGAGAATACATAGCCACTGGTACTCTTGGAATCATCTAAGGAACCAGCCCAATCTGAGTCAACAAACCCAACCAACTCTACCTCATTGCTGCTGCTGTAATGAATGCCATAGTTTAAGGTTCCCTTGAGGTATCTAAGAACTCTTTTAGCTGCTCCATAGTGAGTCAAGCTTGGAGAATTCATGAACCTCGATAATAAACTAGCAGAGTACATTAAATCGGGTCTTGAGGCAGTCAAGTAAAGTAAACTACCAACAAGACTTCTATACAATGAGGCATCAACTTTTCCATTACCATCCTCCTTTGTGAGCTTTGAATTTACAGCCAATGGAGTTTCAACAGTTTTACAATTATCCATCTTGAATTTCTTCAACATGTCTAAGCTATACTTTCTTTGTGAAAGAAATAATCCATCACTGTTATGCTTGATTTCCATGCCTAAAAAATAAGTCATGCTTCCCAAGTCTGTCATTTCAAAGACTTGAAGCATACTTTGCTTGAACCTTTCCATTTCATTCATGTCATCACCAGTCACCATCAAATCATCAACATATAATGAGACAATAACCTTCTTATCTCCTTCACAGGCTTTAACATACAATGTAGGCTCATTTTGACTCCTCCTGAATCCATTTGCCGAAAAATGCTCATCAATCCTGCTGTACCATGCACGAGGGGCTTGCTTGAGCCCATACAACGCTTTGTGCAGCCTATAAACCTTGTCCTCATGTCCAGCTATTAGAAAACCAGTAGGTTGCTCAATAAAAATTTCTTCATTCAAGTTTCCATTTAGAAATGCAGACTTCACATCCAAATGGAAGATGTTCCACTTGAATTGAGCTGCCAATGCCACTAGCAACCTTATGGTTTCATGTCTTGCAACTGGTGCAAAGGTATCACCATAATCAACTCCTGCTACTTGAGAAAAACCCTTCACAACCAGCCTTGCTTTATGTTTATTTATAGAGCCATCTGAATTTAGCTTGGTTCTGTAAACCCATTTTACACCTATAACTTTTCTGTTTGCAGGTCTGTTAGTCAATTCCCAAGTGCCATTTTTGTTTATCATGGCTAATTCATCCTTCATAGCTTCCATCCAATCCTTAGACAAGACTGCTTCTTCAAAACAAGAAGGCTCTATGCTTGCAAAACTGCATTTTTCATAAATTTCAGCTAAAGTCTTGGTCTTGAGTACCGGTGAATCTAATTCAGCTACTGCTGATTCTGAACCCATACCATTTTCACTTGCATTGCCATTTTCAATAGAAATACTCTCATCTTGAGTTTGAACTGAGTCCCATACTACTTTACCTTCATCAAAATCCCAATGAGAACTCTCATCAACTTCAACATCCCTTGAGACTACCATTTTTTTAGTTTCAATATTGTAAATTCTGTAACCTGCAGAATTTGATGCATATCCCAAAAGAATACACATGTCAGCCTTCGTGTCTAACTTAGATCTCTTAACATTTGGTACATGAGAGTAACAAATAGACCCAAATGTTCTGAGATGCAACACACTAGGCTTCCTACCACTCCATGCTTCATAAGGAGTCATTCCATTTACTGCTTTGCCTTTCTGGTCTGCAATTTTTTTATCATAATTCTGCTTCTTTTGACCACCATTCTTCCATTTTTGTCTAGCTTGAAAAGCATCCTCGACAGCATCATTCATCCTCATAGAAAGTCTTTGTTCTTGTGCTTGAAGTTTACTCACCATTTCTGCTATAGTAAGTTGTTTCAAGTCACAAGATTCTTCAATGGCAGAGACTTTGGATTCAAACTTGTCTGGAAGGCTCACTAACATCTTCTCAACAACCTTTGAATCCTCCACTACTTCTCCGAAAAGTCTCATTTGATTAACAAGCTCAGAAAGCTTGCAAGAGTAGTCTTTGACACTCTCATTTTCTTTCATTTTGAGCATCTCAAACTCTCTCTTCAATGTAAGTAACTTCACACTTTTAACCCTATCACTACCTTCATACCTCACTTTAAGTTCATCCCAAATTTGCTTGGCAGTTTCAAGGTGCATAATTGTTGTAAAAACTGCATCAGATAAGGCAGAGTGAAGACATGTTACTGCCTTATCCTTCTTCATCTTCTCCTCCTCATGTTGCTTGATTTGAGCAATTGTGGGGTTTGCTCTTAAAGGAGGGACTTCTTTTTCTTGTTCAACATAGTCCCACAACCCATAAGACCTCAAATAGGACCTCATTTTAATAAACCATATCTGGTAACTATCACCAGAAAACTTGGGTACTGGTAAAGCAGTATTGCTTCCAGATGCCATAGACACTTCACTCATGTGTTTGTCTCACCCAAGAGTGTTTTTCCTCACAATCACTATCAATAAAACCTAGAGCTACCCTCAAGATCCCTCAAGAACAGCTTGCTCTGATACCACTGTTAGAGCAGATTTAATTTACTTCAAAAACATAACATCAAGCATTGCACATTTTAAAGAAGTGCTTGATTCAATACTCTCCAGTTTTAAGAGAGTTTTCAGACCATAAAAACAGAGGAATGAGCTGAACATACTCATCTGATTTTCATTTATAATATTTTGTCAAAAAAATACAATACAAGACAACCAAGGACTGCTGTCACAGACCAGACCATAACCCATGCCTACAGCCATACAAAATCAACAACTTTGCTGAAACAGTTTACCTGCTCCCACTAACAAATTCAGCATTACAAGTAAGCCACCCCATTTCAACTAAACACAACAAAAACTTTACAAAATACATAAAACATAAATCATTTGCTGTCAGGAACAGCTTTGCATGCTTTTAAAATAAAAGAAATTTAACATTGACATTTGGCAAGCTTTAGAGTTTCTAAGTGAAGTTCCATAAGCTTGTTTCAACATTAACATTGCAATTCTCTTGATCATTCTCTGTTTTTTCAGCCGGAAGCAAGTGGTTTTTGAATTTACAATTGGTGAACAACCCTCCATTGGACTAAATGCAGTGACAATGATAAGATTAATTCAGTTGTCTATGTCATATAATTTTATATTCTGTACAGGTAGAGCTCAATTTCCTCCTACACCACCCCCAGTTTTAGTTGACAGTTTAGAGAACGTTCTTCTACACTCTTACAACTGTTAGCTCTTCCAGTATATTCATCTTCATCCATTGAGAGTATTAGAAACCTTCAGCTAGAAGAATTTCTTAAACAGTCTTCAGCCTTTGAACATTGTATTTTCAGATTCTTTGAATGCTTCTCAATCAGATTCCCTCGCCATTGAATCTGAAGACCAATCTGCTAAACTGTATTATCAGGTACTATACTTGATTTGTTTGATCGTTTCTAAATTATAGGTCGCTTTCTTGAATGTGTGCTTAGCCTAAATCTTTTATTATTATTAGCAAATGAACTTTAATGCACTTCCGTGGTGGTTCCTTGCGCTTTTCTGATATAGAATGTCTCTGTTATTGTAATTGTTTGTAGACACTATTTTAGTAATTGATCATTTTCAGTTTCCTTGCATCCCTGATGATAAGGAATAATGTACTGAACCATTTTCGGGTGCAAAACCTTATAAGTTTATGCGGCAGAGCAGGTGCAAGGAACAACTTAATTTATTGAAATTTGCTACATATGGTTTGAGGTGCAAATATCAAGCAGCAGAGCAGGTGCAAATATCAAGTACTCTGTCCCAAAGCGTATTGTTTTGCTTGAATGATGCAAAAGTATAAGAAAATATGTCTTCCTTTGATGTCACATACCACACTTTTTTATTCTACGCTACTTGCTTTTTATCATTTTGAATCAACTATTCCAAATTCAAGTTCTTTGCTATCGTCAAACACATGACACTAGGTTCCTGAACAGCACGCATTTCATCAAGTTGGACCTGATTTGCACGTATTACAGGTAGATATGGGTTGAAGGGAAATCTTCCAAGATCTAGCTTATGATGTAGCAATTTTAGGATACAAAACCAAGACAAGTTCATTTATGGGAAACAAAAGCTACTTTTGTGGATTTCAATTAATTTCAGTTCAACAATAGCTTCATTCTAGAGCTTAACAAGTTGATCCACTCGAATCCTTGTCGATATTCTGTATCTCAAGAATCATCTCATTATATAGAACACATTCTACTCATGTCTAGAGATGAATTGAATGGTATAACAGGTTTCCTACTACAAAATCTTTATTTATTACTAAACTTCTATATGACTGTTTTGTAATATCTTTATTTGTCACAAAATCTTTATTGAGCTAGTTTTGTAATTATATTCTGATGAGCATCTTTTATTGTTTTATATTGTATGTCCAGGTCTGCATGTTTATATGTTTGCATAAAGCTTAACTTTAAAATGTGGTCAATTTGTAGCTCTCTGTTGTTCTGTAAGCGTGGGATGCTAATGAAAGTGGGAAACTTTTACAGCTGAAACAACAATTCTATCATACAAATTTAGGTTGGTCAGTTCAACTTAAGTTCCAGTTCTTTATGTTTTCTTATTGTTGTCCTAAGCCTAATTTAATATTTTATAAACTGAAGCCCTGCAACCATCGACAGGAAGATAGACAAAAGGTGGATGAGACTAGGGTTTTAATGGAACTACTAACACAAATGATAATTGGTTCTAAAATTTCTCTTAAGATTTCTAATTTCCTATGGTATTTCCAAGATGGAAATTCAAGGAATTTCTGGCCAACTAATAACCAAATTTAAGGACCCTCTTTGCTTTTCTCGTGTAAAGTTTGTCTTGCATCTTGCCCAACAACCTTCGAGGCCAAACCATTTATTGCAAGGAAGAGATTCATAATATACGATGATTTAGTGGGTAATGCATGAAATTAAGCACAGACTGTTCTATGTTAATAAACCAGCACATTTCTTAGAATTCTAATTCACCAAAAATACTCAAACTCAATTTGGCTATATCTTTGTCCCAAAGCCTGTTAGCCACTTGAATGATTCAAAAGTACAGAAATAGTATGGCTGCCTTAGATGTTACATATCATGCTTTTCATACTATGGTACTGTTGGTTTTTATCATTTTCAATAAACTATTCCAAATTTAGGTTGTTAGTTGGTGAACCTCAGCAAGTCCACAAATTAGTAGGTATTAAATAGAAAGGTTCTTTTTTTTTTTTCTCAATGATATTTGTCATTGTCATCATTTATATTTTGGCTCTAATCTGGAGTTGAATACAAGACACAATTCATAGATTCAAGTACAGGAAACATGGCAAGCACTTCAGCATAGTGGCACTAGTCTGACTTTCCCAACAAAGTTGTTGCACAACTAAGTGAACTTAATTTATTGAAATTTGATATTTGATGTTAGACAAATTAAAGTTCATAATTATCACTGACACGATTTGGTTTCTTTCAAATGATCGGTTTATCTAGCTTATTAATGGGATGAATTAAATTAAGGCTGCATTGTTCATAGAGGCATCAAACTTTTACTTGAAAGTCTCATTTATAGACAGGTGTGGTATGTCTAGATTTATGAATGAAATAAAGTTTGTATGTTCTTATTATGCAAAAAGGTAAAATGCATGATTATATTGTGAACTTGTCAATTGTTTAAGAATTAAAAACTACTATCTACATCACCAAATCATTCTCGTTGTTTGATATTTCAATAGACAGAAAAACATATATTTAAGATTGGTAACCTCCATGCACAATCAAACTTGATCTATCATTTCCACGCTCATCAATAACACCTCAGTCCACTTATAGAGCTCAGTACAGCAAAAATTGAACCCATTTTTTCTCAGATTCCATTGCCCTTCACTAATAGATCTGAATGTTTAGTCTTTCAGCAATGCAGGAGCCATATAAAGATGTGATAAAAGAAAACTATGGAGCGCTGAAAACATTCTTTGATGATATCTTTTCATCAAAGACACTGCATATTACATTCCAGTCCACAGCAAAAGCAAGGAGCCACTTAAACATCTCCTCCAATATGTGGATGATCTTATGGTAGCCAATGTCTTCATGACCGATGACCACGCAAACATGGTTCTGAAGGGAAAAAACAACAATTGTTTTTATAAAATAAAGATTTGCGAAACATTGAGTTTTAAAAATTTTTAGAAAACTCAAGAACCCTAGATCCATAAAACAATAAAATAAAATAATAAAACTAAATTAAAGATCGAATCTTATACCTTTTGTATTGATCTCTGTGGATTGCTCACCACCTTGCCTTCCTTGATATGACTCTACACCAAGAAATAAGTGAGTGGGCACAATTATATAGAATTGTGCTCACTTTCTATTGATTTCTTTTCTCAAAAGAACAAACAATATATGTAAGAGGTGAGAATATGTTTTTGTTTTAAAGAACGTAAAACAAAACCTAAGTATAACTTCTGTTAGGAAAAGAATACTATTTCTTTTCTATTTATAGGCAACCAATTAGGGTTTTAATTAATCAAAATTAATATTAAACCCCAAGTTTATTAAAATTAAACTTTTACCCATATAACATAATTAATTCAAAATTAATTCATGTTATATTTTATAATTATACTTGTGACCTATAATTAATTCATAATTAATTTATACCTGATCACAACTAAGAATTAAATTCAACACCTCTTATAAATTAATTAAATAATTATTAATTCATAATTAACTAATTAACTAATTAATAATTTGAATAATCAATATTATTTAAATACCAAGTGAACACATATTTTGCTACTTATGTAACAACTATAATTAGACGATCCAATTACAATATTCTATATACACATTTCTTATAGTGAAATGAGCTATCAAGGGGACCCGATGGACCTACAGTTTTGAGCTCCAATAATATCGGAATTATTAATTAAACTCTTTAATTAAATAATTCACTATTATTAATCTTAGAGTTACTCCACTAAAAACCTAAGATTGCACTCTCAAAACTGCAGATGTTTTTATACAATCTGAAATTTTCAGCGTCCATTGATATAATCACTACATATGATTTGACCCTCCACAAATAGTTCATAATCAGAGCTAGGTCATAATGTCCGTTATACCCCTCTAATTATATCTTGATCCTTAAGTACCATTGATTCTCTAATAAACAATATATTCATAACAACTTATGAATTTATCTTTCCGTTTACATATGAACAGAAAGTTGAGCGCTCTTATTGTTCAAGATCTGAATCAACCCTTAAAAGAACTATTTCTCTACTTCTTGCAAGAAGGAGTGGATTCCACTATTGTATAGAATGTTCCCAGCTACTTACTAAATCATATCCCCAAAGTACGAAGTTATTGATCGAGCATCTATATCGATCTCACCCATATAAATCAAAGGACATAACTCAACAAGCAGGAGTCCATAATACACTCAGGATTAAGATCAATTCATATATGATCATCTAGTCGATAAATATAAATCTCTAAATTTAACGGATATTAATTAGAGACTCATGTTTATCGTGGTCCAATCCTATATAATCTTTATTATATAAGGTGCCTCCATTTCCATGTCACTACATGAATAGTCTCGGATAAAACTATTGTACCGAATACAAAATGGACCGCAACTGTAGATTTACCATAAATAAAGTACCCAACTTTGTTTGCTTTCTACGGACTCTTTAGATTACTTCTCTCAAACTAAATCCGCTTGTATATAACACTTATATACTTAGTTTGAAAATACATCAGTAATCAAGGATGTTTCTCATGACATATACAATTTTTGCAAAACATATAAATTGAATAGAATAAATACTTTATTATTATTTATTAAAACCGTTTACATAATTACAAGCTCTTATGGCACAAAACCCAACAGGTTCTTCACAAGGCAGCCATCAGTTACAATATTGCCAAGGTAAAGCTTTTGGTGGAAGTTCATTACGTGGTTCAAAGCTGCTTCGTTTGGGAGCACGAAAGTTGTCAGGTATTTAGCTTTTAGACCAAATCAAGTGTACAGTGATAATAAGCTGCTAGAAGTTCATTGCACTAGAAAAGATGGAACCTCAGTTCTCTATGCTGCTGCCTGAGTACAACACTTTGGTCATTCTTTCTCTCCCTTTATCTCTTTTTGTTTTTATGTCTTTCTTTACAATCTATGCATTTATGGTGTCTCTCTTTTTGTCATCATGTTGTTCTTTATAATATATGCAATTACAAATTTTTAATTTTTTTTTTCTTTATCGTTGTGTTATACTTTGCAATATATCTGTTTATAGAGTTATTTTCAAGTTTGTTAACAAATTTGGATTAGCAAAAAAATATCATGGTGGTCATGTTTGGTATTGATGATCATTTAAAACCATGATAGTTTTAATCACTCATGATCATAATTAAGATTATGATAGAATTGATAAAAATGCTGATATAGAACTTTTTATAAATAGATTTAGAATTTTGTTAAGTTCAATATACAGTAACTTTAATTTTTCCAACACTGGAATATCTCGAGTTACCGAAATTGGATGAAGGGTTAGCAGAATTGAAGACCAAAATAGCATGGCAAGTCTTATATCTTTTGAATAATCAACCATTTGCTTTCAGTAGTAATAATGATATAACCAAGTCATCTCAAATATCATTGTCAGATTTGGATTTCTTTCAGATAACTATTTCATTTTATTGATGAGGTGGACTAAATTAAAGGCGACTTGCAGTGTATCAGAGGATTCAAATTTTCACATAAATGTCTTATTCTTACCCAATTTTAAGTATATATATTCAACTTTTAACGTTCAATATGTTACCAAATCTGTTTCACTTCGCAAGCCAGCCCATTGGTATTTGTTTTTCTGTTTTTTCTTTCCCCCCAAATATTTATTTTCGATGCCAACTGTAGAGACTTTTATTGGTTAAAATTCAGTACATACTGGCGTTGACATTATCTAATTGAGTAAAATTCATTTGTGAATGTGATTATCTTATTTAATTTTTTGAAAAAGTAATGTAATAATTCAAGGATGAATTATAGTTTCTATGTTCTTACTAAGCCAAATGTAGAATGCATAGCAATTTTCGAATTTTCAAACTATTCTTTCCTCAATCTCATCCTTATCTAATTTAAAATCTTATCTTTATGTCTTTTTTTCCAAAGATAACACAAAACCATGAATTTAGCAGAGCTCTACTTCTCTGCCTCCATCCAGGTCTTGTTTGACAAATTGGAGCGGCATGAATTATTTTGATTAAGGTAGTGCTCAATGAATGCAGAGGAGAAGTGATTGCTGTGTTAATATTTAATTATAGGCCGAATAATCTTTGAGATTTGGCTTATTTTGTAATAAACTAAAGGTTAAGGGCATTGATTATCAATCTCAATGAATTACATTTGTGGTCCAGGTGGAAGAACTCTATCAATTAACAAATGATCCTAGATTCTAAGAGTCAGCGAGAGGGACCAAAGTATCCAACATCACCTCAAGCATACATATGTAGGTATGCCAAAATCAAACTTTATACAGTAATCATATAATAGTTTTAATTTTAATTTTAAAATCTTATATTTTGCGTAATGTAATTTGAAATGTCAATGAGATATTGATAGTATTGTACAATGTTTTTAAAATAGATAAGTAATTACTATTACTGTGTTGTTTCATTCAATTCAACCAATAAAAAACTTTGATTGTGATACATATAATTTTTTTTCCACTTTATAGTCGAGATCAAATAGAATGTCACAATTTGACAAACTAGAAGTGCAAAATTCCAGAAGATGGGCCTAACAACACATCAACCACATTTGGAAGTCTAGCAATAAAAAATTGTTTCATTAGCATAACCAAAGATGTTATTATATTTTCTTGGGATATAACATGATTTTTATCTCTTTAGATTGAGCTTTTTGCTTTATTTCTATTCATTAATGTATTGTGTTTTAGTGTGCAATAGCAATTGGACCATTTGAATCCAAAAATGGAGTAGCCTTAACAAGACTTTAGTGTTGAGTTAGACTGGAATCGTGGCATAAGCTAACTTGGAATGTAATTTTCTTGTTTGTTTGTGAAGTTAGACTTAGCATATGCATCAATATTATAATTATAATGTAGTAGTTCAATTTCTATTGGGTCATTCTTGGCCTTTCACCTTCCCCTTTGAAGTGGAAAACAGCCAATATAGAGCATATGTTGTGATAAATGGGTGTGGCAGTATTAGTGTGGGTGCAACGAAGGTAGTACTTAATTGGTTATTTTTTAATTATTTATTTATTTTGTGTATTTATATAAAGAATTATCAAAATATAAGTTCATATAGTTGTTTCTTTTGTTTCCAATTAAGTGTGCTCTTCAACAACAGGGTTTTCTTAATAGTTTCTAGTTATCATTTATGCAAAAGGGCTTAGAAGTTATTGACCTGCCTTTTTACCTATTCATTGTGGCAGACCACCTCCTTCCGTTTTGGTTGAAGTATCTGAATCAATGGCTTGATTATTGATACCTGGCAAAAGGTTTTGGAGGCAAGATTCAATTCTTAGCTACAAGCTCTTGGAAAGCCTCTATCATAGCTATGATTTGGGTGATTTGGTTTGCATAAATAAGGCAACTTATATATAAAGATACCAAAGTCCCCTTCGCAACTACTATTCATGCTCTCTTTTATACTTGTGAGTTTTATTGGCATAAGATTTGACTTGAGAGCAACTCTGCTTTTTTGGTAGCCCTTAACCAGTCTCGTTACTTAGATTTGCTGTCATCGATGAAGTTTATTGTCACCCAAATTTATCATGAGGGCAATTGCGCGGCGGATTCACTATCTTCTTAGGCTCCCAGTATCGTTTCTGTTATTTGGTGGTGGAGCGCTCCAAGTCTTTGTAGTTCTTGAGTTTCCAATAATATTTGTCAAAAGTCAAAATTTTAATTTTGCTTTGTTTTTTTGAACTTTTTGTATTCTATTCTTTTTATTATTTTTTTATTATCTATATAATTTTCAGTATACCGGTAGGAATGGGCAGATGATGAGGGTGCTAAGGAGGTGCCAACCTAGTTAGGATGTCCCAGTGCACCTACTGATTCCTATCTCTCATAACTTTAATTATAAAATTTTAAAAAAAAAAATGCTTGTATTGAAAGATAATACATGTATTGCTTAATTGCTTACGGGCAAGATTTATATGAATATCGCATGTTTGAAATATAGATTCTATTGAGCATATGAAATTGTGATTTCTTTAGTAGCGGTGGAATTATGATATATTTCTGTATTAACGAAGTAGAATACAACGACACTATAGCTTTTGATTTTGCCCTTCTATGTTTTGATGCTGAAATCGATAACTATCTTAATTCCTACAATTTCAATATAAAGTCTTTAGATGTTGTCATTGGCATATGTATTTACGAAATCACTTAAAAATCAGTAAAATCTTGAAATTGTAGGTCGTTTAAATTTGGAACAAATAATAGTTGCTGTATTCTTATTCATGAGAATGTTATTCTATCTTTTGCCTTGTGTTGCCGATCAACTTTTGGGTTTTCTCAAGCTAAGATCCTCCAGAAGTAAACATATGATCCTTTTCTTGAATCTTGGCTCAGCTGGCTCTTGTAGATGGAATGATCAATGTCACCACATATAGGTTAGGTATTCTCGTGCATTTGGACTTGGAGCCCTTGAATTCCTTGGTCTCCATTGAGTATAAGCAATGAGAACAGTATCTGCTGGTATATATTTACTTGTGCGTGTATGTACGCTTCTCAGTTGTTTCAATTCATTCTACTTTTATCTGCTGCAATGCAATTTTTGTGGAATGCTTAGTGTTGAAATGTGAAACTTTTCCTAGAAACTCTTTAGCTTAAGTTTGTTATTTTTGTGTCTTCTTATGGTTTAAACAACCTCATTTAAGTTAGTTTTAATGAAATGGTTTAGTTTGTATTTAATTTAGATGTAATGTGTTAAGTTTGTTTTTGGTTGTTATAGTGGGGTTAGGTATTTCTAATGTCAGTCTTTTTAAATAGGAATGGGTTGTATACCTGAAGTTGGTAACAATGTATGGCTGAAATCAGATCTTATACTCGTATATAAAACTCAATGAAAAAGCTACAGAATGTATGTTAGCAAAAACTGTGTGCTTTGGTTCTGTTTTTCAGCTCTGCTCTGAGAGCATGTTTACATGGAATGTTTGATAGTTAATGGTTGCATATGGTCTGATTTCTAACACTTAGGTAGGAATTTTCAGGTCTCATCATAGAACAATTCTTTTATTTTTATTTTATTTCTAGGGGAAGAATTAGAGTTGATATCTTCGTCGACAGCTCTCTTGTATGAAGTGGCAATCTTTTATCTTCTTGGTCTTGGATCTTATAAGAAGCTATGGCAAGGAGTGAAGAACATGAGCATAATAATGAAAGCACGTGAGATACCAAAAAATGTGTTCAATCCTATGATGAGCAATTTTGTTCTTCTATCCTTGTAACATAGACTTCTTTTTTATTCTTAGTACCGTTCTCTTCGTTCTTGGGTAGAATGTCTGCTTAATTTGTTGCTCTTTCATGTGTAGGATTTAGGATAAATCCTAAGGTTTCTATACAACTAGCAATGCTCGATGTTTATGCTTGGTTTTAATGACAACCAGTATGACAATCTGCAGCCACCGTCATCACAACAATGGCTTTGTGATCACGATAGCAAAATCTACTCTTATAAGATGTGTTGTTTTCAACCTACGTCAATGCCAACTTATGGCACATAAAGCTAGCTCATCCATCGATCTCTCTTAGTGTTAAGGTATGCTTTGAATAGCTTACACCTTAAATATGGTCATAAAGATCTAACTTTCTGTAATTCGTGTAAACTTGAAAAGGTTCATCAACTTCCTTTCCACATTTCTACTTTTAAAGCTAAGAAACCTATTGAATTGCTTTATACGGATGTATGGGGTCCAGCCCCGATAATTTCAAGTGAACGTTTTCGATATTACATTGTCTTTGTTGACTCATACTCTCCATTTACATGGTTATACCCTCTAAAGCTAGAGTTTGAAGCTGTTCAAGTGTTTCTACTATTCAAAAAGTTGGCTGAGTTGCAATTTGGTTGTAAGATCAAGTGTCTCCAAGCAGATTTAGGAACCGAGTTTCAACCTCTTCTTCCTATTATGCAACAGTTTGGTGTACACTTTAGGACATATGTGCTTACACACCAGCAAAATAAAGTAGCTGAAAGAAAGCACGAGACATTTGGGGGAAACAGGGCTTACTTTACTTGCCCGTGCCCACATGCCTCCAAAGTTTCGGGGGGAATGCTTTTTAAACAGAAACCATATTAGTAAACAATCTACTCCTTTTTTACGTATCAAATAGCCTTATGAGATTCTTTATCATAAAGTTCCAAACTGCAATTTCTTCAAGGCCTTTTGGATGTTCTTGTTTCCCAAATCTTAGACCATACTCTCATCACAAGTTCAATTTCCACTTAAATCAAAGTGTTTGTTCATTGGTTACAGCCTTATTCAGAAAGGTTACAGATGCGTACATCCTTCTGGGGAGATTTCTGTATCAAGAGAAATGGCTTTTAATGAGATTAAGTATCCCTTTCAGTTAATGTTTCCCACTTCTTCTACTGCAACCTCTATCAAGTTTTCTTCTGACTCTAGTCTTCCTGTCAATGTATTGAAAATGGTTTCAAAACATTCCTATGCTGTCAAACACTGATGCATCTACTGCTACTCAATCTCTTCAATATTCTGATATTTTATTATCTTCACCTCACTGTTCATCTGGTTCCTCATCATCACAGACCATTCCAACAAGAACTGAACAGCAGTATCCTCGTCCTGTCACTAGTTCTTCGCATCCAATGATAACAAGGTCTAAAGCAGGCATTTTCAAACCAAAGATATATTCCTCTCTCTCTCTCTGAAGCTCCTTCATCTACTTTTCTTCCAGGTCAAGAACCTAAAAATGTTAAAGAAGCCTTGAGTCAGCCTCACTAGTTTGAAGGAATAAAGGAGGAATACAATGCATTGATGAAAAACAACACTTGGACTCTAGTACCTGTTGATACTGCGCAGAATTTGGTAGGCTGAAAATGGATTTTTAGAGTAAAATATAAACAAGATGGGACACTTCTCAAGTATAAAGCACGTCTAGTGGTGAAAAGATTTCACCAAACAGCAGGTATAGATTAATTTGACAATTTTAGTCCAGTGGTTAAGGCATCAACTGTATGATTTATATTTTCTTTAGTCGTTTTGAATGCATGGGATAGCCAACAAGTGGACATCAACAATGCATTCTTGAGTGGGGATCTCCAAGAATTAGTTTTCATGGATCAACCACCTTGCTTCATTGATCCTCACTTTTCCTCACATGTCTGCAAATTAAATAAGGCATTGTATGGCCTTAAACAAGCTCCAAGAGCTTGGTTTTTCAAGCTGAAAACAGCACTTTTTGAGTTTGGTTTTCATAATAGCAGATCAAATGTCTCTTTTTCATTAAAAGGGATCACTCATAAGTGGTATATCTCCTTGTCTATGTGGATGATATACTGAGTACTGGCAGTAGTCCTACCATGATTCATCAAACAATTACAGTTCTGCAGTCTAAGTTTGCACTAAAGACTCTTCAGAGTTTCAATTACTTTCTTACATTTCATGCAACCAGGAACAGCACTGGTCTCTTTCTTTGTCAGTCCAAATACACTGCTGACTTGCCTCATAAAATAAACATTGTCAAGTCATAAGCCCTGTGTCACTCCTATCTGCTCTTCTACTAAGTTGTCAAGGTACCAAGGGGTTCCTTTTCCTGATCCAATGTTGTATAGAAGCACAATTGGCGCCCTTCAGTATCTTGCCTACACCAGGCCTGATATTTCCTCGGTTAATAAGTTAAGCCAGTTCTTAGCTTCACTTACTGAGGATCACTGGAGGGCTACAATGCTGATGTATCCTGTGAAGTATAGTGGAGCTGCTGGTCAGAGTTTGATAGATAATTAACCCTTTGATCAACGGTTCTCAGGTGGCTGACGGATGATTGATCAAGTTAGCTGATTAACTAAATTAGTTAGATAATTAGTCAGTTCGTTACATGGGCTGCTGACCTGGCAATAATGTCACAAATGATTGGTGGAGAGTTGGTTAGCAAAATTCTTGTATAAATAGAGAGTTTGGTAAAACAAATTCAATGAATGAAGTCAGTTTTTCTTGAAATCTCAGAACAAAAACTCTGTAATGGAGATTCTCATTTCCTGGTGGAGACATTTCATCAAAGTCATTGTAGCCAAATGGACTACTCCAAGCGAAATCCAAGCAGTTTACACCCAAATGGCCAATAGAATCAGCTACTCTCACACACGAAGTCTTAACCATCTCGAGATCATAAGCAGTTAAAGGAGCTAGTGATTAAAAAAAAATCAAACATAAATCAAATACAAAGAAAACAACATAATACGTTTCAAAATAGCATAATTTGCTGAGAAAGCGGTTTGATCCCGTGGTAAAACTAAGTTCACCCGCTACTTGATTTTAAGGTTTTGTGTTGAACTCAAGTCCCACCTAAGAATTACAAATACGTATGTTTATTATCATTCTATAAAATTATAAAATTTCATGGGAACTAGCCATATAAAATCCACAAAAAAGTAAAAGGAAAAAAAAATAGCCATATAAAAATCGCTATATAGGACTATTATAATGTTCTTCTTTTAAAAAATTTGTGTTAAAACAACATAATACGTTTCAAAATAGCATAATTTGCTGAGAAAGCGGTTTGATTCAGTGGTAAAACTAAGTTCACCCGCTACTTGATTTTAAGGTTTTGTGTTGAACTCAAGTCCCACCTAAGAATTACAAATATGTATGTTTATTATCATTCTATAAAATTATAAAATTTCATGGGAACTAGCCATATAAAATCCACAAAAAAGTAAAAGAAAAAAAAATAGCCATATAAAAATCGCTATATAGGACTATTATAATGTTCTTCTTTTAAAAAATTTGTGTTAAAACAATTATGGATTCCTGGAAAATACTTCAATGCTTGCAAAAGAATAACTATAGACAAAAACAGACTGTGTGCACTTAATAATTTAAAACAATATATTATTAAAACTATTTTTTATAATAGATTTGTTATTTCTCCAATTTTGTTCCACAATATAAATGCTAAGGTATATTGATTTAAGATATTATGAAACATTTTTTTTTCCTTTAATTAGGGCACCGTAAATCACACAATATTTCCAGGTAGTAGTTAAAATAATCGACAAATGATGAACTAAATTAAAAACATTTGAATACCACGGTTAACTATTCAAAATGTGTTCAAACATGGACATACTATAGGAATAGAAAGTTTCCGGCATCCCCAACGCATTAATTTGTACTTATTAATTATAATTTGTTTGAGAGAATTAGTTATAAATTATTGATTAGATTTTTTTTTTTTTTACGAAATATGCTCCATAGTGATAATAAGATTTCATTTTCATAATAAAAAATCATAAAAACACAAATAAATTTTCTTTTTTTTTACATAAAAACACAAATAAAATTTAAATTTAGCAATATTGCTCAATCTTTAAATTATCAAATGCAAGAGCTTAATACTTTGTTTCTTAATTTAATCATCATAAAATTCATTAGCATAGAAATAACAAAATTTAACATCATGTTACTAAGAATATAAAAATAGCACAAATAACAGCAAAACAATTTTATTGACTTAAAAAAAAAATTTCAACGACCATCATTCAATGTGACTTGACGGTAAAGAACCCGTATTCATCTAGATAATGGTTCAAGTTTTAGTGTTTATATGTAAATGATATTGAAAAAAAAAAAAAAAGAAGAAGAAGAAATATTATGAAGATCTACCCTAAAAAATAAACTAATTGTTATAAATTAATGGATGTCATCCTTTGATATTCCATAACCTTCATCAATAATGCTCTTTTTATTAATGTCTTAATATCATTTGTAATTTGTGTCTTTTCCCATTTCCTCTGCTTATGATTTACAGCCTATAAATAGAGGGTCTACGGTGTGTATTGTGATATTTTTGAGAAGTGAATAAAATGAAAGAAAGTTACTCTCTCTTTCTCTTGTGTTTTCTCTTTTCTCTATTATTTGGTTAATGTTCTAATTCCATTGCTTTTAAGTCTTATTTCCTAATACGTTATCAGCACAAATCTAGTATGGGAGATTCCATTCATGTGATGTACTCTTTACTATTTGATTCAAATAATCTTATTAGGATAAAATTAGAAAACTCAACGATGAGAAATTACAATTAGCATGCATCATTCATTATGAAAATTATTATATAAGTCATGTAAACCTGAAGTTTAAAGGATTATTTACTTGAAAATTGCAAATCTAAATGATTTTATACTTATTGCTAATATATTAACTCAGATGATTGTGTTGATGAACAATTTATGTAAACGGCAACAAAATAAATTATTCATTACATACAAAAATATGAAAAGTAAATTTTGTTATAAAGTTATTATTCTTTGAAATGAATAATGAAATAGCATGATCATTTTAAAGATCACGCTCAAGTCATATATAATTCTCATTATATAAATACAGACTTCTGAAAAGTTAAATATTTTTAAAGAGATGGAACTCTTTAAATAAGGAACAAAGTTATATAATTTCTCTTATAATACTCACAAAAAAAAATCTTAATTATATATAGAAAGGTGCATATGTCTAAACTATAAATATTATAGTTTGCCCAAAAAATATGTGGAACTTTACAGTAGCCCCTGAAGAAGTATATGTACTAAAAACTTAAAAAAATTTGAGATCTCATATTTTATTGCTCTGCATATTACAGAAAAATGATAGAGACATTAAATAACATATTATGTATAAATGTTGACATAAAAATTATTTATCAAAACAAAAGCAAAGCTATATTTATGTAGTTGTATTAAATTTGTCATGTAGATGCTTAAAGATGTCATGATCAAAATAATTACTTATATAAAAATTGAGACAGTGAGATATAATTGTATCTCAAAAGGTTTACTACAGAAACTCAATATTGATAATCTGAAAATAAATTGTCCCACAATTAATTTCATATGATGTGAATCAACAGCCTTTATAGAGGTTAGCAACATAGAAACTGTACAATCTCCTAAAAAAAATACAAAATCTCGAAAATACAGAAATTTTCATAAATTATGCAAGAAAACAGTGGAGCATAATAAATAATCATTGACAATTTATCTACTTATACAATAGCTACTGAGATTATGAATGATGATCATGAACCATATAGTATCAATGAATATAAAAAAATGCATGACTAGTCAAAGTGGAAAGAAGCAATTCAAGCAAAATTGATTTCATTAGCCAAACATGATGTATTTTGACCAATAATTCAAATGTCTAAAGACATCAATCCCACTAGATATAAATAGGTATTTGTTCAAAAAGGTAATGAGATGAAACATATTCACTAATGACGGATACAATTACGTTTCGGTTTTTAATTAGTGTGTCAGTCTTTGAAAGACTTGAAATATGCCTTATGGATGTAGTAACGATATATTTATATAGGTCATTAAATACCAATATATACATGAAAATCCTTGAAGGATTTAAAAGTCCACAAGCATATAATTCAAATTTTGTAGCTTATATTCAATAAAGTTACAACAGTCTTTATATGACTTAATCGTCTTAGTGAATACTCAGAAAGGAATGATATATTAATGATTCTATATGTCCATGTGTATTCATAATGATATCAAAATCTGGATTTGCAATTGTAGCAATATATGTCGATGACATGAATTTAATTTGAACTCTTGAAAAGTTCTTAAAAACTATTAAATATTTAAAAAGAGAATCTGAAATGAAATATTTGGGAAAACAAAATATTCTCTTGGCCTGAAGATCGAGCACAAATCAAAGAGAATACTAGTCTATCAATCAACTTATATTGAAAAGATTTTAAAAAGGATCAACATGAATAAGGCATGTCCCTTAAGTATTCCTATAATATTCATTCTTTGGACTTAAAAAAAGATCCATTTTGACTAAAAGATTATAGTGAAAAGATACTTGGTCCAAAAGTACCATATATTAATGTCATTAGTGTTTTATTATACTTGGCATAATGCACAAGACCATATATCGCATTTTCAATAAATCTTTTGACAAGGTTTAATTTTGGACCAAATCAAAGACACTAGTATGGAATCAAATTATTTTTGATATCTTCAAGGAACTACAAGAGTAATATCTGTATATTTTTCAGGGGTAGTATTCTTTATTTTTGGGCATGACATGACACGACCTGAATTTCCTTATAACGAATCCAGCAATCTCGTCAGGCACCCCACGAAACCCTTCTGTAGTCTACCTAGTAAGACCCAAAATGATGTCATGGAGCGAACCCTTAACTTTTAATCTTTTGCTAAATATATGAAAAATAAATTTTCAAAACATAATTTAAAAGTATAATCATGAATATTCAAGTATGTAAAATGTGTATGCAAATAACCACTAATACTTTATATACAATAACATAATATATCACCATAAATATAGCCAGTTTTACAATCCAAAATATGTACATGCATATGACTTATATACAAATCAAAATATTCATATAAATGACTTCACAGCGTCATAGATCGTCTCTAGCCCACCTAATTCGTAAGAGGAGAACGCATACCCTGATCCCTCGTTTCCGCACCTGAGGAGATTTTTATAACATAAAACCAAAAATGTTGTGAGTTACAAAAGCTCAGTGAATGTGTAAGCGTTTTTATATAAATAAATTTTTATAAAATCTATCTCCCGAAAAACATTTGAAAATCATTTTTATTTAAAACAATTTCATTTCTAAAAACTTGTGTTTTATAAACTTACTATGAAATTTGAAAAACTCGTGCTAAATTAAGTTCATAAAGTACTAAACCATTTCATAAATTTTCTAGTATGACTAAAACATTTTCTTTCTAAAATCCACATTTTAGTGGTATGTTTTTCTTTCTAAAAAATGTACTAATGAGAACCCAAGGGAAGCTACAACCACTGACGACTAATCTAGTGCCACTCAATGTGGGGTCATGTGGCGTAAAAGCTAACATCGCACACTGTGACAAAACTATAAAGTCATATCGCCACCACGTGACGGAATTTTACATTGCACATCGCGTAGCGAGATAATACCCCATAAGTATAGAGGGCGACACGATAGACATGACAGACTCAATCCCTCTATTGTTAGTGACATGTCCTCCCAACACTTGTCATACACTGCGGGGTATACTGGCCGGGTCTGAATCTATAAAATCTATCAATTTGGGTAGTCCACTAGCCTTTGTAAACTTTTTATTTCTATTATCCAAATTGAGTTCTTTTTCATTCTATAAACATAAAAATATGCTAACATATTGCATAACATAAAAGATTTATTTTCAACTATAGCATAAAATCATTTATAAACTAATAGGATTTATATAAACTTATAAAATGTTTGCAAAATAAGCTAAAAGGTATTTAATATTAATAAAAATATTTTCACACTTATAGTTTGCTTCTCACTTTACTAATAATCGCTCTTCTGCCCCTCCTTTAACTCGTTGTGTCACGTACACTTAATATAAATGAGATCTCCGCTTAGAACGTACAACTATATCAAACACCTCAATTCCAATTAAATCCTATTATCTATATCACTTATAAATTCATCTAAGCTATAGCGGACTGCAACACTACCCAATCCAACCCGAGCTATGAGCTTAGACCAGCTCACCCTTTCTGCAAGCTGCTACCTTCTTCTAGCTCAGCTCGATTCACAAGCACCAAGGGCGAGCTTCTTCCCACATTTAGCTCAGCTCGAATTACAAGCACTATCCAGCTTTGCAAACTTACTTAGCTCGCCTTTGGCAACCTTCCACCTTCGTCTAGTTCAGATAGGCACCATAATGAGTTGCGACATTACCCAATTATCCTAGCAAGTTACCGCTCTAGTCTAACTTAGACATGCATTAAAAAGGGCTATGGGCATTGCCTAGCTTGCTCTTTGCGAGCTCACGCCCTAGTCCAGCTCGCCCCTACATACGAGTACTAAATCCTAATATTTCCTTTCCAAGTTTTACACTCACACAAGGATCAACACATACTGATCTCATCAAATTTCACAGACATACACTTACCAACATTTCATCAATTTCTTCATATAAAACTAGATCGCAATCGCAAAAGATTTTACGACAAAAATTTAATATCCTAAACAACAAATTAAACTTCTTCAAATCAACATATTTTCTTAGCTACTTCACTTACCAATTTCTCCTCCGTCTCTTGGCTTGCTTTCTCACTCGTTTGTTGTTTTAAATCTCCAGATCATTTGATTCTTACTAGATTTAGCTTGATAATCCTTCTAAACTCGTTTTTCACCTTTCTACAACTTGATTACCCTTCAAAAATGGTAGAAAGATAGCTACTGCAGCTGCTATTCCACCTCTTTCTGATCTACCGACAGCTTCTCTCTCTCTTCTTTAGATTTTTTTTTTCTTCAACTTTATCTCTACCACTTTTATGACAACACTCAACTATATATATATATATATATATATATATGCATGGATCAAGTTTAATAGTTATCCTTGAACTTTCTTAAATTTACAAGTTGGCCATTTTCTAGATAATTCTATATTTTTCCAAAATATCATTTTACATTTCACTTTATTTACAACTTTGTCACTTTCTAGAAAAATCTTTTATTTCCATAGTTAAAAGTATACTTTATACATTTCGTCTACAATACTGAGTTCAGAAAAAAAAAAAAAAAAAAAAAAACGTTACAAATTCTTCCCCCCTTATAAAAATTTTGTTCTCGAAATTTGCATAACTCACCTACTGAAAAAGGTGGGGGTATCTAGATGCGTTTGATCTTCGTGCTCCCAAGTGGCCTTCTCTACCTCATGATTCCTCCATAAAACTTTAACTAAGAAAATAACTTTATTGCGTAGAACCTACTCTCTACGATCTAAAATCTGTATCGACTCCTCTTCATAAGTTAGGCTCTTCCTTAACTCTACTGGTTGTTCTCTAAATATATAGAAGGGATCTGGAATATACTTACGAAGCATGGATACATGAAACATGTCGTGAATCTTATTTAGCTGAAGTGGTAGCTGTAACCTGTATGCTATAGGTCCCACTATTTCCATGATCTCATATGGCTCAATATAGCGCAGACTTAGCTTACCACGTTTTCCAAATCTGAGCACGTCTTTCCAAGGGGATATCTAGAGAAATACTCTATCGCCAACTTTGAACTCAAGGCCCCTACGGTGGTTGTCCATACATATTTTCTTTCTATCACTCGGTATTTTATGTTTATCCCTGATGATTTTAATCTTGTCTATAGTAATCTGGACGAACTGGGGATCTATCAACTTCCTCTCACCTACCTCGTCCTAGCACACTAGAGTTCTACATTTTCTTTCATAAAAGGCTTCGTATGGGGTCATACCAATACTGGTCTGATAACTATTATTATATGCGAACTCCACGAGTGGTAGGTGTGTATTCCAACTCCCCTTGAATTCCAAGACACACACTTTAAGCATATCTTCAAG
>CM034466.1:7323881-7389076 GCA_019925255.1 Litchi chinensis
TCCAATTACTGACATTGGTAACGACAATAAACCCGCCTCTCCTCTTGCCATGGGTGCTGGCCAAGTCAATCCTAACAAGGCGTTAGACCCTGGTCTCATTTACGATGCAAAAATGGAGGATTATGTTAATCTTCTTTGTGCATTAAATTATACCATGAAACAAATTCAAACCATCACAAGGTCATCTACTATCAACTGTTCCACGCCGTCTTTGGATTTAAACTACCCTTCTTTTATTGCCCTTTTCGACCCAAATGAGAAGAAATCCGAATTGAAAACCGTACAATTTCAAAGAACAGTTACTAATGTTGGAGAGGGCACTTCCACTTACACTGCTAATGTGACACCTATGAAGGGATTTAATGTCACTATCATTCCAGATAAGTTGGTTTTCAAAGGGAAATACGAGAAGCAAAGCTACAAGCTGAGTATAGAAGGACAAAGCAAGATGGAAGATACGGTGGTCTTTGGTTATCTGAGTTGGGAGGAGACCGGAGGGAATCATGTGGTGAAGAGTCCCATAGTGGTCACAAGCCTCAACATCGAACCACTTTCGTAGAACCATCTTTCATAGTTGACAAACGAATATTGGTTGATGGAGCTCACTGTTTGTTGCTATTGGATAGGGTTTTGTGCCATGTTGTGTTCTGTAGTTGTGTCGTTACTGCGTCCATAAAAAATGTACCTAATTATTTATAGTTGTTATGCCTTGATCTGAGAAGTATTTGTCCAAGTTAGCAAATAAAATAAAAAGTAAATTATAAATTAACTAACTAGTTGGAATCGATTCTAGATAGAGTAAATTTTATTTATTTATTATAATTTAGCTACTCATCCTTAGTCAAAGAACATTAACTTAAACCTTTAATGGTGTTTAAAGAATAAAAAAATAATTTTACCATTCTTTCTCTTTTTAACTATTTACTCTTTAAAAAAGAATTGTAATCTTCACCGTTTGTCTTTTAATGGATAGACGGATGGTGGAGATGAAAACAAAAAACATAATTTAAAAATTATAATTAAAAAATAAAAAGAAACTTAGAAAATAACTTAGAAAATTGTTCATCTTTTATTGTCCAAATCTAACGTAAATCAAATACTAATTTCTCCTTCTTATTCATTCCCAATAAATTATCCACCCACATCTTACCTAACCCTTCTTATTCTTTTTCTTCTTCAATAAATTTCTTGTTAAAATGACTATTGATATCTTCTCGTCATTCTGCTCCCTCTTTCTCCCTCCAATAGCAGTGACGTAGTCTTTCCAGCGTATCCACTTTGTCGAGTTGGAGCGATGAAATCGCATCAACTGCAGCACCAGCAACATCATATCTATGCTTGGTTTCTAGTCGAAAACCTAAAAATAGGTTTCAAAACCCACTAAAAACCTAGAAATTCTCCTCTCTTTCTACTACCAACGCAATGTTAACGATTCCAAAATTGGTAGTGCTTCCCTCTTCCCTTCCTCTTTTTCTCTCTCTTCTCCTTGCCACTTGTTACAACCTCAAAGATGCAGTTTGAGTTTGGATTTGAGTTTGATACAACTTTTGATTGGGTTTGGGTTTGAGTTTGGTTTTGTTTGATGACTTTGAGTTTGATTCTGAGTTTGTGTTTGATTTTGTTTGAATTTGATTGGGTTTGAGTTTGTGTTTGATTTCTTTTTGGCTTAGTAGATAGAATTGAAGTTGCATATCTTTTGTGTGGCAAGGTTGTTGCAATGAATGAAGGAGAAAATTTTCATTCAATGAATTATTTTGGTGTTGGTTTGATTTTGTTCATGTTTGATCATGGGAATGGAAGAAAAAGAAGAATAAGATTGAATCCAGTAGAAGAAAGAATAAGATTGGTTCCAACAGTGAAATTGGATCCACCTCTATTTTTAAAATTATTTTGTTGTAATTTTTTTCATTTTTATATTCCTTTTTTTAATATTTTTTAAAAAAAGGAAATTGATGTTTGATCTTGGATGTGTTGATGTTTGATCCTGGATATCCATCTGATCGAGACAAGGGGAGATCCTAGATGGAATCTCTATCGTCCATATATTGATGGATGATGGAGATCCCACCCTTATTTTTTATTTTTTTTATTTTTTTGAGTTTTTTGGTTTTTCTTTTAAATTATCAAAAAAATTATAATTTTTTCAAATGATAAAACAATTAAAATATAGTCCAAAGATAGAAATACCCTTGAATATGTGGAAATTAACTAACAATTAACTAACTTAAACTAATGACAGGTAGCTAAATTGCAATAAATTTATAAAGTTAATTGCGTTTGAGAATAAGTTTGAACCTAGTAACTAATTTATAATTTGTTTTAAAATAAATGAAATTGAAAATGAAAAAAAAAAAATCATTGCACCAGACATTATAGATCGTTTGTTGCATGTGCAATTGTCAGTTGATTTCAAATTTCCAATTATTGCAGTAAAAAATGGTGAGGAGGTCATATCTCATTATATCATATTAGAATCTAATTTAATTAATTGCTATAATTTCACAGCTGAATTAATTGCTATAATTTCACACATATAAGTGTCATTAGCATATATGCACTATTGCTATAACAACTTCGTAATCAAATTTATTATCATTTCCAAGGATTTCAATTAAACATATCCAAATAATGAAGGAAAGACATATAATGATCGATACATATTGCTAGCTAACTGTATATTCCATTTCTTCTTTTGCAAACAAAGGAGAGTGGTCCTTCCTCTTTGAGTAGAAACAAATTTAAAAAAAAAAAAAAAAAAGTTGTCATTTTACTCTTCTAACACCTCCCATTACTCACCTAAAAATATTAGCGAAATAAACATTAAGACGTCTACAATTACTCAAGTTTTCATCACAAATGATAGGTTTTTGAGTATGAAATAATGCTACATTTTAGTATTTATCAATCTCCATCATTCATCAGAACAATGAATGGTGCAAGTGAAAACGAAAAAATAATAATAAAATGAAAAAATTATTAAATAACATTAGCAAAAGAAAAAATTAAAATTTTTTAAAAAAAAATTAATGTTGTCACCACCGTCCATCACAAGGATGAACGGCAAAGATGGAAAAAATATTAAAAAGAAAAAAAAAATCACAATAATATCATCTCCATCGTCCATCACAAATTTTATTTTTATTTTGCATTTTAATATTTTTTTTTTCATTTCTACAGTTCATCCTTATAATGGATAATGGACATGACATTTTTTTTAATAAAATCTATTTTAATTTTTTTCTTTTTTTAATGTTATGTAATAATTTTTTTCATTTTATTTTATTTTTTGTTTTCATTTCCACTGTCTATCTTTGTGATGGACGGTGGAGATGACATTATTTTTTTCAAAAAATTATGTTTTAATTTAGTTAAATAATTAATTAATTAATGTTATTATATCTTTTATCTTAGTTTGACGGTTTTGTCTTTTCATATTAATGTTCAAACATTGGCTTTTAATGTTCAAGTTGACATATGAGGTTTTTTTAGACATTTCTATAAACTATAGGTTTTTTTATTTTTCATCTATCATATAATTTATCTTGTTTTGACAGTTTTGTCCTTTACACTAACGTTCAAACATTAACTTTTAATAGCTAAATTGACTATAAGAGTTTTTTGGACATTTCTATAAATTATAGGGTTTTCTTATGTATTTCATAAATCAATAAATGAGATATTAGCAATTTCTTAAAACATTAGGGTATTTTGATATTTCATCAGACTATAGGAGAAAATGGAATTATCCCTAAAAACAATAGGGAATATCATCAAATTTTCAATTTCCATTTACGAAAATGTGTCAAATATTTTACCGATAATTTTCATAATATTTTGTATTTACATTACTAGTTCATAGAGAAGATATTTTACAAAAATATCATGAATATTTTTAAAAAATTTTAGGATACTTTTATACATAAAGTATTACACCCCCTATCGATATTGGTACCTGATAAATATGAATAAACTTTGTGTATGTCAATGTGATGTATTGCTTTTGGACGGATATGTTGCTTAATTTCGTTGCATTTACACTATGCAAGTAACAATTGTCTATTTTTTTTCCCCTTATAGACACCATACAATAGTAACAATTTTAATAGTAACTGTTTAGCATTTTCATATAACAGTTCCACACAAGGGATAAAAGGGTAAGACAATCAATCAGAAAATTCTTTAACTAGTCCTATATAAAGATTAATTTTCTACAACAACCCAAGAAAAAGAAAAATAATATGGCATTAATGTATATGAAATTTTTTAAATTTGACAAAATTAAATATATGTACACTCAATTGATATTAAAATTCATAACAAAATTGTGTCTAAAATCCCTTGAAAATTATCATTATAGTTTTTCTACTCTAGTGTTCAGAAAATAGACAAATATAATTGGAGAAAAAAGCATTATCCTTGGTAAAATTAGGGCCCCAGAAAGACCAAATAATTGTATACAATGACTTAAATTGTATGAAAATTAATTTCTAACCATTTTTATGCTTGGTACTTCTCCAACACTAGTATTTTTTTTTTTTTTTTACACATTTGTTAATATGCAAGGATTAAATTTTGATTTCATATTCTAAGTTCAAAGGTGCTAAAAAAGAAAAGGGTTCAATTCTAGACATACCAGTAGAATAGCACCAACGAGAAGGACCAGGAGATTTTAATAAGAATCCTCAATTTCCCTTGGAATTCACTCGAAAACACTAGCAAAGGAATGTGTGTATTAGCTCTTAATTAAGTCATTGCTACTAAATCGCATCTCGAAGACTATCTAGCAGTAGTATTATACATTATTCTAAGCATCATACAAAATGAACTAAATTAATTGTAAATTACAATAGAAATAAATGAAAAAATTCTGACAAAAATAGAGATCTTGTTACCTATCTGTATAGCTTGTACCCATCAATAATTCTTAGTTCTTATTTCTTTTTGGATTACATTCTTGGTAAGCTTTCTTTACAATTTTCTCTTTGTTTAATTATAGATTTTATAAAAAAAAAGTAATAATAATAATTTTGGAACAAATTTAAGTCAGTGACACTGTGATGGCAACATCATTAAAAAAATATATATAAATAAATAAATATATATATATATATATATACTAAACAAGCTGTTAAACAAATACACGTAACAACTAATGAATAAATGAATGAGAAAGAATGCATAAGCAAAAGACAATAAAATTAAATAATTCATTCATTAGTTAATTATGATTTTTTTTAATCTAAATTTTTTAACTCTTAACCTTATGCCCTAAGGATGAAGGTTAGACAATATAATGAAATTAAATAGGAACATAGTCAGGATTTCGTATCAAGGTGGATTAGAATATATATATATATATATTTAAATAAACTCCGAGGGTACAAAAATATTTTATAAATTAAAGAATGTGGACGAATTTATTTGAAGGAGGTATAAACCCTCAAAATTCATATTCTAAATAAATATATTAACAAAAATAAAAATAAAAAGACTGAATAAAATATTTAAATTATCAAATTTATCAAATATGAATTATAATTAATGTTATGATATTAATAATTTTTCTTTAAACATAGATAATCTATATTTTGACAATCATAATTTATAATTACTACTATACCTCAAATTAAAGATTATATAGAAGAAACACCAAAGTATTAAATTTGAATAACATATTATGCAATTTATGATTAAAAAAACATAAAATATGAAAAATTTTAGTAAAATTTCACATTTTTTTTATGGAATAAAGTTATTACATATATAATATTAGAATACAAATATAAATATAAATAACAAAATTTATGTAGTAAGTTTGAAATAAATATATATATTTTTAATATCACAAAAATTAATAAATGAAATATATATTTATTTATAAAATTTAAAATTAATGAAGCTATTGTACATTTTCGGAGAATTTCAAATGTGTTTAAAAAACAAAAACACTTATAATGTAAAATTCAACAGAGTAATCCAGAGAGTGCAAGTTATAAAAGGAATTTATCATAAACCTATGCTAATATATAAACCATAAAGTCGCTCAAAGTAACCCACAACGTCGGTCCAAAGTAACCCACCTTACTAGCTCCAAATGGGGATTGTGATTGTAAAAGTCAAGAAAAAAAAAAAAGGCTGCAACAAACTTGTCTCCTCCTTTCTTAAAAAAAAGTTACAATAACAATTTATTCTTTGCCATCCTATCACTCAATCGTCTCTTGTCATCCTATCATCTATCAACAGGAACGGGCTCACTATCGGGTCAGGGGGACACGTGCTCCTCTGGAATTTTTTAAAAAAAAAGTCAAGTTTTCTACTTTGTCAAAAGATCAAAAAAACAAAAAGTAATTGTGCTGTCTGCAGACTTGCGGACACAGTGCAGACATGCTGACAGTGCCGTACTGTACAGTACAGTTGCAGCTCATTATTAAATTTATTTATTACTATTATTATTTATTAATATTATTATTTAATTTTAAAAATTGGTTTCAAAGCTGTGTGCCGCACTCAATTTCTGTTTTTTTTTTCCTTAAATTCCATGTCCTGCTTTTTTCTTTTTTTTTAATTGTTTATTATAATTTTTTTAACTCTACTGTTTTTTCTTTCCATTTCTGGTATATTCCTTTCTTTTTAATTACTTCTGTTAGATCTCATTTTTATACTCCTAATATTTTTCTTACTTTTAATTAATTAATATTTTTAAATTTTATTCTTTTAATTCTCTTCTATATAAATACTATTTATTTATACGTTTTATATGCTACATAAAATTCATTAGTAATTTACAATTTCAGTGAATAAATTGTGAAGATATTTTGACAAAATTGATAAAGAAATTATTAGAAAACGATTTCAAGATATATACATATATATAACATATTCTTAATTTTTAATATTTTTATTAACTTATTTACGTTTCTCTAAATGAATTTTTTGGGCTTGCCACTGCGTATCAACCAACTCTATTAATTTATTTTATCTTCTTATCAACATACTACACATCACACACGCAAACACTCCACTCCATTTATATTTATGTACATTTTAATCATCTACCCAATAAAAATATGTATAATATAATTTTGTTTAGGGGGCTGGGGTAAGCTCCACTATGCTACGTCCCTGAAATTAAATGAATTTATTCAGTACTTAGTTGAGACTTTTTTTTGTCTTTTCTTTCAATTTCTTAGGTTTTAACTAGTGTCCCAAGTACATAGAGTAACAATAGCATAATTGCATATTATCGGTATTATGTTTGATTTACATAAAAATTCCTAGTATAAAAATAATAATAATAATGAAAAAAAATGGTAAAACTAATATACTAATCATATGCATATATTTAACACATGAAAGAATAATACATGTTAAAAAACAAACATTTTCTTCATCAAATACAAAGTGTATCAGCTTTATAAAAGATAAATAGGGTACCAACATAATACAGAGGAAATGATGTCAAGGCTGAATTTGTAAAAAACATATTAGGTGTGAAACCTATCATTAAAAAAATTAACTTCATGGTCAGGTGGTGGGACTTGATTCTACTTTATGAAGATGGGTGGAAATTAATTTGCTTTCTTATTTTGTCATTGCTGCATGACTTAAGCTCTATGGTGACTAAAGAGGCCTATGGTTTTAAAAAGAAGCCATAACAACAGCAAGCAAGTTTCTTTTCTTCCCTCCACTTTCTAAGAATGCCATGAAAAGTTATTCTGTCATTTATATGAATCACAATCAAATCATTTGTTCTGTGGTTTTTGTGATTTCATGTTTTATATTCTTTTTCACACACCTGTTTATGCTGACAATTCATGAATATATTTGTGGTTTGCTGTTTTTTTTTTTTTTTTTGGTTTTAATCAATAATAAAGAATTAATGTATAAAAATAAAATTTTTCTAAAAAGAAAATATATAAAATAAAAGCAATGTGATAACCCAATAAAAAGAAATTATCTGTAATTATATAAAGAAACATTTAAAGTTATCTTTCATATAAGAACAAATTGCAAATTACTTATCTAGGTTTATTGAATTGCAAATGGATCATTACCCTTTAATAACAATATACTCCCCTCAAGTTAGTCAACCTTAATTGGAGAAAAGATATTTTGGCATTTTTCCAATTTTATTTTTTTAAAAAATTAAAAATAAAAATTTGGGAAAATGAAAATACATTAAATCTCCACCGAGAATGAACATTGGAGATTTTGCAAAATTAAAAAGGAAATTAAAAAAAAAAAGTTGATATTCATTTTTTGAAATCTATTTCTTGCTACTTTTATATGTAAGGATATATATATTTTTTTTTTTGTATAAATTTCTTGTATGGTGATTTGGGTTTCAATTTTTTTGAATTGTACATGATGATATGCCTAAGAAAGAAGGGAAGAGATAGAAGAAGGAGATGATGAACTATTTTATGAAGAATGTGATTTGTGAATGTGTTAAATGGTGTTCATAAAATGTGTTTAATGGTGTCTGTAGAAGGTGTTTTATGGGGTTTGTTGAAGGAGTTCTTGAAGAGCATGATCTGATTTTTTTTTTAATCTTTTTTTATTTCTTATTTCTTTTTTTTTTTTCGGATTTTACTTTTTTTCTAATTTTTTATTGTTTGATTTTTTTTTTTTTTACTAATCTTTCTAATTATTTATAATTTATAAAATATTTAAATATCAAAAATAGTCTCTTAATTGATTAGATAATAGGTAAATATCACTATTTGATTGAAAATACAAGGTAAAAGTGATTTTTCATTAGGTAAGGATCGCGAATAATTAAAACTAATTATGATAAACATTTGATCAATGAAAACAAAGGAGGTTCATATATTTAAAGGATATTTTGTATATGGATTTTATTTCACTTAAAATCAAGGAATGTCACTGCAATTTTTTGATTATTAGAAATCATTAGGAGGTTTGTGTGTTTTGAATCAGAATGGACTTATTTTATGATTCATTGCCTTGCTGTGTAATTTCCACACAATGTACTTATGAAAGCATCAAATAATTCAATGTAAAGTTGTCAATGAGGTCATAACTTTAGACTTTAATTATTGGAAAAATCCTAAACAACCACCATTTTTTATTAATTATCTATTTTCTCTCATGTGGTCTTATTTTTATCTAAATTCCCCATTTGTTACAAAATTAAGAGAAAAATTGGATAAAAGTAAAATAACACTTTTAACTATCAAATTTTTATTTACAAAATAAAACAATTATAAAATGTTATTCTAAAATAAAAAAACTATAAACTAGTAAAAATTTTTTGAAAATAATTAAAAAAAAGTGGAGATCTAGATCTCCACTATCAATCCAAATTGGATGGAAGGTGAAGATCCAATATGGATCTCCACCAACCATTACATCATCATCATTAACCTTCAAACTCACCATCAACAATAAACAAACCACAACCATCACAGATGAGCATATCAACAATCATCAGAATCAACATACCAAAGATGAACAATAATAAATCAAAAACTCACATTAAACAACAATCAATCATCAGAATCAACATACCAAAAATGAACAATAATAAATCAAAAAGCTCACATTAAACAATAATCAATCAAGAAACCCACAAAGATTGAAAAAATAAAAAATCATCAAACATCATCAAGCAGACCTAAACCACCCCCAACCCACCCCACCTCCAAAAAAAAAAAAAAGCATCTAAACCCCAAAATCAAACATAAAAAATCATCAAACATCATCAAGCATCAAACCTTCAACCAAGTTCATCTAAATTCGAACCTAGATGAACCCTTAGCTGGGAAACTGGGTTCAAACCCAAATAAGGTTTCATTTGGGCTCAAACCCAGTTAAGGGTTCAGACCCTCATATGGGTTAAACCTAGATGATATTCACCTGAGTTCGAATCCAATTAAGGGGTTGAGGGACCTAGATGAGGCTTTTATTTGGGTTTGAATCTAGGTAATGTTTTATCCGAGTTTGACCTTCGATAAGGGTCTCCCCTTCCAACTTTTTTTTTTTTTCCATGTTTGAACCAAAATTCAAAATATATGGCGAAAGTTAAAAATAAATAAAAATAAAAACTCACTATCAAATTACTCAAAACACAAAACAATCATTTACCTCTCTAGTAGACACCTCCAACCTAAGGGAATGGCTTCTCCATAGCTTATTAGATCCTAAATGAGCCATGTCCTCCATCTGTGAGATTCTAATGACTATGGCAATGATTTTCTCAATATTTTCACTTTTCTTCTTAAACTTTTATTAGTTTTAGATTAATTAATTATATTTTATTTTTAATCTATTTTTTTAATGTTTTTCTCTATGACTTGTTTATAATAACAATTTTTTTAAAATATTTTTGAAATGTTTTCACTTTGGGAGGCTCTTTTTAATTTCAACACCCAATAAAATCTGAAAAACAATCCTCACTAAAATTTATTTTCAGTGGTTAATATTTTATTTTTGATACCCATAGTTGAATCAAATAGTCTTCATCTTCTCTTATATATATATATATATATATATATAAATAAATATATATAATTTATAAAATTACACCCCAACCCCCTTGAGGTAAGGCTTTAATCAAGCGGAAAAAAAATTTTATTTTTATAACACAAGCTCCACGTAAATAGTCAAAGTAATTCAAATTTACCAGTTCAAAGACAAAAATGTTGTTAATTTTTAAATTAATTTTCTTTTAAAATTTAAAATAATAAAATTAATAATATCCAAAAAATAAAATAATTTAATAAAATAAATTAAAAATATAATAAATCTCTACCATGTATCTCTATAAAATAAAGAAAAAACGAAAAAATAAATTAAAAAAATGTAAATCTTTACCACCCATCTCAATAGAGATGTATGGTAAGATGAAATAAGAAACCAAAAAAAAAAAAAAAAAAACAAAAAACAAAAAACAAAAGACAAAAAAGCAAAAGGAAAAAAAAAATCTTTCAAAGAGATGGAGATTGGATCTCCACCATTTATTTTCAAATAAACGCTGGAGATTGAATCTCCACCAATTGATAAACCTACCATCAACATTACCAAATCATCTTTGTCTCCATCAACATTAACCCCCACCATCATCATCCCTTCGTCTTACCACCTCACATTGCCATTTCGTCTCCCTTTGTTTCGTCGCCGAGTACTTTGACTTGCTCCGTCTCATCACCGTTGTGTTTGATTTTGTCATCTTATCTGGATTTGACGAACTCATATGAAGAACATATTCTTTATTTGGGTTTGACAAATCCAGATGAAGGGTCTACAACTCTTTATTCGGGTTAGATCAATCCAAATGAAAAGTCTACAATTCTTCATTTGGATTCATCGAACCTAGATGAAGATGTTTATCTAGGTTTAAAAAACCCAAATGAGCTTTTAAGTATTTTGGTTTTTGGGTTTTTTGATTTTTAAAGATGAAGTTCATCTAGTTTTTTGGTTTCGTGATTTTTTTATTTTTGGTTTTGTTGAACGTAGTGGATTTTTCGATTTTTTTGATTTCATGATCCCAAAATCAAAATATGTTGAAGGAGATGATTGGGTTTTTTGAAGATGAATAGGAGATGAACTAGGTTAAAGGATAAATAAGGGTTGGGGTTGAAGGATGAATGTTGGTAGGAGATGAATGTTGAAGATAGCAGTGGAGAGATTGGATAAATTGTTTTTATTATTGATGATGATAAAGAGGAATGTTGGTGTTAATGTGTTCTTGATCAATTGCTTTGTGTGTTGTTGATGATGATAAAGAGGAATGTTAATGTATTTCACGTTGAAGATGAAGAAGGTTGGTGTTGAAGATGATGATCCATATATTTTTTCTTTATTTTTTTCATTTTTTTATATCCTTATTTCATATCTAGAGATTTACTGTTTTTTTTTTTAATTTTTTTTAATAATTTAATCATTTATTTTAGATCAAATGAAATTTTAAATCAATTGAGCATTTGACCCTAACAAATTGATGAAAATACCCTTCATGATATTATTAGTGACTAGTGGTCACTAATGGTGTAGGGGTTTTTGGTTACAAAAATGAAATTTCGTATTCGTATATTTAAAGTCTTATCATAGAGGGATTAGGTGTAATTTGCTCTCTCTCTCTCTCTCTCTATATATATATATGCTTTTTACTATATTTACTTTCACTGGTTAATATTTTATTATTTATTTTTTTTATTGATTATCTTCTGATTTTATTTTTTTCTAATTTTTTGTTTGTTTTTTACTAATCTTTTCTTTTTTAATTATTTGTAATTTATAATAATACTTAAATAGTAAAATTAGTCTATTAATCAATTAGAAAATAGGCTATTATCACTATTTAGATTAAAAATAAGAGATAAAAGTGATTTTTCATTGGTTAAGGGTCGTGATCGTGAATAACTAAAACTAACTATCATAAATATTTGATCAATGAAAACAAAGGAGATTCATATATTTAAAGGATATTTTGTGTATATATATATATATTTATTTTACTTAAAATCAAGGGATTTTTTTATATAAAATTATTGATTAAAGTCAAATTGTTATTACAAAAGGGAAAATAAAATACAAATAGAAGTAAGGTGAAATGCCAAAACGAAATCAAGGAATGATACTGCAATTTTTCATTATTATAAATTATTAGGAGATTTGACTGTTTTGAATCAGATTGCACTTATTTTATGATTCATTGCTTTGCTATGCAATTTCCATGCAATGCACTTATGAAAGCATCAAATAATTCAATGGCGAAGCTCTTAGTGGGACCATAACTTTAGACTTCAACAATAATGTGGCGGGTGTTAGGAGATAAACCCAGAAAGAAAGAAAGAAGAAGAAGTCGCAAAGCATAATCAAGCACACATCACAAAAAAAGAAAATAAAAGAGACATAAGAGTTTTACGTGGTTCGGGAAATTCTCTACATCCATAGAGTGCACCAGCACTTCTTCCACTATCAAATTGATGATTACAAACTTAAGCCTCTGTCTCTCTCACTCTCTCAATCACGAATCTCTCTCTCACAAATCTCTCTTACCTTCCTACACTTGTCAATCTAAGTCTAAAACCCTTAGAGACCCCTTAATACATCATACATCTATACTATGAGACGTTTTACATGTGTATTTATAGTGTAAGAACAATCTATAACTGGTTTAGACTAAAAAAATTGAAAAGGAAACGGATTTGGAAAATCCGTATAAAACTGACCACCGAACCTTGTTGGGGTGCGTGAGAGTGCATGTGAGCTTCATTCTCTGCGATTTTTAAGGAATTAGATTCATTTCGAAATAAACTTTCCAACGATATCTTATTTGAGTAAAAAGGATTTCGTTTGACCTACTTACGTGTCAAACAAGTTCTGACTTTATTTGGAATCCAAATTCTTTTAGGAATCCAAATTCTTTTAGGAATCCAAACTCTTTCAGGCTTCATAATTCTAACAATCTCCCACTTGAAGACTGAAACATATGCAATCATCAACTCTTCTGACTAGTGAAATGGTGCACTCAACTTCCTTTGCTTTAACCTTGAAGACCAACTGAAGCTGAACACAGCTCCAGTTTCTCGATAGTCACTGGCTTGGTCAACATGTCAGCTAGATTCTTACTTCCAAGAATCTTCACAAGTGTCAACACACCTTCATCCAATAAAGTATGAATGAAATGATATATCAGACCTATATGCTTAGTCCTCGAATGAAATACTGAATTTTTGGTTAAGTGTATCGCACTTTGGCTATCATTGTGCAACACATTCAACACTTGTTTAAACCACAATTCTGCTAATAGACCTTGTAACCAAATCGGTTCTTTGCTTGCCTTTGTAACAGCTACATACTTTGCCTCAGTCGTAGACAAAGTCACAATCTTCTATAACTGAGAGACCCAACTAATGGTTGTCGCTCCTAAAGTAAAAACGTATCCTGTAGTACTCCTTCTATGATCTACCTTTCCAGCAAAGTTAGCATTAACATATCCTTGTAGCTTCAAATCACCCTTTTTGAAGCATAAACATTTTTCTGTTGTACCTCGTAGATACCTCAAAATCCATTTAACTGCCTCTCAATGCTGCCTGCCTGGATTAGACATAAATCTTCTGACTGCTTCCACTGTATGAGCTATATCTGGCCTCGTGCAAACCATAGCATACATTAAGCTTCCAATTGTAGGCGCATATGGAACTTTATCCATGTATGTCTTTTCTTCATTTGTTTCTAGACACTGATCCTTGGAAAGTCTAAAGTGACTGGCTATGAGAATTTTAACTAGTTTAGCATCATTCATGCTAAAACGCTGAAGAACCTTACGAATGTACTCTGCCTGAGACAATTGCAATATACCTCTCTTCTTATCTCTGTTAATTCTCATTCCAAGAATCTACTTTGCTGCCTTCAAATCCTTCATCTCAAACTCATTCGACAGTTGTTTCTTCAACTTTTTTATTTCTCCCAAATCTGCTCCAGCTACTAACATGTTGTCGACGTTGGAATTCAGTCGACGAGTAATCAATGCCCAATACCTGCAATCAATGTAAGAAAGCACAAATACCAAGAAGAGACAAAGACAGAGACAAATGATCAAACGAGGAACACGAAATTTTACGTGGTTCGGCAATAATTGGCCTACGTCCACGACTGTCTGTCTCTTTAATTCTGCAGAGTGACAGTATATTATTGAATATTGTCCCTTTGTTACAGTGATCTTAATCCCTATTTATAGGAAAAGAGGTGTTACAATTCTGGTTGTAGCAAATCAGGAAGAGAATCCTGAATTAATTACATTCCCTAAACAATTGGGAAAAATAAGGAAAAGAATTATAAATTAATTATGCTTCCTAATATATTTAGATAATATCAGGAAATTACTATAATTATCTCAAGATAATGTTGATCTGATTTTGAATTTGAATTGATCTCCATATCTGATGAGGAAATCATGGTTTGACTGGGCAATTGCCATATTCGGAGAGAGAATCATGGTTGAACTTGGTAATTGCCTGTTCTGGAAGATACTGTATTTATTACGCGTCTGAGCGAGCTGATATGTCATGGTGGTCTCGAGCTTGAGCTCGCTGAGAGACGAGCTGCGCCAGCGACGAGCTGCGACCTGACTGTGTTTATGGGTCTGTTGATGCCAGCTGGAAGATTCTTTAAGCAAACTGAAGAACTTGCTGGGCTTCAAAGTCAATACTGAGCCTCATCTGATGGGCTTTGACTGGGTTAACCCTTTTGGGCCTTCTTATCAGGTCTTGGATGGGCTTAAATTGGACTTTTACCAGCCCAATTAATGAATCCGAAAAATACATATAACATTAGCCCCCCAGCTCTCAGTTTGCTTCAACGAGCTGGGAGCTTGAATTTGCTGGTAAAAGTTGACTTCCTTGGCACGCTTACCCTCATAACTGCCTCTGTGCACTTTCAAATTCCACCTTTTCAGTTTTGACACGTGGCGATCATGCAGATGGTAACTGAAGAGACGCCTGCACGTCCTTTACACGCGTATTTAATGCGCACGTCTTTCAACTGACGGCTGCATGATTTCCAAAGCCACGTTTTGCGCTGCACCGTCAGATTTATGACGGTTACTCTTTTCCAAGATCTGACGATTGGGGTTCACGCTCGTTTGTCTATATAAACTGATGGAAACTCTTTTCATTTTCTTCTTTCATCTGCCATTTCCATCGAAGCAAACAAGTGTTCAAACTTTCAAGTAATCAGGACCTACTGCCCTTTCACGAAATCAACGTCCTTACTCGTTGTCTCTTCAATCTCATCAACGATTCAAGGTAAGACAAAACTTTCTACTTTAGGTTTATTTTGTTTCACCACCATTGTTGTACCTTCATTATTCTGAATTTTGAGTTTATTAGTCATGGCATTTCTTCTTCTGACTCAATCTTGTTTTTTAACTTGTTCAGATGTCTTCAAGCGGAACTCGCAAGGGAATGATTCCAAGCAATGAAGCTCGTAAGCATGATAAAGCCCGAGCTCACGCTATTCAGGGAAGAGAGGCTCGTGATGCGCTCGCTCGTCATCCCACATCGTTGAAACGTCCTGAGGTGGAAGGACTTGTCAAGCAATTCCATATCCCTTTTGGTTGCCGCATACTGCTACCTGATTCAAGCAATCATGCGTGTTATCCGCCCAGGGGATTCATCGCTGTCAGCACTCAGCACTTCGAGCAAGGGTTGCGGTTCCCCATTCCACCGTACTTGATCGCATTTCTTAACAAGGTCAAGCTCGCGCCATTTCAGTTAACTCCAAACTCATATGCGCAGCTGACCTCGCTGGCCATGGTCTTTCTTAGAAACGGCCTTCGCCCCCCTACACCAAAAATTATACAGCAGTTCTATTCCTTCAAGGCTCTGAGTACAGCAGAAGGAGAGAAATCGGATGGCATCTACTACCTTACAGCCCGTCAGTCGCAATATAAAGATCTCTTGCCCAAAGGAGAAGCAAAGGGCAAATCCAACGTCGGGCCATACAAGACGAGCTGGTTTTATGTCTCGTGCCCCTCTCTCGCAGATCTCCAAAATTTCAGCTTTGTCCTGAAACCAGGTATTCATAAAGGAAAATATAGCGAGCTGAGGTTATTTTGTATTTTTATTACCATCTTTTAATTATTTGCTGTGCAGTGTTGAAAATGGACGAGTCTCTTCTCAGCGACGAGGAGGAACGAGCTCTTGACAAGCTCGCCAACTCAGAGGACGCAGGTACCAGCATCAAATTCGACGATGCTATCCTTAGAGCTTACAGCCTTGCTCCTCCTAAAGAATCTTTTCTTCTGCGAGCTGAGGAAGATATAGGCAAGATGAGTGACAAACCTAGACTTCCTTCTGTTTTTGAGGTTCCAGTTCAGGATGCGTCTGCTTCCCGACCTCCGCAATTAGTCTCTTCATCATCAGAGGATGACACTCGCTTACCTTCTCCAGCTCGGAAGACCTCATCTCGAAGTGCTCCTGCTCGCACTTCATCTAAAGCAAAATCATCTTCAGCTCGCACACCAACGAAGGCGAAATCGTCTTCAACTCGCACCACTTCAAAGGGTGCGTCTAAAAAACCTTCTTCTTCAGTTCCTGCTCCAGCTCGGACAGGATCAGACCCAGCCCCTGCAGCCTCTACTGCACAGGTTGACCCATCCTCTTCTCCACATCACACATCTACTCCAGGGGCTTCACTGCCATCCCCAGCTCGTGTTCCAGCCCCTGTTCCTTCTTCTACAAAACTTCCAGCCAACAGGAGGAAACTTGTACTCATGAAATCTCCTCCTGCAAGTCCCACTGTATCTAAAGCTTCCTCGATTCCTTCAACAAAACGGCCTGCCGAAGACTTGGCCACTCCAGCAGCACCCTCAAAACGCTCTAAACCATCTGCCCAGGACCAGGCTCCTGTGGTCGCTGCATCCAACGAAGTGCCTGTTGTCACTGAAGCTACTGCCCCTGCGACCGCTGCTCCCAGCGAGGTGCATGATGCTGCTAAAGCCACTGCTTCCTCAACTGCTGCTCCTAGCGAGGTGCCTCTTTCAAATGTTTTTGCAAATCTTCAGTCACCTCCGACTTCCAGTTCGCAGCCTGGAAAAGGTGATGCTCCTTCTAAGGTTGCTCCCCAGGCAACCCGAGCTGGCCCCAGCGGGCATGCGACTAAGCGTACCGTTGTATCACGACGCGGTGGTTCTTATGATGATGCACGCGATATCCCGGAGCGCGAGAGAACTCCTTCCCCAACCAGATCAGACATCGAGCTGGGTCCTGGAGGAAGATACTTAAATTCCTTCCTTGACAACTGGGCAACAATTATGCTCAATCACGCGAATGTCTTGGAAAATAGGTGTCTTAAGGGCGAGGATCTAGATGAGTTCGCGGCTCGCCATTGCATGCTGGTAAGTTATTTTTCCTCATCTGTTGATTCCCTTACTTGACTAGATTTTAATCTGTTCATAATTTCCAGGGTGCCCTTGCTGCAATGAAGCGAAGAAGGGAGACAAAGGCTACCAAGGATGAGATGAGGAAGCTGGAATTCGACCTGGAGGCGGCTACTGATGATTTAGCTCGCTTAGCCTCGGGCAGAATAGAAGGTCAGGAAGCTCAGATCGCTGAGGCAAACGCTGCAAGGCAAGCAGCTGAGGAGGCCTTGAAGAAAATGGAAAATGAGCACGCCATGCTAAAGGATGAGCTGCTTAAGGTGAAAGAAGATCTGAGGCAGTCTGAGCAACAGGCTGCACTGGACGAGCAGCGGGCTTCAGCTGCAGAAGAGAAGACTGAAGTGCTTCATCGCCAGGTCGATGCTGCTCTGGCGCGAGCTGAAACTGCCGAGAAACAGGCCGAGGAGGCTAAGAAGCGAGCTGATGAGATGGGAGTTGCAGCTAAAAGTGCTGAGGAGGCTGCAATCAAACGAGCTGAGGTGCTTAGGCAGCAAGTGGGGGAGGCTATTCAGCGAGCTGAGGCTTCGGAACAGCGAATTGAAAACATGAAGAAAGAGGCTGAGGTCGTCAATCGTCTCGCTGATAATGCCTTTGAAGAGCTGACGGTCTTCAGAGAGCAAGCAGCTCAAGAACTGGAAGTGCGGGTTGCAGATGCAAGGGACGAGGCCGAGGCAAGAACAGGTCGTGATTTCCTCTACACACTGTGGATGTCCCATCCAGGAATGGATTTTTCTATCTTTGGGGACATAGGGCCTGAAACCGTTGAGGATTTTAAAGCCAAAGCTGCCTCGTCTACCGCTGGTCCAGAACCTTTGGCTGACCCAGATCCTCCTGTTCAGAACTAATAGCTCATTTTCTTTCCTTTTTCATGTATTTTTTCAATTTTTTCAACTTGTAACAAGTTCTCATACTTAATGAAAATTTCTTTCATTATCTCTTCTGCGTTGACTGTTCTTCAGGCTAGCGTATAATATACTTTATGCTCTTCACATTTCTTGTGAGCTGATAATCAATGAACCCAAAATCTGATAATAATTAAAGCAATTACCAACTTAATAAAATTTTGTAGGTATAAGTAATTTTATCAGAATGTTTGATGAGCTATGCAGGGGCACTTAGCCATCTGCTTTTTAGGCTCTTTATTTTTATAGCGAGCTATGCAGGGGTCGTCACCTCGCCTGCTTTTTTGGCTCTTTAGGCGAGCTATGCAAGGACACTTAATCACTTGCTTTTTAGGCTCTTTAATTTGTAGCGAGCTATGCAGGGGTCGTCACCTCGCCTGCTTTTTTGGCTCTTTAGGCGAGCTATGCAAGGACACTTAGTCACTTGCTTTTTAGGCTCTTTAATTTGTAGCGAGCTATGCAGGGGTCGTCACCTCGCCTGCTTTTTTGGCTCTTTAGGCGAGCTATGCAAGGACACTTAGTCACTTGCTTTTTAGGCTCTTTAATTTGTAGCGAGCTATGCAGGGGTCGTCACCTCGCCTGCTGTTTTGACTCTTTAGGCGAGCTATTTAACTCGCAGCCCGTTTCGCCATAGTGAAATGAATTGAGTCGCAAGTTGGGGAAATGGAGCTTTCATTAACAAGAACAATTTTGAATTTACATATTACAAAGAGTTTTACTGATAATAAGGGCGGAGATGTTCGGCATTCCATGCTCGAGGGACCTCCGCTCCATTTTTATTGTTAACTAAATGATAAGCCCCATTCCCCAAGCTTGCTGTGACAACATATGGTCCTTCCCAGTTCGGGCCTAAGGATCCATCACTTGGCTTGCGGGCTCCAGGCAAAATGAGACGTAATACTAAGTCTCCCACATTGAATCTGCGAATCCGAGCATACTTGTTGTAGTACCTCGCTATTCTTTGCTGATAGACAGCTACCCTTAGCCTGGCCGTTTCCCTGTGCTCTTCAAGCAGGTCCAGGTTTGTGGCAAGTAGCTGATCGTTGTTGTTTGGATTGAAGGTTGCTCTTCTTTGCGAGGTAACTTCAAACTCAGCTGGGATCATAGCCTCAGATCCATATACCATTGAGAATGGGGTCTCGCCAGTGGAGCTGCGAGCTGTGGTTCTGTAAGACCACAATACTTTTTGAAGCTCATCTACCCATGCTCCTTTCTTTGCTTCCAGTTTCATTTTCAGGGTCTGCTTGATGATCTTGTTCACTGCCTCAACTTGGCCATTGGCTTGTGGGTGATCCACTGCTGAAAAGCTCTTAACAATCTTGAGGTCGTTGCAAAACCTGAGAAACTGGTCACTAGCGAACTGGGTCCCATTATCAGTCACGATCTGCTGTGGGACTCCGAACCTGCAAATTATATTGCTCCACACAAACTTCTCAATCTTTGCCGTGGAGATTTCAGCTAACTCCTTTGCTTCCGCCCACTTGGTGAAGTAATCTACTGCGACCACCGCATGTTTGCATCTTCCCCGAGCCATCGGTAGGGGTCCGATCAGGTCCATCCCCCAGATCGCAAAGGTCCACGGGCTCACCATCTGTTGGAGGTAAGCTGGCGGAGCTCGCGGAACATGAGCAAACCTCTGACACTTGTCGCATTTCTTCACTAAGTTGATGGCGTCCTGCCTCATAGTAGGCCAGTAGAAGCCTTGACGTAGTGCTTTTTGAGCTAGAGACAGCCCCCCAGCGTGGTTCCCGCAATGGCCTTCATGTATTTGCCTTAATACTGTTTCACATTCAGGACCATCAATACATCTTAGCAGTGGAGCTGAGAACCCCTTCTTGTACAGCGCATCGTCATAGATGCAATACCTGGCTGCTCTAGTTCGTAGACGTCGGGCTTCCAGCTTGTTACTGGGAAGCTTTCCATCCTGCAAATAGCTGAGTAACGAACTCATCCAGGAATCAGGCTGCACAATTATGGCCATCGTCATATTCTTTTCCTCCATACTTGGAGCTGGTAAGAATTCAACTGGGATCGCCCCAAGGAAATCTGCATTTCGTGTAGTTGCGAGGCGAGCTAGTGCATCAGCATGCTAGTTTTGATCCCGTGGGATCTGCTTTACCTCGTACTTCTGAAATGCACCCAGTAGCTCGTGTACTTTTTGGAGGTAGAGGGCCATCTTTGATCCCCTAGCTTGATATTCTCCCATTACGTGGCCGACGACGAGCTGTGAGTCACTGAAGATCTTCAAGCGTTCAGCTCGCATCTCTTTAGCCAAACGTAGTCCTGCAAGCAGTGCTTCATGTTCAGCTTCATTGTTTGTTGCCTGAAAGCCAAACCTTAGAGCGCAAAGGATTTTGTGGCCTTCGGGGCTGATAAGTAAAATTCCAGCTCCAGCCCTCTGTTCGCTGGACGATCCATCAACAAAAAGCTCTCAGGCCGAACCTTCAGAAGACTCAGCTTCATCATCCACAGGTCCCGTAAATTCTGCAATGAAATTGGCCAGAGCCTGAGCTTTGATAGCCGTCCTTAGCTTGAATTGGATATCGAACTGCGCGAGCTCCACTGCCCATTTCAACAAACGACCTGAGGTGTCTGCTTTCTGCAAAACCTGCTTCAATGGATACTTGGTGAGGACTTCGATGGTATGAGCTTGAAAATAAGGTCGCAGCTTCCTTGATGCAATCACCAGGCAGTAAGCCAGTTTCTCCATCTGCGAATATCTGGTTTCAGCATCCTGTAACCGTTTGCTCACATAATAGACCGGAAGCTGCGTCTTTTCTTCTTCCCTCACCAGTGCAGCACTCAAAGCCTGCTTCGACACTCCCAAGTATAAAATCAGCTTTTCCTCTTCTTTGGGTTTGGAAAGAAGTGGAGCTCGTCCCATATATTTCTTCAACTGCTGGAAAGCTACTTCACACTGTTCGGTCCACTCGAAACTCTTTGCTTTCTTCAGAATGTCAAAGAAAGGGACACACTTGTCTGTCGCTTTCGAAATGAACCTACTCAATGCTGCTACCTGGCCATTGAGGCTCTGTACGTCCTTCACCCTGGTAGGCGACCTCATGTCAATCAGTGCTTTGATCTTCTCAGGGTTTGCTTCAATTCCCCTACTGTTGACCATGAAGCCCAGGAACTTCCCAGAAGCTACTCCAAATGCACATTTGAGCGGGTTTAACTTCATCTGATGGCTCCTCAGAATTTGGAACATCTCTCTCAGGTTGTTAACATGGTTACCTATCTGCTTGGATTTCACCAACATATCGTCCACATAGACCTCCATGGTTTTTCCAATTTGTTCTTTGAACATCATGTTCACCAAGCGTTGATAGGTCGCTCCAGCATTCTTCAAATCGAAGGGCATTACCTTGTAGCAATATAGCCCCCGATCAGTCATGAACGAGGTGTGCTCTTCGTCTTCGGGCTTCATTGGGATCTGGTTATATCCCGAATATGCATCCATGAAGCTCAGGAGCTCGTGGCCAGCTGTAGCATCCACGAGCTGATCTATCCTTGGCAGGGGAAAACTGTCTTTGGGACATGCTTTGTTTAGGTCGGTGAAGTCGATGCAAGTTCTCCACTTCCCGTTCTTCTTTTTCACCAGCACGGGGTTGGCGACCCAGGTCGGGTAGTAAGCTTCTCTGATGAACTTGTTAACCAGAAGCTTGTCCACCTCTTCCTTTAGTGCTAAGTATCGCTCCCCTGTCATTGTTCTTCTCTTCTGACGAACTGGCTTGAAATGAGGATCAATGTTCAGCCTGTGAGACATCACCTCTGGATCTATTCCCACCATGTCCTCATGATTCCATGCAAACACATCCAAGTTCGCCTTTAGGAAGTCAGCGAGCTGGATTCTCAGCTCCGGAGTTAATCCTCCTCCCAGCTTCAAGCATCGCTCAGGATCTACCTCGCTGACTGGTACATCTTCTAACTCCTCAATTGGACCGGTAGCTTGGTCTGCATCTACCTCGCGAGGGTCCAGGTCGTGACTGACTCCCTTCTCAGTCATAGCTCGTGGCTCGCCTCCTGAGACCACGTTCACCTTCTTTCCTCTTACACCCATCTTCACAGCATCTTCATAGCAACGACGAGCTAGGTGTTGTTCTCCTCGAATACATCCGATGCCATTAGGAGTTGGGAACTTCACTGTCAGAGTTCTGGTCGAAGTAACCATGTCCAACTCGTTCATAGCAGGTCTTCCGAGGACCACGTTATATGTTGATGGGCAGTCGATTATCAAGAAATCTGTCAAGGTTGTTGCCTGACGACCTGCTTCCCCTAGAGTCAGTGACAGCTTGATCTGCCCTACTGGTACCATAGCATCTCCAGTGAATCCGAATAAAGGCTCCGGGGATGGCTTCATTTGCTCTGTTCGCAGCCACATCTGGTCAAAACAGCTCCTATACAACACGTTCACCGAACTTCCGGTATCGATCATGATGCGCCTAACTTCCATATTGCTGATTTTAGCTCATATAACCAGCGCATCGTTATGAGGACAGATCACTCATCTAGCATCTTTTTCTGTAAATACGATCTCGTCCCAGGTCGGCTTTGCTTTTTTGGTGGGTCCCTCTGACCCGTTGAGTTGAAATGAATGATTCGCCTCTCGGACGTATCTCTCATGCGATCTGTTGGAATCACCTGCAATATGGGGGCCACCATAAATAGTAAAAATGGTTCTTACCGCAGGTTCCTGACCTTGCTCGGAAGCTCGTTGGGGCTGTTGCTGGTGTGTTGGTTGTTGCTGTTGAGGTCGTTGCTGGTGAGGTCGCTGGTCAGTGGGTCTTGCCACATATTCCCCCAAGCGACCTCGCTTGATTAATTTTTCAATGGCGTTCTTCAACGCCCAGCAATCTGAAGTACTGTGTCCGACCTCATTATGATAGGCACAGAATTTGTTCTGGTCTCTGTGCTGAATTGGAGCCCTTATAGGATTGGGCCTCCCAAAATCCTCCTTATTCCGCTCGGCAGCGTAAATCCTGTCCGGTGATGTCGTCAGGACGCTGTATCCTTCCTGGTGACCCCAACGCTGAGGTCGCTCATACCTTGGCTCTCTTCTCGCTCTTTTGGCGATCTGATTACTTGAGCCATTGTTCCTTCCTTCTTCATTCCGGCCATTGTTTCTCCTCTTTGGCTGGCTGGAACTGCCCGCTTCATTCTTCTGATTCTGCTTTTTCGGGCCGAAGGTTTCTTCCCACCTGATCTCTTTCGCAGCTCACTCGTAGAATTCTCTCAGATCCTTCACTGGGGACTTGTAAATACTCTCGTACAACTTTCCATCCTTTCGCAACCCAGCTGAGATCGCTGTTAGTATGCTTTCATCTGATGGATGCTCGACATTCGCGACCTCACGTCTAAACCTGGTGATGTATTCTTTTAACGACTCACCCTGACGCTAAAAAATGGTAGCTAGGTGGCAGGATGGAGCGAGCTGCCTTCTCAGTGCCCTGTATTGACCAACGAACTTCTGTTGGCATTGCTCCCAACTTCCTATGCTGCGAGCTGGGAGATTCTTGAACCACGTCCTCGGAATATCCCCCAATGTAGCTGGGAATACTCGGCATTTCACCATCGGACTTCCTATCTGCAGGTCCATCTGAACGTTGAATGCGTCAAGATGGTCATATGGGTCACTGTCCCCATTGTACTGCTGAATGGTTGGCATCTTGAACCTTGGAGGGAGAGGCTGTGTCTCAATCTCCCTTGTGAATGGGGTCCTATCTCCGTAGAGCCCACGCTGCTCCGGAACTCCAGGTCGCGCTTCCAACTACCGGACCCTTCGGAGGAGCTCCTCTACTTGGGGGTCTCGGAGTTCGTATCTCCTCCTGTGATCATGACTTGGAGCCGGATGTTCAGGGTCATACCTTTCATCTTCCTCGGATTGACCCTCATGACGATAGGATCTTACCTGCTGTCCGTCCACCTCATCGGCATAACGAGCTGCGGCTCGGACTCTGCCTTGACCAACTTCCATCCGCCTGTTTCCATCCTGGCTCGGCCTTGTTACCAGGTTATCAGGATGTGCGACCTCCCTTTCATGTTGAACAGGGTGTCTTCCGGCCCTCGAACGCGCATTAGATGAGCGAGCCGAGTCTGCGGGTCGCGGGACTTCCCTTGCTAGCCTTTCAGGCCTTCGCGCCGGTTCAGGAGGTTGGGGCATTCCCAGTGGTGCCTGAACTTCCACCCTAGTCACGTTCTGAACCTGGGCCTGCACCAACATGTTGACGGCTTTTGTGAGCTGTCTAACCATATCTTCCAACGCTTCTTGCCTCTGTAACAACGCATTCTGCCCTTCGACCATCGGGGCAATTGGGACCGTTTGACGGTGAGGCAGAGGAGGGATGCCTGGTGCAACCCCTAGTATCTGTCCTTGGGACGGGCCTGCTGCATGCGTGGTTGCGTCTTGCCCGGGTTGTAAGTTCTGCTGGGATTGATTCATGTGACTTTCCGCCTGGTCATCATCTCCAAGGAACCTGTTTGATCTTGTCTTTGCCATATCGTCAGAAGTTGATAAATTGAGATGAAAAAGATTGCAGTCTGGGCCCTCCTTCTAGCACCAAAATGTCGACGTTGGAATTCAGTCGACGAGTAATCAATGCCCAATACCTGCAATCAATGTGAGAAAGCACAAATACCAAGAAGAGACAAAGATAGAGACAAATGATCAAACGAGGAACACGAAGATTTTACGTGGTTCGGCAATAATTGGCCTACGTCCACGACTGTCTGTCTCTTTAATTCTGCAGAGTGACAGTATATTATTGAATATTGTCCCTTTGTTACAGTGATCTTAATCCCTATTTATAGGGAAAGAGGTATTACAATTCTGGTTGTAGCAAATCAGGAAGAGAATCCTGAATTAATTACATTCCCTAAACAATTGGGAAAAATAAGGAAAAGAATTATAAATTAATTATGCTTCCTAATATATTTAGATAATATCAGGAAATTACTATAATTATCTCAAGATAATGTTGATCTGATTTTGAATTTGAATTGATCTCCATATCTGATGAGGAAATCATGGTTTGACTGGGCAATTGCCATATTCGGAGAGAGAATCATGGTTGAACTTGGTAACTGCCTGTTCTGGAAGATACTGTATTTATTACGCATCTGAGCGAGCTGATATGTCATGGTGGTCTCGAACTTGAGCTCGCTGAGAGACAAGCTGCGCCAGCGACGAGCTGCGACCTGGCTGTGTTTATGGGTCTGTTGATGCCAGCTGGAAGATTCTTTAAGCAAACTGAAGAACTTGCTGGGCTTCAAAGTCAATACTGAGCCTCGTCTGATGGGCTTTGACTGGGTTAACCCTTTTGGGCCTTCTTATCAGGTCTTGGATGGGCCTAAATTGGACTTTTACCAGCCCAATTAATGAATCCGAAAAATACATATAACACATGTCATCAACATAGAGTAATAAAATAATGTAACTGATACTAACCTTCTTGAAGTAACAATAATGGTCAGCATTGCATCTCAAGTATCATTTCTTTTGCATAAAGTCATCAAATTTCTTGTACCATTGATGAGGAGCTTGCTTGAGGCCATACAAACTTTTAGTCAACCTACATATCAGATTTTCTTTTCCTTTTTCCGCAAAACCTTCTGGTTGCATCATGTATATCTCCTCCTCGAGATCACCATATAGAAAAGCGGTCTTTACATCTAATTGCTCTAGATGTAAATCTTCTGTTGCCACAATGCTCAAAATTGACCGAATTGTACTCAACTTCACAATAGGGGAAAATATCTCTATATAGTCAATGCCTTCTTTTTGTTAAAAACCCTTGACCACCAATCTAGCCTTGTAGCTCTTGGAGCCATCATGTTCTTCCTTAAGTTTGAAGACCCATTTATTCTGAAGTACTTTTTTACCCTCTGGTAACTTTGTCAACTCCCATGTATGGTTTGAATTCAAAGACTTTATCTTATCCTTCATCGCTAGCTCCCACTTGCTAGAATCATCTACTTGACATGCCTCAGTATAGCATTCAGGCTCCCCACCATCAGTCAGTAGCAGATAGTTCAGGTTATACTTCTTGTTTGGTATTCGACGTCGCTTGGACCTTCGTAATGCATTTGCTGGATCTTCTGATTCATTAGGGTATAAATTTGCAACTCCCTTTTCCTGTGGTTTTGAGTCTACACCTCCAAACGTCGAACTTGAAGTAGTGATTGGTTCTTTTTCTATAGTCTCTTTGGCTTCTGATTCCGTACCTAACTTAGAATTCTTACAAACAGGCACATCATCATGATTAAAATAGTTAGATTTAGATATCCCTCTACTAGAAGACTCTATAGATTTCCTATCTTTATACATAACTTTCTCATTGAAGATGACATCTCTGCTCCTAATCATCTTCCTACCAATTTTATCCCAAAACTTGTACCCAAATTCATTATTCCTATAGCCAATAAAAATACATTGAACGGATTTTGGGTTAAGTTTGTTTCTAGCATTATCACTAACATAGACATATGTTGCATAACTAAAAACTCTAGTATGAGAAAGTTTTACCTCCTAACCACTCCAAATTTCTTCAGGTAGTTTGAAATCTAAGGGTGCTAATGGACCACGATTGATCAAATAAGCTGCTGTATTGATTGCTTCTGCCCATAACTGCTTTGGCAAACCAGCATGTAGCCTCATGCTTCTGGCTCTCTCAGTCAATGTTCGGTTCATACGTTCTGCAATACCATTCTGTTGTGGAGTATCAGACACGGTTCTCTCAAGATGAATCCCACTCTCGAAGTAGAACTTCTTGAACTCAGAATCTTCATACTCACCACCATTATCTGATCGCAACTTCTTGATCTTTAAACCAATTTCATTCTCAACCATTGCCTTCCACTTCTTGAAGGCATCAAATACCTCAAATTTCTGCCTCAAAAAATAAACCCAAACCTTCCTTGAGTGATCATCTATGGAAGTGACGAAATAGTATTTTCCACCAATTGAGGAAACTGGTGCAGGTCCCCAAACATCTGTGTGAACTAACTCCAATTTCATTGCCTTCGGAGTTTTCCCGGTTTTCTTAAAGCTCACAATTTTCTACTTTCCAAAAACACAACTTTCACACATGTCTAGGTCAATCGATTTCAAATCTGACAACTTGCCATTCGAATGCATGACTCGCTGTCCCTTAGCACTCATATGCCCAAGCCTCTGATGCCATAGGTTGGGATCATCACTACTTTCAGCTGCAGTGAATAAACCACGTCCATCTATGGTTGTGTAAAGAGTTCCATTCTTCTTTCCTCTAGCGATAGTCATAGCTTCCTTCGAAATCTTCCAGGCATCCCTTGAAAAAATTGTCACATAACCATCTGTAGCTAATTGCCAATTGAAATCAGATTTTTCTTTAAATTAGGTACGTGCCTTACATTATCCAATTTCCAAATAGATCCATTCAAATTGATCTTTACTTTTCCTTTACCCACAATGTCACAAGCTTTATTATCACCAAGATAAACCTTTCCCAGATTGCTTGCTACATATTCTTCAAATAATTCCTTTCTAGAGGTAGCATGAAATGATGCTCTTGAGTCCAATATCCATGACTCAGTATTATTCTCCAAAGAGAAAATTAAAGCATCATCTAAACCTTCTGAAACATGATTCGCACTAGTCTGACCATTGCTTTCTTTCTTTAAAACTTTACATTCTGACCGGTAATGCCCCATCGTATGGTAATTCCAACACTTAATGTTTTTCTTACCACCTTGCGAATTGTTCTGACGATTCCTAGATTTAGACTTACCACGCTTCGACTTGGATCTACCACGTTGCCCACCTCTAGTGTTGCTTCTTCTTCTACTCTCCACATTTAAGGCTGAATTTGAATTAAAGAACTCATCTTCACGCCTACGAATCTCTTCAGTCATGATCATATCCATAACTTCTGAAAACTTCAATTTTTCTTTTCCAAACGCACCACTGATTAACTGGACTGTATCCTTCCAGCTTTCAGGTAACTAACCAAGGATGAGCAAGGTTTGTACTTCATCATCAAACTCGATCTTTACAGACGTTAGCTGATCCGTAATCTCATTAAAAGCATTCAGGTGCTCCTTGAAGTTTCTGTTTTCTAACATTTGGAGAGAAAAGAGTTTCTTTATTAGATGTACCTTATTTGCCGCAGAAGGTTGTTCATAGAGATTTGAAAACGCTTTCATGAGAGACGTCGTCGTGTCTTGGTTTTTCACATTAAAGGCTACTTATCTCGATAGACTCAATCGAATCGCGCCTAGGGCTTTACGATCTAACACTTTCCAATCTTCATCTTTCACGTCTGCTGGCTTTTCTTTGAGCGGTAAGTACAAATCTTTCTAGTACAGGTAATCCTCCATCTGCATCTTCCAGAAACTTAAATTCGACCCATCGAACTTCTCAACCTTGTAATGGTCCTTCTCTGATCCCATGATATTATGCCCAAACCAACCACTAACGAACCTTGCTCTGATACCAGTAGTTAAGAGATAAACCCAAAAAGAAAGAAAGAAGAAGAAGTCGCAAAGCACAATCAAGCACACATCACAAAAAAAGAAAATAAAAGAGACACAAGAGTTTTACGTAGTTCGGGAAATTTCCTATGTCCACGGAGTGCACCAGCACTTCTTTCACTATCAAATTGATGATTACAAACTCAAGCCTCTGTCTTTCTCACTCTCAATCATGAATCTCTCTCTCACAAATCTCTCTTACCTTCTTACACTTGTCAATCTAAATCTAAAACCCTTAGAGACCCTTTAATACATCATACATCTATACTATGAGACGTTTTACATGTGTATTTATAGTGTAGGAACAATCTATAACTGGTTTGGACTAAAAAAATTGAAAAGGAAACGGATTCGGAAAATCCGTATAAAACTTACCACTGAACCTTGTTGGGGTGTGTGAGAGCGCATGTGGGCTCCATTCTCTGCGATTTTTAAGGCATTAGATTTGTTTCGAAATAAGCTTTCCAATGATATCTTATTTGAGTAAAACGGACTTTGTTTGGCCTACTTACGTATCAAACAAGTTCTGACTCTATTTGGAATCCAAATTCTTTTAGGAATCCAAATTCTTTCAGGAATCCAAATTCTTTCAGGTTTTTAATATTTTCCAGTCATTGTTGGCCCCCAAGTATGTCCTAGACACCACACAAAGTACTATCAATCACTTCAATTTGTTACCACAATACCACTTGTTTCACGTTTATGACTTTGCTTTTCTCAAATTTGTTACTGTTAATTCTATTTGTACTGCAATTTCAGATATCAAGCTACTCTCATTTCTAAGATTATCAAAAAAAAAAAAAAAAAAAAAAACAATCAGGTACGGTCAAATCATTTTTACATTTATTGTTAATTTTTCATTTATTAATTTCATGATTCTATGGTTTTATGTTTTTATATTTTTTTTGAGTACTTTATGTTTTTATATTTATTTGTTGACAAATCAAATTTTTCAATCAAAATAACTATTTTCAATTCTGCTGAACTTTGCTTAATTCATTTGTATCCATTTTTTTTTAATATATATCTAATTGAACGAAAATTCAAAATATATGCCAAAAGCCTTTTTTTTTTTTTTATAAAAAAAGTATATCAAATTACCCAAACACAAAACACTTGGTCATTCAAACATAACTACATTTAGATCCTAAAGGAGCCACGTCATCCACCAGTAGTATTATAACCACTAGTGACCTTTTCAAAATGATCAATTTATTACTTTTTAAATTTTTGATTAGTTTTAGATTAATTAATTTTTTTTTGGTTAACTAATTTTATTTTATGTTAATCTATTTTTTTTTTTATTTTTTTTCTTGCTAAGGATACTTGTTTATAGTAAAAAAAGAAAATTATGAACTTGATAAAAAGATATTTTCATGCTTTCACCCAAAAAAAAAAAAAAATTCCATCACCTAATTTCTAACTGCACCAATCATTTAAGTTTTCATTTTTTTTTTTAATAGCACCAATTAATTAAGTTTGAAAGCTGTAATTTTACTTTCAACACTCAACAAAATAAAAAAAAAATAATCTTATTAAATTTCACTTCCACTGGTTAATATTTTATTTTTGACATCCATCGTTCGCATCAACCATTCTTAATCCTCGCCGATATGCAGTGGTTAAGCTACCATATGACATGGTGGGGCAATGGCCCTAGGCCAACGAAAATTTCAAGTCTAATAAATTTTTAATAGGTTTTTTTAAATAAAAAATATAAAATTGTGGATATTTTGGAGTTCACTCCTTAAAAGTGAATAATTAAACTTTTTAATCTTATTATTAGTGCATGTAACTTTTATGATGAAAGAAAGTAATTAATTTAATGTACAATTTTTAAAATAGTAAAATATTAAATTAATTGATTTTTACTTTTTTATTTTCCTTCTATATTTTCCCTTTTTAATTAGGTCTAACTTAAGCCCTTGTTTATTTTTCTTGTTCTCTTTTCCATAGCCACAATTTCAACAAATAACAATTATTACCTCTTGACTATATGATCCTGGGTATATAGTTTAAGAGATTTTAAAGTTCTTTAATTCGCAAATTTATATTTCACTTTCCCTTTGGTGAGTTAATGCTTGAAAATTTTAACTTTCTTTGTTTTATTATTATTTTTTTCAAGATATTGGTTTGAAAAGTTGAGCTTGTTCATCAATAATTGCTTTTTTCTACAGCAAACACACAAAGAAGAATTCAGGTTTGACTTGTTTGAATCGTTGAATTTTAGTAATAATTTTATATAGTTTTGTGTTTACATTGATTACTACATTTGAATTTTGTTTTAATTTTTATAATTTTATTACTTAATCATTTTATTTATTTTTTTTTATTTTGTCATAAGTTTTGATGCAATTTCATATTTAATAAAATTCTATGCAATTAAATTTATAAATTTAGTGCAAAAATTGTAAAATATAAAAACAGTAGAGAAATTCAATATAAATTCAATTATAGATAACTTTTAAGATCTAAAAGATGTAAAATTCCATTTTAATTTGCATATATATGCAATTTTTGTTTTGTTAACTTTCATGTGTAGTTACGACTAGATTATACTACTTATTATTTAGCTTACCTATTGATTTTGTTATATTTATTGTACATTCATATCTTAAAATTAGTTCAAGACACAGATTCACTTTTTATTATTCTTCAATTATTAAATAAAATCACCGGAAATTAAAAGATCAAATCATTTAGATTTGGGTTTCGTTTTACTCATCAAACATTTATATGGAATTGAGACTTTTTTTTTTTTTTTTTTTTAATGTCATAAGGGCTCCTTGATACTAAGAGGTTTGATGGTGATAAACCATCGCACAAGATATGGGTAGTATTCTATAAATTTAATCCTCCATTCTCCATTAGAAAAAAAATTAAAAAATAAAAAATAAAAATATGGGCTCCTTATTATAGTTGGAAGTGGAAGCTATTCTGAGTACCGAATTAACTTGGACTCTATTTTGTGGATGACTAAATAATGTAATATGTATTAGGAAGTAATGGGTGATTGTAAAGTACAAATTAAGCACACACATAGAGTAATAAATAAAGAGACAAGATTTTTATGTGGTTTGAGAAATCCTCTATGTCCATCGAGTGCATCGACACTCTTTTCCATTATATAACGATGTTTACAAACAATAAGTTGTCTCTCTCATGATTTTCACAAATAATCACTCTCAAACCCTCTCCAAATCTCTCTTTCTCACTTTTGATAAACTCTAATCATTATTGCACTACAACAAAAAAGCCCAACCATACCGGGTCTCTATCCATACCGGGCAACAAGCTCAATGTGCTTGCTACTGGTATGGATACCCACATATGTTAGAGTTTATGCCCTAAGAGCTTGTAATTTGTAAACATTTAAATACATAATAAATAAAATATGTTTATTTTATTCAATTTATGTGCATTTGCAAAATATTAGTTTCATACAAATATCGTGAAACATCTTTGATTACTGATGTAATCTCAAACTAAGTATATCAGTGTTATATACGAACGAATTTAGTTTTAAATAAGTAATCTAAAGAGTCCGTAAAAAGCAAACGAAGCTGAGTATTTTGTTTGTGGTAAATCTACAGTTGCGGTCTATTTCGTATTTGGTACGATAGTCTTATCTGAGACTATTCATGTGGTGATATGAAAATGGATGCATCTTATATAATAAAGATTATATAGAACTAGACCACGATAAACATGAGTCTTTACTTAACATCCATTAAACTTAGAGATTTATATTTATTGACTAGATGATCATATATGCATTAATCTTAATCCTAAGTGTATTATGGACTCATACTTGTTGAGTTTTATCTTTTGATTTACATGGGTGAGATCGATGTAGATGCTCGATCAATAACTTTATACTTTGGGGATATGATTTAGAAAGTGGTTGGGAACATTCTATACAGTAGTGGAATCCACTCCTTTTTGTGGGAACTAGAGAAATAATTCCCTTAAAGGTTGATTCAGGTTTTGAACAATAAGAGTACTCAACTTTCTATTTATATGTAAACGGAAAGATAAATTCATAAGTTGTTATGAATATATTGTTCATTAGAGAATCAATGGTACTTAAGGATCAAGATATAATTAAAAAAGTATAACAGACATTTTGACCTAACTTTAATTATGAATTATTTATGGAGAGTCAAATCATATGTAATGATTATATCAATGGACATTGAAAATTTCAGATTATATAAAAAAATATACAGTTTTGAGAGTGCAATATTAGGTTTTTAGTGGAGTAACTCTAAGATTAATAATAGTGAATTATTTAATTGAAGAGTTTAATTAATAATTCCGATATCATTGAAGTTCAAAATTGTAGGTCCATTGGGTCTCCTTAATAGTTCATTTCACTATAAGAAACGTGTATATAGAATATTGTAATTGGATCGTCCAATTATTGTTGTTACATAAGTAACAAAATATGTGTTCATTTGATATTTGAATAATATTGATTATTCAAATTATTAATTAGTTAATTATTAATTGAGAATTAATAATTATTTAATTAATTTTATAAGAGGTCTTCAATTCAATTCTTAGCAGTGACCGATATAAATTAATTATGAATTAATTTGAGATCACAAGTTCGATTTCAAAATATAACATGAATTAATTTTGAATTGATTATGTTATATGGGGCAAAAATTTAATTTTAATAAATATGGGGTTTAATATTAATTTTGATTAATTAAAAACCTAATTGTTGCCTATAAAAGGAAAAGAAATAATTTTCTTTTCTTATGCTTTTGGTTATATGTATGTTTGAGAAATAGAAAGAATAACAGAGAACAAGAATTAGTGTTATTGTTCTTTGTATAGCCAAAAACAAACACTCATCCCATGTAATATTGATTTGATTTTCTTTTTAATAAAGAAATCAAAAGCAAGTAAGTACAGTTCTATATAATTGTGCCAACTCATTTGTTATCTGATCTAGAGACATATCAAGAAAGGCAAGATGGTGAGCAATCCACAGAGATCAATATAAAAGGTATAAGATTCGATCTTTATTTAATTTTATTATTTTATGGATTTAGGGTTTTTGAGTTTTCTAAAAATTTTTAAAACTCAATGTTCCATAAATTTATATTTTTATAAAAACAATTATTGTTTTTTCCCTTCAACATATCCATACTTGGTGGGCGCTTGGTATGGATACGGACACATATGGGTCGACCCCACTATATCCATACTGGGTTGCCCGGTATGGATATTTATTATCCATATCGAGTTGGTGCCTGGTATGGATATTTGTTATCCATACTAGGTACCCACTCGATTTGGATATATATTCTAATCCAGGCGCGACCTGGTATGAGTATTTTTTCCATGTCGGGTAATGCCCGGTATGGATAATTTTTCCATATCGGTCTCTTTGCTCTATATGGAAAACCTTTACAAAAAAAAAAAAAAAAAAAAAAAAAAAAATAAAATGATAAATTTTTTTAATATTACAATAAAATTACCGATGTACATAAATATTAAAAATATATGTTATTTAATATAGCAATAACATTTAAATTACATAATTCATAGTTAAACGTACATGATGATATATTATAATAATATCTCAGTATATAATGTTAAGATATAATATATTTTGTTGGCCAAACAATAAATGAATTTAATACATCTTCCAAAGTTAGTATCTCGTTGGTAGGTCGAGGCAGTGAAACACTAACCATTACTTTCTTGACGGAAACGTGCCAAAAATCTGGACCAAGCTCGAGATGATGAACTTTAGCATAGGGGTCCTTTGAGTCAATTTCTGCTTCCACCACCACGATTCCTTTCCCCATCCAATCTAATAATTTGCATTAATTGTTGTTCGATCCACCAGCTTGGCTTGAGGAACCCCGAGATATGGACTGTATACACAAGGATTTAAATATTTAGTCCTACCATAAAACTTAAATACTTATATATATATATATATGAAATTAAATTGAATCAATAAATAATAATAATAAATCCAACATATATTTTACCTTAGTTGAAGAATCAAGATCAATAAATTGAACACTTTTACTAGATCCCATAGGATTTGAGCCACTTGAATACTTTGTCTACGAAAACAATAAATAACATTGTTGTTAGGAAACATAGATATCGAGGAAAAAAAATTTATAAGTACCCATATTTGGTAATATATAGACAACAAACGCAATATACAAAACAATACATATAAACTCGATCAATTTTATACAAATTTTGATAGGGCTTTCCCTATTTTTTGAACTTACCACAAATTTAATTCCCCTGCAATTTATCAAACTTCTCAAATCTTTGACAATCGATCCAACCAAAACAATATTTCTTACTACAATTTCACGCAAACATATATATATATATATATTTATAAACACAAACATAGCAAAAAAGTATGAAAAAAATTATTACATCCACATGTGAGAAAACATGAAAATGAAAAAACAAAATAAAAAAAGTGCCAAAAAATAGAAATAAACAAATTATAAAGGAGTTGAGTCGTTTACCGGTTGGATGGGAGCCATACATGCCAATACTTGAGCTTGATCTATGTTGGGCAAATGAGTCATGAGCAAATTTGTCAAATTAGCAATTGTTTGCTTCATGGTTGCCATCTCACCATCGACTGCTGTTGATATTGTACAAAGCTTTGTTTACCAACCACAGATGCTTGTATAATAGATGATGTTACACCATGACCCATTCCTCGAACTCTACCTCGATGCTCCTTACCCATAACTTGTGAGATAACATCATCTCCAATTAAATGTTGGGTTTCTTGATGTAGTGACTCCATTTGTGTCTATAAATGATGTCACATGATATTATCATTAAAAAACTGTACATATATAATACAACAAGCATAATAATTGATCAAAATAACGTAACATACAATTTTATTAGCAATTTCTTCATTCACTATGCTTCCATCTTTGTGTTTGTGACTGGCTATCCAAATGTCGACTTTATCGACTTTGAGATCTTCATTCGTAGCCACTTTTTTCGCTCTTTAACATTGATATTGATATATACAAAAGTATATACAAGTTCGAAAAACAAAAACTATACACATGTAATACAGTCATTACAATGTATTAAACTCTTATCAAATCTTCTCATAGTCGTGTCATTCTTTTACGACTTGATGTATGTGGGGTATGATTTTTCTTTGATAACTCGCTATAATGCTTACTAGTATCTTGAAATATTGTAAAATTTAATCAAAATCCAGTAAACGTTAATGTTCATGCTAGATTGAGAATATGAATTGTAAGATTACCGCAAATTCTGGAGACAATCGCTGATTGACAAATGCTGTCCAATCCTGATCACTAACTTTAACTGGTTTTAGCATTTTATATCTTCTATATGCATCAGGACCGGGAGAAACGTCTCTAATTTGTTTTGTTATTCTACCTTTATAGTGTCTCTAACATTCATTCATTGATTTTAACGTATGAACTTTCATTGATTCATCAACACCAAGTCGTAACTGCAGTTATAAATTGTTTAAAAGTAATTAAATATGTTGTAAAAATAAATATGTATCATTGATATTATAAATAAATGAAACCAGTATATATATTTATATTCTCCCACATTATATCTTTTGAAGATTGTGGTACCTTATCCCGGCTACTATAGATTACAGGTATCATTTGAGCTGCAATGACTCCACAACTCGAACTGTAGATCATTGAATTTTCTCCAGTTGGTTGTCCAACTTCATTAATTTGTATCCATGTGGCTTTGACCTTTGCCATTTTCTCATAATCCAAGTGGTTGAGACCTCTTTCTCTTCTTTTTTTTTTCTCTCCACTAGAGCTATCTAAAGACTGACCAGTCGATGTTCCTTCAGTCGACATTTGAAAATATTATGAAAATAACATATATTAGTAGCAAACATATGGATAACATTATCAATATATAAAATTATTAATATAAAGTCAATACATTTTACAGAAATTTTGACAGAGTTTCCCATGTTTCTTGAGGTTACCAAAAATTTAGTTCACCTGTAATGTAAATAGCAAAGTAATTTCACAACATATTCAAGCACTTCAGAGACTCTGTCTCCACGCAAATTAAACACGAACAATATATATACACACATATTGCAAATAAAATATGAAAATATGATTATATTCATTAACTGAAGAAATTGTTAAAAATACTACAAATTTAAATTTTAGACATCAATTTACTGAGTTTAGGATCTTAATTTTGAAAATTTTAACCACTCCTTATCCATCTAAAAACATATAACACTAAAAAACAAAACACATAACAATATAGTGTTAAAACTACATTAAATTATTAAACTTCCAAATAATGAATCAATATACACCAATAAATAATTAATAACATCTATTTATCAATTTTTATCCATTCTCTTTGAAAACAAATTCATGATCATATTCGCATAAATCAGATTCAATAATCTCACAATATCACGTGTAATATTTAATAACTCAATTTGAAATCTAGTAAATATAAAATTTCTCAAACAAATAAGTAAATACCACACTTCCCCTGTGCAAGTTTCTTATTCAATAAAACAATATGTAATTTTACTATGATAATCATTAATAACACTACAAAACAATTATATGATTTTAGGACTAACTCAAGAGTCAATACGGACTGTATTCAATACTCCACAATCTAATTAAACAAAAACTCAAAGTCATAAATTTTCACAAACATAATATATACATTATATCATCATCCAAGATTCAAAATCATAAATGTCTGTACATAACAATTTCAAATTCAACATTTCAAAAACAATCCACCACACTAGAGTCCATGCCTCTTCGACAGATAAATTAAATAGCATAGAAGGAGGAAATTGACGAAGATAACGTTCCCAAAAGAGCACTAGATAGGTGAATAAGCTGCAACAAAAAAAATATAATAATAATAAAGTAAAAAATTTTGAGAAACGTTGGACTGTCGCTTCGGCGATTGGACAGTAGTTCGACCGTCCCGTTCACCTAACCAAGAAGAATAAGATGAAGAAGAAGAAAAGGAGAAGAATCAACAAAGAATAAGAAGATGAACAGTAGTAGAAGAAGAGGAGACCGAAGAAGAAGAAGATCTGGTTGAGAAAGAGAAGTGAAGAAGAAAATGGCACTCACCAGCGGGTCGGCGACAACGACGACAACGACCGGAGCAATGACGAGGTCACAACAGTGGCGACTAGGGTTTGTAGAGAGAGAATGGGTGACAAAGAGATAGAGAGAGAAAGAAAATGGAAGAAATGAGGGAGAGTTCGTTGCCAGGCGGGTTTAATACCCACTTTTTTTCATACCGGACGGGTCGAGCACCTAATATGAATAATTCGTTTATTTTTAAATAAACGGATAATCCATATCGGGTGCCCAACCCGCCCAATATGGATTATCCGTAATATTGATATCGGGGGGGGTGAGGGGCCCTATATGGATATTATAATTTTTTTTTATTCAATATTCCATACTGAGCACTCGACTCGTCTGATATGGATTATGAACTAATTCATACCGAGCGAGTTAGGTGCCCCGTATGGATAATCTACTAATTTTAATATATTAAACAATGGATTATCCATATCAGGCACCCGACCTGTTCGGTATAGATAATTATGATTAATCCATACTGGGCGGGTCGAGTTCCAGGTATGGATTAAAAAAATAAATATTTTATTAATATCTTGTGCTATCCATATTGGGTGTCATGCTGCTTGATATGGATTATTGATTATTCATACCGAGTGGTATGACGCCCAGTATGGTTAATCTCTCTTTCAAATTTTTTATTATTATATTTGATTATCCATACTTGACCTTTAGCGCCCGGTATGGATAGTACGGTATTAATGCACTATTTTTTTGTAGTGTTGGTACTAGTTTGAAACTAAGACACTTAGGTATCTATAGTTTTAAGGTCAAAAGAGTTCCAATTTGAATGGAACTCTTATCTTTGAACAAATTTAGAGTCGCTCGCAACAAGTTGCACCATGCTTTGGCCGAATGCGGTTGACTTGTGGTATGGCGTCTAACTTGTGGAGCCAAGTCATGGTACTCATTAGTGGTTCGCTCGCCACATGTGGCGCGACTTTAGGTCATGACATCTAAGTCGCTATGCACAATTGGCGTGAAAAAAATTTCTTCTAAGGCTTTACAAGCTTTACAGTGAGCTCAACCCTCGATGTTTATACGTAGCACCACATCACCGATTTAGACATCATACTCCAACAATATGACTCCTTTCTAGTTTCACCTTTGAATGACATTAAAATCATAAATGTTAGATCATGAAAACGTGGTTGTTAGCATGAAGTATTAAAACATAAAAATTCTTGTAAAGGATAAATCATGACACTATCTTTTATATATACGTTGATTCTTTTGACTATCCAATGATATGAACAATCTTTTACCAAAAAGAAGAGAAAAAGATAATGAAACTATTGATGAAATACAGAATTATGATAGTACATGATTTATATAACACAAATAAATTATTATTAATGGTTGTGTTAATTCAAAAGAGATAAAGTAGTAGGATATAAGCGAAATATGTTAATTGGTTTGGATTGTAAAATTAATTTTCATAACCAGTTGTTTACCTTTATGGGGCCCGTTTGGTGCCCTGAAAAGCACACGAGTTTGGGAATTAAAATATCTCATCCTGCTTGTGCTATTGTTCGGAGCAACGATGGAAGGGAGAAACTGTTTTCCCACTTGCATGGGAGCTAGGAGATCCACCCACTTTGGTGGGTTTTTTCAAATCCCAAGCAAGTGGGATTTGACTTTTTTAATATTATATTTTTAATGATTCTTTTTTTTTTATCTTTTTTTTTTTTTTTTTTTGCTTTTGTTCTTTTAATAATTTTTAATCAATATAACAAATTAATATTATAATATTAAACTTAATTCCAACGTTTTTATTTAAAAATTAATTTAATTTAATATTGAATTAATTTAATCAAATCCAATTCAATTCAATCTCAGTTGCATCAAACACATTACAATACATATCCAATCCTATTAAATCCTATCGAATTCTTTTTTATCCAATCCAATCTAATCCTATTATATCTCATCCAATCCTATACATCAAGGCCTTGTTTGGTATGCGAGATTAGATTGGATTATTTCATGAGATTAGATTATATTAGATTAGATCAGATAGGATATAATTGGATTGGATAAATTAGTATTGTTATGTGTTTGGTGCAGCATAAGGTCGAATAAGTTAGTGTTGTGATGTGTTTTGTAGAATATAAGATTTGATAAAATCAATTTTAAATAATTTAATTTTTTAATAATAAACAAATTTGTTTTCAATTATTTTTAATCTGAAAAAATTATTTAATTAATATAAAAAGGATTTTTTAATAAACAAATTAAATTAAATATATCATATACTAAAATTATTTAAATTAATTTAAAAATAATATAAAATACTAAATTGTATTTTATAAATAAATATAACTATATAAAATCAATTTTAGAGAAAGTAATATTTATTTTGTAATTAATTTAAAAGAATATTATTTTTTAGAAATATTTGATAAATATGTTAACTTAATTTTTAAAATAAATAATTTAATTTAACATGGTATTAGAAAAAAATGTAAAACAAAAGAATGAAAAGAAGACGAAGAAAAAAAATGAAATTAAAGGGGAAAAAAGGCTGAAGTGAAAAGCACAGAAAAAAAAAAAAAAAAAGCAACAGCATGGGATTGTTTTATCCCAACTGTTGTAGTGGGTTTGATTTAACCCATTACAACAGCATAAAATAAAAGAGCCTGTGATTCGTTTCTCTCACCAAATATGGGTTTAGATTGAAAGTTATTCAAACCCAATTCGAATCCCTCTAACAAATAAAGCCCATACGAGGTAACTTATGGTGGGGAGAGTAAATTTTTTTTTTTTTTTGGATGACAATAGAGCCATACTCTTTCACCACTTGATTGGAGTATATGTTAGGATAAAAGATCAATTTCTAATATCAATTGTAAATGTCAAAATAAATATTGAAACACAATGGAAAACCTATATATATATATATATATATACATACGTCTCGAAATGAGCTTTTAATTTTTTATCTTGATCATTGTTATTTTTATTCCCCTTCTGGCCTTTTGGCCTCTATATTATTGAACGTTTCTTTTTTATTTGAATAATTCAACACGTCAAGCCTATTTATAAGAAATTGATTCCATCTTTCAAATTTCATTAGGATTCAAAAAAATTTATTCTAACTTGGACAAAGATAAAACCTAATATTACAAATTATAGTTCTACTTAAACTTACATTGATTTAATTTCAACACAACTCTTTTGGGCATGCATGTTCGGTGCCTAGGAAATACAAAGCTTTGTAGTAACTAGGTTATATCAAATTACGAGTAAATAAAATAAAATAAGTTGAACGTGAATGACACAGGTCATATTTTTATTGATTAATTGCACTTAAATTTACATATACTATGTGACGTGAAGGTTGATGTTGATGGGTTCTTGGGCGCTTGTTTTATATGACCAACAAGCACATGATTCTGTTAAGAAATTAATAACTCTTCACCTAAAGCATTGAGAAAAAAAAAAATCTTAATTAATAGTTAAAAGAGTTAATATATTCTTTTTCATTAACTGATTCCCAACAATAAAAATTTTAAATGAAGCCCATTAGATATATCAACTCAACTGCAAACACAAAAGAAAAAGAAAAACACTTCAAAATTAATTAATTAATTAAATTTGATAGAAGAAGAACCTGAACCACCATACTTAGAATTTTAAATTGTTAATTGAAACAATATGTTAGCTGAAATTAAATTTAAATTAGTCAAGAGTGAAATGTAAGTTAAAAATATACATAACAAAATTATCCAGTGATTTTTTAACCATATACCTTTTTTAAAACAAAAATAATTGTGATCAAAATACTACAACTTCTTAAAATTTTATAAGTAAAATGTACTGCAAATTTTTTACATCTTTGTGATTGTTTCAAGCTTATCTAGGATTCTAGAAAACCAAAATATATCAAGTTCCTCAAACATCTCATATATGTGATATGAGCAACCAAATCTTGAAATTAATAATTTTATCTCTTTTAAGGCTTCAATTTGGCACACTGTTAACATATCACAATCAATTTAATATTTTAAATTTATCAAAATTTCAATCTGAGTTCAGATAGCTTAATAATTTAAATATTGGAAAAAACTACAGGGCTTTCAAACTAATTATATTCGAACAAAAGCTCACATAAATATACGCCAATATTTGAAAGTGAAAAATACTTTCGATTAACAAATAAAAGAAACAATACATTAAAATACCAAATTTCTATCTATTTAAAAAAAAAAGTTTTTGTATTTCTTTCTATTAACTAGTTTATATGTAAGCAGGCCAGACATAATTGTTGCAATTCCAAATTTATGTTTACAATTTTATTAAATTTATGAGCTTGATAGTCTTATAGCATATATTAAATTTGTAAAATAAAATTAGAAAGTCTTATAGCATATATTAAATTTTTAGAGACAACAGGTGCTCAACTTCATTAAAAATTAATTATGCGATATTGCATGTGAAGATGATTGGGATAGTTCAATTGTAAATCATTGTATGTTGTTGGTTTCTTAATATTAGCACTTTGATTTACTATCCATTTTAACTGATAATTAACATTTTGTCTTCATGTCTACAAACAAATCCAGAATCATGCCTGTGGCGTAGGTCCTTGTCTCAGCTATCCTTTCTGTTTTGTTGAAAAGATTGACTTCTCCTGAGTTAGTACAGGTTTCTGCGTCAAGAAAAGTTGTATTCAAAGATCCAAACATGGGAAGAAACTCTGACGATGATTCAGGCAGTACTTGGCTATGCAGAGGAGAAGCAGTTGGAGGACAAGCATGTGAAGGATTGGCTGGACGATCTCCGAGACTTGGCTTATGATGTGGAGGACATACTCGATGAATTTGCTACTGAAGTTTTAGCAAGGAAGTTGGAGATGGAAAACCATGATCAGGCTAGCTCTACCAAGGTTCGTAGGAAGTTTGTTCCTAGCTTTTTCAAAAAATTAAGTCCAAGAGCCATCAAGTTTCACTCTCGCATGGGCTCGGAGATTAAAGATGTCAAACACCGATTGGAATGTGTCACGAGCCAATTGGAACAACTCTGCTGATTGGAACGTGTCACGAGCCAATTGGAACAACTCTGCAAACTCAAAGATGGCCTTGGATTGGAAATGAATATTGCTGCAGGGAGACCGGTTACTGCACACCAAAGACAGGCAAGACAGCTCGCTACATCTATTCCCATTGAACCTGTTGTTTATGGGGGAGATAAAGACAAAGCACAAATACTTGAAATGGTGTTCGAGGATGAACCAGGTGTTTTCAACTTTCATGTAATATTGATTGTTGGCATGGGAGGAATTGGGAAAACAACGCTTGCTCAAGAGGTGTACAACAATGAAGTGGCTAGTTCTTTTGAGCTTAAAGTTTGGGTGTGCTTATCTAATGATTTTGATGTTCTAAGAATCTCAAAAACAATTCTTGAATCTATCACCGAGTCATCTAACAATCAAAAGGATTTAAATGCAGTCCAAATTCAGCTCCAAAAGAAATTTATGGGAAAAAAGTTCTTGCTTGTCTTAGATGATATTTGTAGTAAGGATCACAGTTCATGAGCAAGTTTGAGGTCTCCCTTTAAGAAAGGAGCTAGTGGCAGTAAAATCATTGTGACAACGCGGCATGAAGACATTACATTAACGATGGGAGACTCTACTAGGTTGTATAGACTAAAGTGTCTATTGGACTATGATTGCTGCTCTTTGTTTAAGACACATGCATTTGAGGATGGAGTTAATTCTACACATCATGATATTCAATCAATTCATCAAAAGGTCGTTGAAAGAAGCAAAGGCTTACCCTTGGCATCAAGGATTCTCGGTGGCCTTCTTCATGCAAAGCAAATACATTAGTGGTTAGAAATTTTGAATAGCAAAATGTGGGATTTTGAAAGTGAAATTCCTACGACTTTAAAATTAAGTTATTTTTATCTTCCTTTTTATTTAAAAAAATGTTTTGTGCATTGTGCAATTTTGCTGGATGATTATGAATTTCAACAAGGGGAAGTCATACATCTATGGATAGCTGAAGGTTTTATTCAGCCATAAAAAAAAAAAAAAAAACAGTTAGAAGATTTAGGTCATGAGTATTTCAATGATCTCAAATCCAGATCGCTTTTTCAACAGTCAAGTATCGATGAATCCAAATACATAATGCATGACCTCGTTCATCATCTTGCATAGGGGGCTTCTGGGGGAACTTGTTTCCATTTGGAGGATATGTCGAGGGCCAACAAGCAATTAGGAAGCTTGAAAAACGTGTATCATCTTTCTTTTGCTCTAGATAATCTTGTTGGCATATATGAATTCAATGTCATTAATGATGTTGAACATATTGATAAACGGTTAAGAACATTCTTACCACCTTCTAATCAAGGATGGAGGGGGCACTTCCTACCTTAAACAATAATTTCTAACTTGCTACCGAAATTTAAGAAACTTAGGATGTTATCTTTAGAGGATTATTCGATTACAGAGTTGCTTGAGTCATTTGGTGATTTGAGATATTTACGACATCTTAATATTTCTGGTACGAGAATTAAAAGCTTACCAGAATCAACAAGTTTTTTTAATTAACTCGTTGATTTTGAAATTAAAAGGTTGTTCTAATCTTGGGAAGTTACTGTCCAAGATACGAAATTTGACCAAGTTAAGATATCTCGATATTAGAGGTGTTGATTTAGATGAGATGCCATTAAGAATAAATGAGTTGAAGTGTCTTCACTATTTGTTTGATTTTATTATAAGTCGTGTTAGAGCTTCCTTCCAAGATTTGAAGAATTTAAAATCTCTTTATGGAGAACTTCGTCTTTTAGGATTAAGTAATGCAGTTGATTTACAAGAAACAAGTGAGATGATATTAAATGATAAGCAAAAATTGAGAGTGTTAGAATTAGGATGGAACTCTCCATTTGACAACACACGGGATGAGGAAGTAGAATAAAAAGTGCTTGATTTGTTTCATCTTTATACAAATCTAGAAGGGCTCAAATTTGAATCCTATTGTGGCATTGAATTTCCATCATGGGTGGGAGATGTTTCATTCTCCAAATTGACCACTGTAACATTGATAAGATGTGATCGTTACGCAGTCTTACCTTCCCTTGGTTATTGGGATCATTGAAAGCCCTTACAATTAGAGAGATGAATAGACTAAAAAACATTAGTAAGGAGTTTTCACATCCAGTTTAGAGCTTGTTGACGTGATTTTTTGGTCGATGAGAATTCAATGCCCAATACCTGCAATCAATACATAACAACACGAAAACCAAGGAGAAAACAAGAGGAAGATGATTAAAACACAAACAACACGCAGATTTTTTACGTGGTTCAATGAGTGCGCATACGTCCACGACTGTCTCTCTATATTTCAATAGAGTGACAGTATATTATTCCTTAGATGTCTGTTACAATGAGTTCAGCCCCTATTTATAGAGGAAGAGTTGTAACAATTTTGGAAGAATTAAAATAGGTAAAGAATTTCATAATAAATACACTTCCTAATTGGATGGAATAGAATCAGGAAAGTACCCCATATATCTCGAGATCACGTTGACTGAATTTGAATTTGAATTAACTTTCGTTTCTGGTGAGAGAATCACGATCAAATTGGGTAACTGCCTATTTTGGAAAGATTTTGCATTAATTGACCACTGAGTGAGCTGTACACTGTCTTGAGCGACTTCGAGCTGGACCTCACTAAGCAGCGAGCTACTCATATGGCGAGCTATAAAACAATCTGTTGCCTGGCTGTGAAACAAGCTAACTGATCTGAGCTGAAGGGCTCCTTAGGGCGAGCTGTAGAGCTCGTTGGGCTTGGGGTTGACAACTTGGCCTCATCTGCTGGGCCTTCTCATTGGGTTGACTTCTTGGGCTTTTATCAGGCTTTTACCAACTCATTTGCTTGATCCAGAAAATGCACATAACATCAGCCCTCAGCTCTCAGTTCGTTCTACGAATTGGGAGCTCGAGCTCGCTGGTAAAAGCTAACTTGAATTTCTACTCCGCGCCTGTTCAAATTCATTCTTATCAGTTCTGACACATGGCAGTTATACAGGAGATAACTGAACCGGTACCAACACGTCTTGGGTCACGCGCATTTAATGAGCATGTCTTTCAACTAACAACTACATAATTACAAAGTCGTTACTCGTGCTACATCGTTGGATGCAGGGGGGTTACATACTCTCCAGATCGAACGGCTGGGGCTCGAGCTCGATCACCTATATAAACTGGTGGAGCCCTTCGTTGCCCTGTTCACTTGTCATTTTCTCCAACCACCAAGTTCTTTATTGCTGCGCATTTCACCATCAGCTTTCTACAAAATCTTCAACCTCAGTTGCCGTTTTTCACTTTTCTGACAAAGATTCACGGTAAGTTCTTTCTTTTAACTTTAAGCCTTCGGTTTTTTGGTTCATATTTATTGAGTTTATGTTGCATTGTTGTTGCGTTTTGCTTTCTGTGTTTGAAATGGTTTGAATACGTCGTGTTCTTGATGTTGACTCTTTGTTGCTCTAGGTTACTTGTTGAACATGACTCTTTAGCTTCTGCTGACTTGATCCTGTAGCTTGTTTGTTTGCAACCTAATTACTATTTGTGGCCTGTTATGCATGCGAACTGTAGAACTAAACACCTGTAGATTACTAGCTCGTAGGTTATTTCTTTATAGGTCGAGTCCCCCACTATATGAGTGATCTGTAAAATAGGAAACTTAGAAAATTTTTGATATTTTAGTAATTTGTTCATTGCGATCTAACCATACTCCCTTTGTACATATGTCTTCAAGTGGAGCTCGCAATGTTAGTGAAGTAACCCAAAGCAGAGAGCGAACTGAAGCTCGGGTCGTTTGTGAATCAACTCGTCGACTCGCGGAGGCGTAGCGAGCTCGCGAGGAGAGGGAAACTTGCAAAGTGTTTGCTCACTATGAATCTTCAGTAGATATTTGTGAGTTGGAGGGACTTGCTTTTCAATTTCATATCTCCAGGAGCTGTCGTATGATGGCACCTGCCCCAGAAAGCTATGCATGCTATCTTCCATGGGGGTATGTCGCTGTCAGTACCCAACATTTGGAGCACGGGCTAAGATTCCCAATCCCCCCTTACCTGATCGAGTTCCTAAACACGGTCAAGCTCTTGCCATTTCAGTTGACTCTGAACTCATATTCGCAGCTGACCTCACTAACCTTGGCTTTCCTTAGAAACAATCTTCCTCCCCCAACTCCAAAAATCATCCAACAGCTCTACAGCATCAAGGCTTTGAGCACTTCCAAGGATGGAAAGCGAGATGACATTTACTATCTCGCAGTTCGTCCGTTGGAGTATAAGAGCCTCTTGCCCCAAGGAAGTGTGAAGGGCAAGTCTAATGTAGGGGCATATAAGACGAGCTGATTTTTCATCTCATGCCCTTCTCTTGCAGACCTCAACAATTTCAGCTTTGTCTTGAGCCCAGGTATGCATAGGAGAATCTTTAGCTAGCTTTTTTTTTTTAATTTTTATTATTATTTTTTTTTTTTTTAACCATTTTGCTTTGCAGAGCTGAAAATGGACAAGTCTCCTCTTAGCAGCGAGGAGAAAAGGGCTCTCAAGGTATTTGCGAGATCGAGTGCAACGGGCTTTAGTAGCAAATTTGACACTACCATTCTTCAGGCTCATGGCCTTGTTCCTCCTGAAGATTCTCCCCTAATAGATAGCAACAAGAATATAGGGAAAATTGAAGAGGCCGATCTTTTTTCTGTCCTCGAAGTCCTTGTCAAGGAAGAGGATGCACCTACTCCTCGATCATCTCCAGCTCTTGCTACCACTTCGCGAGCAGATACAACAGCTCCTGCCTCTAGCTCCCAGGCAGAAGCTCCAGCTCGAGCAGCTCTAGTCGTACAAATAGATTTAACTCATTCTCCTGTTCGAACAACTACTTCAAGGGTTCCACCCCTACCTGGTCAAGTTGATCCAGTCCCCAGTCCAATAGTTCCAACACCTGTTGAAGAGGCACCAGTTCCAGCTCGTACATCACTAGTAGGTGCATCTTGTTCAACTATTCCTCCAGCTCCTGCTTCTTCCTTTGAGCATGCTTCAACCAAGAGGAAGAAGTTTACTCTTCTGGAGTTCTCTCTTGGGCGACCTGCTACAGCTTTAGTCTCTTATATTCCCTCAAAGCGGCCTGCTGAAGCCCCAGCTCCTTCAGCTGCTCCTTCAAAACGTCCAAAGCGACCTGCTAAAGCAAAATCTCCCTCGGTCGCTGCTCCTAGCGAGGTGCCTCCTTCAGAAACAACAGCTGAGCTTCCCCAAGCTTTAACCCCCAGCTCACAGCCCGTGGCAGGGGATGTTCCATCTGAGGTTCCGCCCCAGAAGACCCAAGCTGGTACTAGTAGAGGCGGAAAAAAGAGTCGGGGTAGACGTTTTACGTGACATGTTTATTGGGGTACAGAACCTGAGGTCATAGAGGCTGAAAGAACTCCATCGCCATCCATGCCAGACCTCGAAGATGGACCTGGGGGAAGATATCTAAGGTCCTTCTTAGATAACTGGTAAGACATTATGCTAACTCATCCAAAAGTCTTGGAAAATAGGTCTCTTAAGGGGACGGACCTGGATGAATATGCAGCTCGCCATGCCATGCTGATAATTCATTTTTCCTTTATCCTTAGGCTTTTCTATTTTATCAAATACTAACTTATGGAATTTCAGTCTGCTCTTACATCAATAAAGCGAAGGAGATTGACCAGATTCGCTGAAGATCGAATAATGAGACTGGAGAGCGAGTTGGAGAAAGCTGAGGAGAAGATAACCTCCTTGACTGATAAAGCCCGAGACGGGATGAAGTTCGCAGAGGGCCATGAGGCAATGCTGGCTGCGCGAACATAGCCAAACAGATAGCCGAGGAAGTTCTAGTGCGGGTGGAAGATAATTACGAAGCCACTAGGTTGCACCTCACTGCCTTGCTACGTAATTGTGAAGATGAACGTGATAAGACTAAGGATGAATTGAACAAGGTAAGGGACGAGCTGAGGCAGTCCGAACAGTGGGCTGAACTGGCCGAAAGAGTGGAGGTTGCAGCACAACGGACTGAGGAGGCCGAGCATCGAGCTGGGATTACAGAGAAACAAGTCGAGGTGCTCGGTCAACAAGTTGAGGCTGCAGTACAGTGAGCTGAAGCTGCTAAGCAAAGGGCTGAAGAAGCTGAACATCGAGCTAAGGTGCTCAAGCAGCAAGTGGGGGTTGTAGTGCAACGAGTTGAGGCTGCAGACTAGCAAATGGGGAATGTGTTACAGCGAGTTGAAGCTGCCAAGAAGCTAGCTAAGGCAGCTGAGCAACTAGCAGAGGCTGCGAATCGAGAAGTCAAGGTCGCTAATCGCCATGCAAATGACACCTTCGAAGAGTTTATGGTTTTCAGAGAGAGATCTATTAAGGAAACAGAGGTGCAGGTTGCTGAAGCCAGGGATGAGGCTGAGGAAAGAACAGGTATTAATTTCCTCTATACGCTATGGATGTCCCATCCTAAACTAGATTTTTCCATCTTTGGTGATAAGGGACTCCAAGCTGTGGAGAAGTTCAAAGCAAAGACTGCCTCGTCTTCAGCTATAGTTGATGTAACCCCTTTGGCAATGGAGACTCCTGGCACTTCTCAGGCCGAGCCCGCTGGTGACCCCGAGTTTTCTAGCACGTCTTCTTTTAGTGAAGACTCTCTCTTAGGCCTAGATTCTGCAGCTCGAAGCTAGTAGCTTATTTTTTTGTATTTGTAATCTCTCAGTCTTTAATTTGTAAAAAACTTTTGAACTTAATAAAATTTGTTTCATCGTATCTTCACTGTTGAATGTGTTTTTGGTGCTCGTTGTAATATATTTTATAATCTTTATTTTATAAATTATAAAACTTCATGCGAGTTAATCATCATGATGTAAACTTGGCCGTAATCAGATGTAATAACTCAAGTGATTACTTAATTTACCAGTAAATAAGATCTTCTTATATAAGTAACAGGTCAAAACCTTATTTTCCATATTGAATTGTTGACGGGCTATGCAGGGGTTCACAACCTCGCCTGCTTTTTAGACTCATTTTCCTTTTAGTGAGCTTTGTAAGGGCACATAACCTCGTCTGTTTTTTAGGCTCTTTTTCATTTTAGCGAGCTATGCATGGGCACGCAACCTCGCCTGCTTTTTAGGCTCATTTTCATTTTAGCGAGCTATGTAGGGGTACGTAACCTCGTCTGCTTTTTCAACTCATTTTATTTTAGCGAGCTATGCAGGGGTACGTAATCTCGTTTGCTTTTTAGGCTCTTTTATTTTAACGAGCTATGCAAGGGCACGTAACCTCGCCTGCTTTTTAGAGTCTTTTTCATTTTAGCGAGCTATGTAGGGGCACGTAACCTTGCTTGTTTTTAGGTTCTTTTTCATTTTAGCGAGCTATGCAGAGGTACATAACCTCGCTTGCTTTTTAGGTTCTTTTATTTTAATGAGCTATGCAGGGGTACGTAACCTCGCCTACTTTTTAGGCTCATTTTATTTTAGCGTGGCGAAGAGTTGATCAGGTCAGAGCCCTTTGGCTTGTTAACTTAGGAGATTTTAACTTATGAATCATTAAAAATAAACGATAACACATGATGTAAGGGAAATTGAGTTTTTAATTAATCATGATAAGATTGAATTACAAATTAAATACATGAAAGAAGTTACCGATAGTATGGTCGAAGATGCTCGACATTCCAAGCTCGAAGGACCTCAGCTCCATTCATGTTGGTTAAACGATAAGCTCTATTTTCCAAGTTTGCTTTGACGATGTAGGGTCCTTCCCAATTCGGACCTAAGGACCCATCACTGGCTTTGCGAGCTTCAGGTAGAATAAGGCGCAGTACTAGATCTCCTGCATTAAAACTTCGAATTCGAGCTTTCCTGTTGTAGTACCTCGCAATCCTTTGCTGATAGACTGCCACTCTTAATCGTGCTGCTTCCCTTGTCTCTTCAAGTAGATCAAGATTTGTTTCCAATAGTTGATTATTGTCTTTTGGATTGAAGGTCGCTCTACGCTGCGAGAAAGCTTCCAGTTCTGCTGGGATCATGGCTTCAGATCCGTACACCATTGAAAAAGGGGTCTCGCCTGTGGTGCTACGAGTTGTGGTTCTGTAAGCCCATAACACCTTCTGAAGCTCGTCCACCCACGCTCCCTTCTTCGCTTCCAGCTTCATCTTCAAGGTCTGTTTTATAATTTTATTCACAGCTTTAACTTGGTCATTGGCTTGTGGATGGTCCACTGCTGAGAAGCTCTTTACGATCTTCAGGTCATTGCAGAACCTAAGAAACTTGTTGCTACTGAACTGGGTCCCGTTATCCATCACAATCTGCTGAGGGACCCCAAACCTGCAATTAATGTTATTCCACACAAATTTTTCAATCTTCGTAGTAGAAATTTCAGCTAGCTCTTTTGCTTCTGCCCACTTGGTGAAATAATCAACTGCGACCACGGCGTGTTTGCATCTTCCACAAGCTGTTGGTAGAGGTCCGATCAGGTCTATTCCTCAAATTGCAAAGGGCCACGGGCTCACCATCTGTTAGAGATAGGCTGGTAGAGCTCGTGGGACCTGGGCGAACCTTTGGCACTTATCGCACTTCTTAACTAAGTCAATGGCATCCTGCTTTATCGTAGGCTAGTAGAAACCCTATCGAAGTGCCTTATGAGCTAGAGATAGTCCCCCGGCATGCTTACCACAATGGTCTTCATGTATCTCTTTCATCACAATCTCACAGTTTTGGCCATCAATGCATCTCAAAAGTGGAGCTAAAAACCCCTTTTTGTACAATACGTCATCGTAGATGCATTATCTAGCTGCTCTAGCTCGTAAATGTTGTGTTTCCAACTTATCACTTAGCAGCTTCCCATCCTGTAAATAATTCAGAATTGGACCCATCCAGGAATCAGGCTGTACATCTATGACCATCATTGAATTCTTCTCTTCTGTACTTGGAGCTGGTAGGAACTCTACTGGGATTGCCCCCAGGAAGTCTGTATCTCGAGTAGTTGCCAGATGAGCTAATGCATCTGCATGCGAGTTCTAAGCTCGTGGGATCTGCTTTACCTTCTGGAGGTATATGGTCATTTTCAGCCCTCTGGCCTGATACTCCCCCAATATGTGGCAAACCATGAGCTATGAGTCACTGAAGACCCTCAAGCGTTCAGCTTGCATCTCTTTAGCTAAACGCAAACCTACGAGCGGCTCTTCATATTTAGCTTCATTATTTGTTGCTAGGAAACCAAACCTCAATGCACAAAGGATTTTATGGCCCTTAGGACTAATCAATAGAATTCCAACTCCCGCTTTCTGCGCGCTAAACGATCTATCAACATAGAGCTCCCAGGTTGGACCTTCAGAAAACTCAGCTTCATCATCCGCAAGCCTTGTAAATTCTGCAATGAAATCTGCCAAAGCTTGAGCCTTGATAGTCATCCTTGGCTTATATTGAATATCAAACTGCGTGAGCTCAACAGCCCATTTTAAGAAGCAACCTGAGGTGTCCGCTTTCTGTAGAACCTGCTTCAGCGAATACTGGGTGAGGACTTCGATCGTATGAGCTTAAAAATAAGGTCGCAGTTTCTTCGATGCGACCACCAGGTAGTATGCGAGCTTTTCTATCTACGAGTACCTAGTTTCAGCATCTTGCAATATTTTACTCACATAGTATACTGGAAGCTGCATCTTCTCCTCTTCTTTCACCAAAGTATCACTTAAAGCCTGCTGAGACACTCTCAAGTACAAAACGAGCTTTTCCCCTTCTTTGGGCTTAGAGAGGAGTGGAGCTCTCCCCATATATTCTTTCAGCTGTTGGAAAGCTAACTCGCATTGCTCGGTACACTCGAAGCTTTTTGCTTTCTTCAAAATACCAAAAAATGGGATGCATTTATCCGTAGTTTTCGAGATGAACCTGCTTAGTGCTGTAACCTGGCCATTAAGGCTCTACACATCCTTTACCCTGGTAGGTGACCTCATGTCGATCAGAACCTTGATCTTTTTAGGATTGACTTCAATACCTCTACTATTCACCATGAAACCCAGAAACTTCCCAGAAGTTATCCCGAACGCGCACTAGTGTGGATTCAACTTCATCTGGTAGCTCTTCAGAATCTGAAACATTTCCCCCAGGTTGCGCACATGATCACCCATGCTTGGATTTTATAAACATATCATCCACGTAGACCTCTATGGTCTTCCTAATCTGTTCCGGGAACATCATGTTTACCAAGCGTTGATAGGTCACTCTTGTATTTTTCAACCCGAAAGACATCACCTTTTAGCAGTATAGGCCGCGATCTATCACAAATGAGGTGTGCTCTTCGTCCTCGGGATTCATCGGGATTTGATTATAGCCCGAATATGCATCCATAAAACTTAGGAGCTCGTGGCAAGCTGTAGCATCCATGAGCTGGTCTATCTTCGGCGGGGAAGCTATCTTTTGGGCACACCTTGTTCAAATCGCTGAAGTCGATGCAAGTTCTCCACTTTCCGTTCTTCTTCTGTATTAACATGGGATTGGCGACCTAGGTCGGGTAGTAAGCTTATCGGATGAACTTGTTGGCCAGCAGCTTATCTACCTCTTCCTTCAATGCAAAGTAGCACTCCTCTATCATTGCTCTCCTCTTTTGACAAATTGGCTTGTGATGAGGATCAATATTCAATCTGTGTGACATCACCTTGGGATCTATCCCCACTATATCCTCATGGTTCCATGCAAATATATCCAAGTTCGCCTTTAGGAAATCAGCGAATTGGGCTCTTAACTCTGAAGACAAACCTCTTCCCAGCTTCAAGCATCTTTCAGGATCCACCTCGCTGACCTGAACATTTTCCAGCTCCTCAATTGGCCCAGTAGTTCGCTCTGCATCCACTTCGTGGGGGTTGAGATCATGACTAACCCCCTTTTTAGTTATAACTCGTGGTTCGCCCTTTGAAACCACATTCACTTTCTTTCCTCTTACACCCATCTTCACAGCATCCTCATAGCAGCGTCTGGCTAAGTGCTGCTCTCTCCAAACACACCCGACGTCGTTGGGAGTTGGAAACTTGACTGTAAAGGTCCTGGTTGAAGTAACTGTACCCAGGTCGTTCAACAAAGGTCTCCCCAGGACCACATTGTATGCTGATGAGCAGTCGATAATCAAAAAATCTGCCAACACAGTTGCCTGACGACCTACCTCCCCGAGCGTTAGTGGTAGCTTAATTTGGCCCACTGGCACAACAACATCTCTAGTGAAACCGTATAGGGGCTCTGGGGACGATCTCAGTTGCTCTGCTCCTAACCCTATCTGATCAAAACAGTTCCTGTACAATTCACCGAGCTCCTAATATCAATCATGATACGCCGCACTTCCATGTTGCTGATTTTAACTCGTATAACCGGTGCATCATTGTGTGGCCATATCACACCTCTAGCATCCTCATCAGTGAAAATAATTTCGTCTGAGGTTGTCCTCGCCTTCTTTGTAGGTCCCGACCCACTGACCTGAAAGGCATGATTAGCCTCTCGGACATACCTCTCGTACGACCTGCTTGAAGCACCTACGATATGGGGGCCACCATGAATTGTAAAAATAGTTTTTACCGTAGGCTTATGTTTTGGCTCGGGAGCTCGCTGGGGCTACTGCTGTGCTGGCTGTTGCTACTGAGGTCGTTGTTATGGAGGTTGCGAGTTTGTAGGTCTCACCACATAATCTCTCAAGCGACCTCTCCTAATCAACTTCTCAATGGCGTCCTTCAACGCCCAACAATCTGAAGTATTGTGCCCGACCTCATTATGATAGACACAAAACTTGCTCTTGTCTCTGGGCTGAACAGGGGCTCTCAAAGGGTAGGGCTTCCCAAAGTCTTTCCTATTTCTCTCCGCTGCAAAGATCCTGTCTTATGAGTCTGACAGGATGTTGTAATCCTCATAGCAACCTTGACGCTGAGGTCGCTCATTCCTATGCTCTCTCCTCGCCTTCTTAGCAATCTGATTATTTGAGCCGTTGTTTCTACCTTCTTTGTTCCTGCCATTATTCCTTTTCTTCGTTTGGCTAGAACTGCTAGCTTCATTTTTCTGGTTGGGCTTCTTCGGGCCAAAGGTTTCTTTCCACCTGATCTCCTTTGCAGCTCGCTCATAAAACTCTCCCAGGTCCTTCACTAGGGCCTTGAAAATGCTCTCATACAATTTTCCATCCTTGCACAACCCAGTTGAGATCGCAGTCAATATGCTCTCATCTGACGGATTCTCAACATTCACAATTTAACGTCTAAACCTGGTGATATAATCTTTCAATGACTCACTTTAACGCTGGAAAATGGTAGCCAAGTGGCAGGATGGTGCGAGCTGCTTTCTCAACGCCCTATATTGGCCAACGAACTTTTACTGGCACTCCTCCCAACTTCCTATGCTGCGAGCTGGGAGATTCTTGAACCAAATTCACGGAATGTCTCTTAGAGTGGCTGGGAAGACGCAGCACTTCACCAGCGGATTATCCGTCTGCAAACCCATCTGGACATTAAAAGCATTGAGGTGATCATAAGGGTTAGTGTCCCCATTGTACTACTGGATGCTGGGGACTTTGAATTTGTAAAAGAGAGGCTGCATCTCGATCTCCCTTGTAAACGGAGTCCTCTCTCCACAGTGCTCACGCTGGCCCTAGGCATCAGGTCGTGTCTCTAGTTGTTGGACCCTCTGAAGAAGCTTCTTCACCTGTGGGTCTCGGGGCCCATATCTCCCATGATTGCGACCTAGAGAGTGGTACTCTGGTTCATACCTCTGGTTTTCTCTGTACGAGCCACCACCCTAATGCGACCTTGCATATTGCTCATCCATCTCACCCTCATGCCAAGGTGCAGCTCGTACTCCGTCATGACCAGCTTCTACCTGCCTGCTTCCATCCTGACTTACCCTTATCACTAGGCTCATAAGACGTGTAACTTCTCTTTCTTCTCGGACAGAGTGATCTCCAACCCTAGAGCATGCATTAAAGGAACGAGCTAAGTTAGCAGGTTGCTGCACCTCCATTGCTGGCCTTTCAGGCACTTGCATTGCTTCATGCTGCTGATACACCTGCCTCGGGACAGCAGCCTCAACCCTGGGCACATTCTGCGCCTGAGCTTGAACCAGCAAATTGACAGCTTCTGTAAGTTGTTGAACCGTGAGCTCCAACGCCTCTTGTCTCTAATACCACACCTGTTGCCCATCAGTTGTTGGGGCGATAGGAACTGATTGGCGAGGGGGCAAGAGCGGCTTGTCTGCTGCAACACCAATTGTTTGACCATGAGATGTGCCTGCTGCATGCATGGGTGCGTCTTCCACTTGCTGCGTATCATGCTGACAGTGACTGGTCTAGCTTTCTGCCTGGTCAGCCTGTGAGCCCACGTATTTGGTTGTTCTAGTTCTTGCCATATCTTAAAGCTGAGAGATTGAAACAGGATAGATTGCAGTCTGGGCCCTTCCTCTAGCGCCAAAATGTCGACGTGATTTTCTGGTTGACGAGAATTCAATGTCCAATACCTGCAATCAATACAAAACAACACGAAAACCAAGGAGAAAATAAGAGGAAGATGGTCAAGAATACAAACAACATGCAGATTTTTTACGTGATTCAGCGGGTGTGCCTACGTCCATGACTGTCTCTCTATATTTCAGCAGAGTGACAGTATATTATTCCTTAGATGTCTATTACAATGAGTTTAGCCCCTATTTATAAAAAGAAGGGTTGTTACAATTTTGGAAGAATTAAAATAGGTAAGGAATTTCATAATAAATACACTTCCTAATTGGATGGAACAAAATCAAGAAACTGCCCCGTATATCTCAAGATCACATTGACTTAATTTGAATTTGAATTAACTTCCGTTTCTGGTGAGAGAATCACGATCAGATTGGGTAACTGCCTATTTTGAAAGATTTTACATTAACTGACCATTGAGCGAGCTGTACACTGTCTTGAGCGACCTCGAGCTGGACCTCACTAAGCAGCGAGCTACTCATATAGCGAGCTACAAAACAATTTGTTGCCTAGTTGTGAAATGAGTTAACCAATCCGAGCTGAAGAGCTTGCTGGGGCGAGCTGTAGAGCACATTGGGCTTGGGGTTGACAACTTGGCCTTATTTGCTGGGCCTTCTCATTGGGCTGACTTCTTGGGCTTTTATCAGGCTTTTACCAACCCATTTGCTTGATCCAGAAAATGCACATAACAAAGCTGATTTTGCCATCATCACTTCGCACTCTGGATATCAAGGGATGCCTAGGTCTTACATCCATTTTAGAGCAACGTGCTGCCATTTCAGTCCAAGGCTGAAAGAAGAATGCAAAAGAAATAAAGGAAAATAGTGGCCCAAGATTTCCCACATCCCTTGAATTCAATACCAAGAATGCTCATTAGTGTTGTGTCAATCTCTAACACCTTAAACCTAATCTACATTTTTAATTAACATTTCAATTCTCTTGATCATTTCTTTGTTTTTTCAGCTGGAAGCATTGACTTATGATGTTTACGATTTGTGAATAGCTCTCCATTGGACTTTAAAGTATGTCAACTTCATTTATCAAAAAAATTTTATACAGACTAAAGTTACATAATGTTTCTATGTGGTAGTGATGATATTAGTACTCTCTAGATGTCTAGCCATCGATTTGTCAAAGAATAGGGCTTAAATTACAATTTGTTTCCAACATGTAAAATGCAATTATGCTGTTCAAACTACCTTATCAAGAATATGATTTCATTTAGAACATGTAGAAGGTTGATGATTATTTGAAATGAAACTTTGTAGGGGAAAGATGCAGCAGTAGGAAATGGGGGTCTAGGAAGGTTAGATTTATGCTTTCCAACCAACTCATGGGGGTATGATTTGAGGTGCAAATATCAAGTGGCAGAGCAAGTGTAAATATTAACTCCATCCCAAAGTGTATTTTTTTTGCTTGAATGATGCAAAATTATAAGAAAAGTATGTATTCCTTAGATGTTACATCCCACGCTTTTTATTCTATGCTACTGTTGGTTTATATCATTTTGAATGACAATAGGTTCTTGAACAGTGTGCATTTCATCAAGTTAGGACCTAATTTGCATGTATTAGAGGTAGATATGGGTTGAACGGAAATCTTCCAAGATCTAGCTTATGATGTACCAATTTCAGGATACAAAACCAAGATAGGTTCATTTATGGGAAATAAAATCTACTTCCACGGATTTCAATTTATTTCAGTTCAATGATAACTTCATTCTAGAGCTTGATATTTTGATCCTTGTGAATCCTTGTCGATATTCTGAATCTCAAGAATCATCCCATTATATTCACATGCTACTCATTTATAAAGATTAACTGAATGGTATAACAGGTTTCCTACTACAAAAGCTTTATTTGTCACTAAACTTCTATATGACTGTTTGTATTTTGAGCTAGTTTTGTGATTATATTTTGATGAGCTTCTTTTATTATTTTATATTGTATGTCTAGGTCTACATGTTTATATGTTTGCATAAAGCTTAACTTTAAAATGTGATCAATTTGCGACTCTCTGTTGTTCTGGAAGCTAGGGACGCTAATGAAAGTGGGAAGCTTTTGCATCTAAAGCAACAATTCTATCATATAAATTTAGGTTGGTCACTTCAACTTAAGTTCCAGTTCCTTTATGTCATCCTAAGCCTTATTGTTGTCCTGCAACCATCGACAGAAAGATGGACAAAAGGTGGATGAGATCAGCGTTTTATTGGAACTGCTCACATGAATGATAATTGGGTCTAAAATTTCTCAAGACATCTAATTTCCTATGGTATTTCCGAGATGGATATTCAAGGATTTTTCTAGTCAACTAGTAACCAAATTTAAGGACCTTCTTTGCTTTTCTCACATAAAATTTGTCTTGCATCTTGTCCAACAGCCCTCGAGGCCAAATCATTTATTGCAAGGAAGAGATTCACAATATGCAATGATTTAGTGGGTAATGTATAGAATTAAGACGAACTATTCTATGTTAGTAAAGCCAGTACATTTCTTAGAATTCTAATTCACGAAAAATACTCAAACTCAAATTTTGCTATATCTTTGCCCCAAAGCCTGTTTTTCTGCTTGAATGACTCAAAAGTATAGGAATAGTATGGCTGCCTTAGATGTACATATCACACTTTTTATACTATGGAACTATTGGTTTTTGTCGTTTTCAATAAACTGTTCCGAATTTAGGTTATTTATTGGTGAACCTAGGGAAGTCTAGGAATTACCAAGTATTAAATAGAAAGGTATTTTTATGATGTTTGTCGTTCTCATCATTTATATTTTGGCTCTAATCTTGAGTTGAATACAGGACATATATCATGGATTCAAAGAGACGAAAGATGGCAAGGACTTCTGGCATAGTGGCACCTGTCTAACTTTCCCAACAAAGTTGCTGTACAACTGAGTGATACTCTTACTCTTGCAATTCCAAGGTTGTTATTTGATTCTGGAATTGGTGGGGCCTTCAGTTGGACTCTAAAGTTGGTTTATTGGAATTGATATCAAAGGTAAATGGTAATTAGAAGTATGTGAACTTGATTCATTGAAATTTGATATACAATGTTAATTTTGTTTTACAAACTAAAGTTGCTTAATATTATCAGTGAGTTAGTGACACAATTGGATTCCTTCCAAATAATTCATTTCTAATTAGCCCTCTTTTTCGTTTATGTTTATTATTTGTCTTTTTAGTGGAGCAAGCTGCTACTTGATTCTAGAATTGGAACATAGCTCTCTTTAAAATAGGCTCATTGGTATTGGCATTGACACTGCATTTCACATTCCATCACAGAGCAAAAGCTGGGGGCCACTATAATATCTGCTCCAATGCATTGAGGATCCGAAGGGGGCTAATGCATTCACGACCAATGCCTACGAAAACATGTTTCTTCACAATGCAGCCATTAGCCACAATATTGCCATGGTGAACCATTTTATGGAAGTCATTAGTTACTACAGAGCAGCTTTTGTACTAAATAGGTCTGGCCAGACCCCGTTCTTCATTCCATTAGAAAAGATATCAAGTGACTAGTGATAACAAGCTGCAACTACAAGAAGCTCATTGCACTAGAAAAGATGGGACATCACTTTGGTCATTCTCTCTCTCCCTTTATCTCTTTTTGTTATCATGTCTTTCTTCATAATCTACGCATTTACAGTGTCTCTCTATCTTTGTCCACTCTCTCTTTCTCTCTTAATTTACCTACCTATCTATTTATTTCTCTTTGCCATTGTATCTTTCTTTACAATATATACAATTATAGCTTTTCTATAACTCTTTATCGTTGTGTCTTCTTTTACAATATACACATTTATAGAGTTATTTTTAGGGTTATTAACACATTTGGATTTAGCAAATATATGATCAACACAAGGAAATGGTGGTCCAAGAAGGCTAGCTTCATGCTTTCTAACCAAATCATGGGGGTATGGTTTTAGGTAAAAATATGGACTGTTCAAGCAGCAGGGCAGGTATGAGAAGAAATTGCTGAGGATTGGCTTGAGATTCAATCATACCTACAAGTTCTGTCATTGTTGTGTATCCCTTGGGATTTTGCTGATGGATTTCTTTCATGTAAATGTGCAGCAATTCAGTCCTTTGAAAATTGTTTGGCATGATGTGGTCTTCCCAGTCCGATTCTTTGTTGTATTGAGGTTATGCAAATGGATTGTAAGTGTTAATTAAGAGTTAGTATTGGCATTTGGTAGTGTTCAAATGGATTGTAAGTGTTAATTAAGAGTTAGTATAGGCATTTAGTAGAAACACTACCCAATTAGTGCTGGTTTCAACATCTTCATTAATGAAGAAGGATATATAATCATTTTTTTAAAAAAAAATAATTTCATGCATTATAGGTAGAAATGGGTTAAAGGGAAATCTTCCAAGATCCAGCTTACGATCTACCAATTCCAAGATACAAAACCAAGACAGGTTTATTTATGGGAAGCAAACTCTACTTCTGGGTATTTCAATAATATTTCAGGGATTTCAGTTCAATGATAGCTTCATTCTAGAGCTTAACAGGTTGATCCTCTAGAATCCTTGTTGCTATTCAGGTATCTCAAGAATTGTCCCATATAAAAACTCATGCTACTCATTTTTAAATATTAATTGAATGGTCTGACAGGCTGTTGCTTTCCTGTGCTTAATGAGTTGGTTTACTACTACAAAAGGTTTAGATGTTACTAAACTTCTACATGGCTGTTTTCGTTTTGGGCTATTACTCTAATTACATTCGATGAGCTTCTTTTATTATTTTATTGTAAGAAAGCTAGCACATTACTTAGAATTCAAATTAAGCAAAACTACTCAAACTTCTAGTTCCTATTGTTTCATTTATGTTTATTCTCTGTTCTTTCTGTGCCAAGCTTGCTATTATTTGATTTTAGAATTGGTGGACAGCTCTGCTTTGGACTTTGAAGTAGGCTTATTGGCATTGGCATTGACATTGAGAGTGAAAGGCAACCCAAAGTATGTGAACTTAATTTATTGAAATTTGATATTTGATGTTATAGAAGCAAAGTTAATAATTATCACTGACACAATTTAGTTTCTTTCAGATGATCGGTTCATCTAGCTTATGAATGGGATGAATTAAATTAAGGTTGCAATGTTTGCAGAGTCGAACTTTTACTTGAAAGTCTCATTTTCTTTGGTTCTTTCTTCCCAAACTTCAGGTAAGCATATTTGGGTTGCTTTTATAGCTCAATTTTAACATATGGTATGTCCAGATTTACGAATAAAATAAAGGTTGTATGTTCTTGTTAAGCCAAAAGGTAAAATACATAATTATACTGTGAACTTTTCAATTGTTTAAGAATTAAAAATCATTCTCTACATCACCAAATCATCATTATTGATTGATATTTCAGAAAACAAACATATATTTAAGATTGGTAAGCTCCATACACAATCAAACTTGATCTATCATTTCCATGCTCATCAATAACACGTCAGTTCACTTATAAAGCTAAGTACAGCAAAAATTGAACCCATTTTCACTCAGATTCGTTGCCCTTTACAAAGTGATATGGATGTTTAATTGTTCAATGACGCAGGAGCCATATAAAGATGATAACTTTCAAAGAATCAACTTTTCATATCCATTGACTGTCACCAAAGACACTGCATATCACATTCCAGTCCACAGCAAAAGCAAGGAGCCACTTAAACGTCTCCTCCAATATGTGGATGATCTTATGGTAGCCAATGTCTTCATCGATGACCACGAAAACATGGTTCTTCACAAGGCCGCCATCAGTTACAATATTGCCAAGGTGAAGCTTTTGGTGGAAGTTCCTTACGTTTCTGCAGAGCAGCTTTTGTAGCAAATAGATCTGACCGTCGTTGTTCAAAGCTGCTCCGTTTGGGGGCATGAAAGTTGTCAGGTATTTTGCTTTTAGACCAAATCAAGTGTCTAGTGATAATAAGTTGCAACAAGTTCAATGCACTGGAAAAGATGAGACCTCAGTTCTGCGTGCTGCTGTCTGAGGACAACACTTTGGTCATTCTTTCTCTCCCTTTATCTTTGTTTGTTTTCATGTCTTTCTTTACAATCTATGCATTTGTGGTGTCTCTTTCTCTCTCTCTCTATCTCTCTTTGTCATCATGTTTTCTTTATAATATATGCATTTACAAATTTTCTAGCTTTTTCTTTTTTTCTATCATTGTATCATACTTTACAATATATCTGTTTATAGAGTCATTTTCAGGTTCATTAACACATTTGGATATAGAAAAACAACGATCATGGTGGTCATGGGTAACATTGATTATTTAAAACCATGATAGTTCTAATCACTCATGATCAGAATTAAGATACGATAGTATTGATAAAAAATCTCATATAGAACATTTTATAATTAGAATTAGAATTTTGTTAAGTTCAATATATAGTAAGGTTAATTTTTCCAACACAAGAATGTCTTGAGTTACCGAAATTGGATGAAGGGTTAACAGAATTGAAGACCAAAACAGCATGACAAGTCTTATATCTCTTAAATAATAAACAATATGCTTTTAGTTGTAAAAGTGATATAACCAAGTTATCTCAGACATCATTGCCACATTTGGATTTTTTTTAGGTAACTATTTCATTTTATTGATGAGGTGGACTAAAATGAGACCATTAGTTGTAAAAATGATACAACCAAGTTATGTCAGATATCATGGCCATATTTGGATTTCTTTCATCAACTATTTCATTTTATTGATGAGGTGTACTAAAAGGAGACTTGCAGCGTTTGCAAAGGATTCAAATTTTCACATAAACCTTGTTCTTATCCAATTTCAAGTATATATATTCAACTTTTAAACTTTAATATAAGTTACCAAATTTGTTTTACTTTGCAAGCCAGCCAATTGGTATTTGTTTTTCTTTTTTCTTTTTTTTTTCCAAATATTTATTTTCAAATTTAGAGACTTTTATTGGTTAAAACTTAGTACATATTGGCATTGACACTATCTAATGGAGTAAAATTCATTATGAGATGTGATTATTTTATTTAAGTTTTTGAAAAAGTAATGTTATAATTCAAGGACAGATTATAGTTTCTATGTTCTTACTAAGCTAAGAGTAGAATGCATAGCAATTTTCGAATTTTCAAACCATTCTTTCCTCAATCTCATCCTTGACTAATTGAAAATCTTTTCTTGTCTTTGTTTTCCAAAGATAAAGCAAAACCATGAATGTAGCAGAGCTCTACTTCTCTGCCTTCCTTCAGGTCTTTTTTTTCTTATGCAGTACAGATCAATATCTCTGTTATCTTGGATGACAATGTGAAGTTTTGGGTTTAATGTTCTTCGGAAGGCTTTAATTAAAGCATCGGCCTACTGTTCTCGTACGAAATGGTAATCAATTTCTGCATGTTTAGTTCCTGCGTGCCTGATTGGATTGGCTGCAAGATATGTAGCACTAATGTTGTCACACAACAGCAAGGGAGGAGTTTTCAAATGTATTACGGACTCTTGGAGAATGTATTCAATTCAAGTCAATTCAGCTGTGGCATCTGCTAAGGCTCGATACTTAGATCCTCCACTCGACTTAGAGACAATTTTTCGTTTTGAACAAGACCAATTAAGAGACGAGATTAGGACCTAAGAAGACAATAACCTCCTGTGCTCTTTCTGTCATCTGGACAATTAGCCCAGTCAGCATCCGTGTAACACAAGAGATTGAGGTTGGCAGATGATCGAAAGGAAATGCCAAGCGACGGAGTGCCTTTAAGGTACCAAAGTATGCGTTTGGCAGCTTGCCAATGTACTGTTGTTGGAGCATGCATAAATTGACAAACTTCGTTTACTGCAAAGCTTATGTCTGGTCTTGTGATGGTGCAGTATAAAAGAGCAACTACAGTGCTTCTGTAAAGGCTGACATCTAACATAGCTTCTCCAACTTGTAGAGAGGGAAGAACCAGAAACCATTGGAGTTGAAATTGGCTTCCTGTCTTGCATTTCAGCTCTAGTTAACAGATAATTTATTTATCTACTTTGACATGCATGTAGTATTACACCTATTCTGTAAACTTGTATTCCCATAAAGTATCACAGATCACCAAAATCCTTAAGAGCAAATTTGTTGTGAAAAGCATCAATAAATTTTTGAATGAAGGAAGCATTGTTACCAGTTGTAATGATGTCATGGATATAAATGAGAATTAAAATCAAATGACTGACAGTAGTAAATGTAGACACAGAACCATCAGCTCTAGACCCCTTAAAACCCAACTGAAATAA
>CM034466.1:7389576-7407226 GCA_019925255.1 Litchi chinensis
GTTTGTGTCAACACCCACCTATAGGGGAGTTTTCATCTATATAAAAATGTCAAAGGAAAGTCTACCAGTTGCTGGTCATTTAAAATCAGCATATTCTATTTTTGTACAGTTTTTAAAGCATTGATTCTTACCTTAAATTAGGATATGTTAGCTGTAGTATGTATATGGTAATTTGCAAAAGTAAGGGCTGTAAATCTGTCAGGGCTGTAAATCAGCATGTAAGTAAGGGCTGTAAATCTGTCAGGGCTGTAAATCAGCATGTATATCTTCTATATAATGAAAACTCTCTAACAAGAGAAGATAGTTCTCTCAAAACTCTCTAAGTTTGTCATGGTATCAGAGCCTCAATTCTGAAACTCTTGTTTAGTCTTCATTCTTGGTTTATCTCGATTAGTTTTTGGTTCTCATGTCTTCTGATAAGTCTGATGTCTTTTTGGTTCATTTTAATGGTAAAAACTACTCCGCTTGGGAGTTTCACTTCAAGGTTTTTGTCAAGGGTAAGGATCTATGGGGCCATGTTGATGGCAGCAAACCTCCTCCTGAAAAAAAAGACAAGGATTTGTATGCTAAATGGGAAGTCAAGGATGCCCAAGTCATGACATGGATTCTCGGATCTGTGGAATCCAACCTCGTCTTGAATCTTCGACCATCAAAGACTGCTGCTGAGATGTGGACATATCTCAAGAAGGTCTATAGTCAGAACAACACTGCTCGACGGTTCCAGCTTGAACTTGACTTATCTAATCTCCAACAGGACAGTCTTTCTATCTCTGATTTTTACTCTAAATTCATGAATCTTTGGGCTGAATATACTGACATCATATATGCTACCTTACCTGTCGAAGGGCTGCATTCTGTTCAATCAGTCCATGAAACTACACAGAAAGCACAATTTCTTATGAAACTAAGATCTGAATTTGAAGGTATCCGATCTAATCTTGTGAATCAAGATCCTGTCCCTTCTCTAGATGCATGTCTCAATGATTTGTTTCGTGAAGAACAATGCCTTCTCACTCAAACTACCATAGAAGAACGTCATTCAACTTCTGTTCCAGTGGCTTTTGCAGCACAAGGCAAGCCAAAAAATAGAGACATTAGCACTGTCCAGTGCTTCAGTTGCAAGAAATTTGGCCATTTTGCTTCTGACTGCTCCCAAAAGTTCTGTAACTACTGTAAGAAGGATGGCCATATTATCAAGGAATGTCCTATTCGACCCCCAAAGAAGTTTCAAAAAGCATATACTGCCACAATTGACTCTTCTAGTGCAGGAAATTCTATGGGTACAGCACCTCCAACACAAAGTGCTCCTGCTCTTGTTTCACCTATCACCCCTGAAATGATCCAACAAATGATTGTTTCCGCATTCTCTACTTTAGGACTCTTAGGTAAATCCTTCTCTACATCCTCTCCTTGGCTCTTTGATGCCGCAGCTTCCAATCATATGACAAACAGTGCTAAATATCTTACCAATGTACACAAATATTCTGGAAATCTCAAAATTCATACTGCTGATGGTAGTTCTTTACCTATCACGACAATTGGTGATGTTTCTCATTCTTTAACCGATGTATTTGTCTCCCCTGGTCTTACCACTAATCTTGTTTTTATCGGACAATTAGTTGAAAATGATTGGAAAGTAGAATTTTCTAAATCTGGTTGTGTTGTGCAGGATCAACAATCCGGGAAGATGATCGCGAGGGGGCCTAAAGTGGGACGTCTCTTTCCTTTTCCTTTATCTTCATCTCCATGTCTAGCATTACCTCTTGTCACTTGTAATTCTGTTCATGTTGATTGCCGATTATGGCATAAACGTCTTGGACATCCAAGCTCTAATGTACTTCATAATTTGTTTAATTCTGGTTTACTTGGAAATAAAGAGTCACCATCTCTTAGTGTTATTCAATTTGATTGCAATTCTTGTAGGCTTGGTAAGAGTAAAACACTACCATTTCCCACTCATACACCAAATATCATCCAACCATTTGATTTGATACATAGTGATGTGTGGGGTATGGCACCGGTTACTTCTCATGCTAATTACAAATATTTTGTCACATTCATCAACGATTATAGTCGATTCACTTGGATTTATTTCTTGCATTCGAAAGGAGAAGTATTTTCTGTTTTTAAGCTTTTTCATGCATATATTCAAACTCAATTTTCTTCCAATATCAAAATCTTACGTTCCGATAATGGAGGTGAATACATGTCTAAGTCATTTCAGGAATTTCTACAACATCATGGGATAATCTCTCAACGGTCTTGTCCTTCAACCCCTCAACAAAACGGGGTGGCTGAAAGGAAGAACCGTCATCTTCTTGATGTTGTACATACCCTCTTATTAGAGTCATTTGTGTCCTCTCGATTCTGGTGTGAAGCTTTATCCACTGCTGTCCATCTCATTAACAGGTTGCCTTCTCCTTCATTGAACAATGTATCTCCTTTTAGTAGGTTATTTGGTCGTCCTCCAAATTATTCTAATCTTCGTACATTTGGTTGTGTGTGTTTTGTTCACCTTCCCGCATATGAACGCACAAAACTCACCGCTCAATCAGTTCAATGTGCTTTTCTAGGATATTCTGTACACCAAAAAGGTTTTCTTTGTTATGATCCAAATATACGTCGCATTCGAATTTCGAGAAATGTAATTTTTTTAGAAAATCAGTATTTTTTCACCAATCACCAAGATTCTCCTTCCTCTTCCCCTTCATTTTCTGTTTTGCCTTTGTTTAATGACTCTTCTACAGACTCGGTGACTTCTAAGTCTCTACTTGTATACCAAAGACGTCCTCGCACCACATCAAATATGGTTCCAGCAACGCCCGAGCCCCCTTCCAACTAATTCCTGACTGTTGATCTTGTTCCAGCAGCCACACCTGCCCCTCTTCGACAAAGTACTCGAGTTCGTCGACCTCCAAATAGGTTTGGTTTCACCCCTCCTTTATCCTTGACAGCAACCTTGTCTTCTATTCCTATTCCTTCATGTTATAAACAGGCAGTAGAACATAAGTGTTGGTGGAAAGCTATTGAATCCGAACTTCTTGCACTTGAAGAAAACCAAACTTGGGATGTTGTTCCATGTCCCCCATCCGTGAAACCAATTGGGAGTAAGTGGGTGTTTTCCATCAAGCTTCGTTCTGATGGTTCATTAGACCGTTACAAGGCTCGGTTGGTGGTTCTTGGCAACAAGCAAGAGTATGGTTTAGACTATGATGAGACATTCGCACCAGTTGCTAAGATGACCACCGTGCAAACAATACTAGCTCTTGCTGCCTCTCAATCCTGGCCTTTACATCAAATGGATGTCAAAAACGCATTCTTACACGGTGATCTCAAGGAGGAAGTTTACATAAAACTCCCCTCTGGTATGCCTACTTCCTCTCCTACTGATGTTTGCAAACTAAAACGTTCTTTGTATGGTTTAAAACGGGCGCCGAGAGCATGGTTTGACAAATTTCGAATTACTCTTCTTGGTTTTTCTTTCACGCAAAGTCAGTATGACTCTTCTCTTTTCCTACAAAGGACCTCTAATGGTATAGTTGTTCTCCTAGTTTATGTGGATGATATCATTGTCACTGGTTCCGATATGACTGCAATCTCTACGATTAAGAAATTGTTGCATTCAACTTTCCACATGAAAGACCTTGGTCAGCTTACCTATTTTTTAGGGATAGAGGTGCATCGTCGACCTCAGGGTCTCTTTTTGAATCAACACAAGTATATTCAGGATTTGGTTGAATTAGCAAGACTCAAAGATGCTACATCTGTGGACAGTCCTATGGAAATTAATGTAAAATACAAGTGTGACGAAGGGGAGCTTCTTGAAGATCCTACTCTCTATCGGAAGTTAGTAGGTAGTCTTATTTATTTAACCATAACCCGACCAGACATATCTTATGCTGTCCATACTGTTAGTAAATTCATGCAAGCACCTCGACATCTTTACCTAGCTGCTGTTCGCCGTATAATTCGATACATCCTTGGCACACCTAGTCGTGGCTTATTTTTCCCTACTGCTTCTTCCCATCAACTCCAAGCCTACTGCGACGCTAATTGGGCAGGCTGCCCGGATACTAGAAAATCTACTACTGGATGGTGTATGTTTCTTGGTGATGCACTTATCTCTTGGAAATGCAAAAAGCAAGATTGTGTCTCCAAATCATCCACTGAAGCAGAGTATCGTGCCATGTCTGCTACATGTTCTGAAATCATTTGGTTGCGTGGTCTACTCACAGAGCTTGGTTTCTCTCAGGTTCAACCTACTCTCTACATGCTGACAACACAAGTGCCATTCAAATTGCTGCCAACCCAGTCTACCATGAGCGCACAAAACACATAGAGGTTGATTGCCACTTCATCCGGGATGCTTTTGACCGCAAGGTTATTACTCTTCCACACATTTCCACCACTCTCTAGCGTGCGGATATCTTCACCAAATCCATGACACATCAGCGCCATAATTTCCTTGTTAGCAAATTGATGCTTGTAAATTGCCCAACATCAATTTGAGGGGGGATGTCAAAGGAAAGTCTGCCAGTTGCTGGTCATTTAAAATCAGCATATTCTATTTTTGTACAGTTTTTAAAGCATTGATTCTTACCTTAAATTAGGATATGTTAGCTGTAGTATGTATATGGTAATTTGCAAAAGTAAGGGCTGTAAATCTGTTAGGGCTGTAAATCAGCATGTAAGTAAGGGCTGTAAATTTGTCAGGGCTGTAAATCAGCATGTATATCTTCTATATAATGAAAACTCTCTAACAAGAGAAGATAGTTCTCTCAAAACTCTCTAAGTTTGTCAAAAAATAGAAAATGATGTTTTTGAAAAATAGTCAAACCTTAGGAGGTATTTGCAAATCTCCAATTCTTTCTATTAGTAATTTTATACAATGCAAAAACAATGTCAACAATATATTCCAGATGAAGCAGCAACTGAGTTGCAATTGTCATTCACCTTATAGAATGATGTGAATATGATATATTCAACTTATATGGATAAATATCATATTATTTGTAATGCATTTTTTGAGATATTTTTTGGTTGTCTTGATATTTAAATTTGGAACTTTCAAAGCTCCTACTAGCTATTAGAGAAATGGCTGTTTTCAAATTCTTTTGCGACCTGATTTTAGAAAAAGTGGTTCCTAGTAAATCCTTTCAAGAATAGTCTTTAGTCATGGCAAAAGGAAACCTGAAATTCTAGCGGAAGAAATTCTCCATTCAAGCCAGGATTATACTAAGTTCTCATATTCTCTAATAAGTTAGACCAGAAAAAACTCATCAAAATTTAAGAAAACGACTTGTATATTTTTGTATAACATGGTAAGATCTTCCTCTTTTAAACAAAATAACAAGATTTATATTTTCATCAACTTGGCTAGACTTCTTAGTCTCCTAAGTTTATTAAGAAATTAAAAGGAAATTAGAAGCCTTACTTGAAGTGAGTACCTTGTTAAGCTTCTATGGATGTATGACAATTGATGAGTGTTGCATGTAAGAGAGTGAGAGAGTATTTTGCTCACGAAGATAGCTAAGGCAGTGTAAGTGTATCTAGCTCTCTCTCTCTCTCTCTCTCTCTCTCTCTCTCTCTCTCTCTCTATATGTATATATATATATACATCTATCTATCTATGGATGTATGACAATTGGTGACTGTTGCATGTAAGAGAGTAAGAGAGTTTTTTGCTCGCAAAGATAGCTAAGAAAAGAAGTGCAAGTGTATCTCTCTCTCTCCCCATATATATATATATATATATATACACATGTGTGTGTGTGTGTGCGTGTGAGAGAGAGTGTGATAGAGTGGATTTACATGAGTAGCAATAAAATGATATCTGGTTTTGTTCTCTTAGAAAATGTGTTTCAGTGTTTCTGGATTCTGGTTTTTAGATACAAGTAAACAAATTCCTTGTATAATTTAAAATTGACAGATATCTATATCCAGCAGCACACGTGGTGGTTTTTAATGTGAAGTTGGTGTTGCAGGTTCGATCAGAAGAGCCACGATGTCGAGTTTATAGAGAGGTAAACTATCTATCAATCAACTTGTCTTGTTTGGTTTTTCCATTTGAATCCTCAAAGTTATGGTGGGTTGACGTTAGTTCGGGTTTTTGTTTTCTATTTCGGCGTTAGTTGAACTGCTTAAGATCATCAACATAGAACTGAGTGTTGTGTAGATATGGTTGGAGTGAGTGACGTTGTTTGTTGTACTAGAGAAATACACACACTATGCATTTGATGAAATTACGCAATGAATGAGTTCGTTAACCAGAACTGACTCTATTATCTGTTTTAGTGGCCCCTGCTTGGTACTCAAAAACGGGTAAATTTTGACATGACACTAATAACTGGTTTTGTTCTCTCAGAATTTGTGCTTCTATATCCTGAATGTTCTGATTCTGTAAGTACTAGTAGTATGTAAATAGTTTAGAAGACACTATGTCTGTCCTATTTGTGGACCTAATGGCTTTTGCATACCATTTATCAGCTCCCTCCTCTGTTTTGAAAAGAGGAAAAAAATGGGTGGGAGAACCTTATAACTTTTTTAATAAATGCTTAAAAATGCTGATTTTTGCTTGTGGTAAATAATCTTAAGAAGTTTATAGTACTTTACAGTTGCTTCATGGAGTGAAGACAATTAATTTAATTATGATCATATTACTACTATCATTTGTGCAGGTTTCAGTCTCAGAAATCTTTTGTTAATAGAGTGTTTTTGCACTAATAAATTTGTTCTGAAGGGCTACAAAAATGTGTTTGGACTTTGGAGCTACTATTAGGAGATACAAAAATGTGTAATGGAGGTTGCCAGTTGCCACTGTTATGTAATGCCTTTAACAATTTGTTTACCATGGTTTTGTTGTTTTTGTTTGGTACTGTAGTGTGTTGTACCGATTTTGGCTTATATCCTTGATGTGTGGGGACTATTTAAGGACTGTTTTTGTTGTACTTTTTGCGTTTGTGGACTGTTTTGTTACAAGGTTTTGGTGTTTTTGTTGCAAGGAATTGGTTTGATGCTCAAGTAACTTTAATTTAGGGACTGGTATGAGTTGCTATCCAAGCATGAAACACTGTCTTTGTTTAATTTAGGGACTGTTATGAGATGCAATCGTGTAATTCTTAGTTTCTCACCATTGTCTTTGTTGAATGCGTCACCACTGGTTGAACGACTCATCAAGTTATTTTGCCTTTGTTGAATGAGTCACCACTACCTTTGTTGAATGACTCACCAGGTTATTTTGCAATCAGTTTGCCATTTTGTTTTTGTTTTTGTTTTGAGAAAATGCTTAAACTGACCCATTTTCAGCAGCCCTCTCCAAAAGTAACCTTTTAGTTTTTGATCGTACAAAATTGATCATGAATGGATTGAAATGCCCTTAATGAGCCATGGGGTTAATTGACAAATGCTGAAAGTGTTGGGTTGTGAACAAACCTATCCTCTCAACTGATCCTCTCACCCGTGCGTCCTCTCTTCCGTTAAGCAGGGTCTCCCGCCCAGGAGCTGTGCAGCAGTCTCCTCCTGCCGAACGACCTGCCTTTGTGTCGCAGTAACGACGGCTAACATGTTTTAACATTTCCGACGGCCCTGTTGCAGCGACTGGTGAAGCGAAGAGAGAAATGTCATTGTTGAACAAGGCAAGGGCTGATATGAAGAGAGAAATGACATTGTTGAACAAGGCAAGGGCTACTGTTGCAATGAAGCAGGCAGATGTTATCAATTTTTTGACACAAAGTGCGTCATATGCAAGTCAGGTAATGTGTTGATTTTCTTTCCTGAAGTAACTTACTTTAGCATTTAAAATGGTAAACAGTGAAGCATTTAATTTCAGTCATACTGGTGGTATAGATTCTAGTTGCACTTGAGGAGATGAAGAGATAATTTTAATCATCATTGTGTTTCCATAACTACCTTGTGTTTACTTCTTTGAACTTCGTATTTCTAAGTCGTTATAATTACAAAATGGCAGAACCAGATGCAGGCTGGACAAGATAGGTTGACCCGAAGATGATTTTGACAATAAACAAAGTCGTTGCAGTGAACAAGAGATTTTGGGGGAGGTTTATGACTTGTGAGCTGCGTACAATAATTTAATAGAAAGGTGAAGGAATAGAGGTAGGTTTTTCTGAAAATGTTGGTAGAATGGGATTTTAGATCTTTGTGTTTGCATATTTACTGATATGGAAATCTTGAATGCATGATTGTCCAACGACGACAGCTTTGCTTTGAGGAAGACTGCAACTGGGCACATTAATTAGTGAAGCATGTGTTACTCGGTTCTCTGTGCAGTAGTGGGTGTTAGTGTTTTGCATGATGTATTATGCCAAATTTGTTGTGGAATGTCCTTTTCTTCTATTTGTTTTATTTGAAAAATATTAGAACTGTTTTATGAAGAAAATGAATGGCCATGTGGTGTCCTTTTGAAACGGAAACGACCAAAATATTAGAAAAATTTTAGGGCCTGCACTCGAATTCTATTGCATTGAGTTAGACTGCAGTTTGAATGCTTTTGTGGTCTGGTTGTTCCTTGAGTTATGGCTTGGCAATTTATTGGCATGGTGCCAACATTTCTATAAAGAAGAGTTTATAATCCTTGCTGGAGAATTTAATATCTTTTGTCTATGGTACAAGGTTTGAAATTAAAAATTGGTTTTGAGTAGGGAAGAAGGGGATGGGGGTGAGGTGTAGGGTAACGCATTTAATGGGCCATGTGATGATAGGTCGTGTTTGGATGAAATGAGAAACAGGAAGTGCAGAGATTTATGATAGAAGCTTTTGGAGAGCGGAAGGAAATTCTTGCTATTAGACTTATTATGCGATGTTTAGCATTGTAGGATATATTTTTAAACTGCTGTTGTTATAATTTCAGCTTTATCCAATCTCATGAATCAAGTGTAGGTGATTCTTTTTTCCATGCATGTTGTTGACTTGATATGTTGTCCTTGGTTGATGTAGGCTGCTTGTTGTTCTGCGAGAGAAAACATACATATATGATGCAAATACTGTGACAATTTTGAATACTATTGATACAGTGCCAAATTTAAAAGGTGAAGTCCGAAAATCCTTATTTTGCACTTATAAAAGCATATACAACTTGATGGAATTTGAAATTTCCAAGAAATGTAGACAGTCTAGTCTCTTACTAGTAAATTAATCATGGATATCCTATTTCGTATAGGGTAGTTGAAAAGTAATGGTTGTTTTGCTTGTGGATGTGAGATTCTTTCACCCTGCATTTTCTTAAATTAACAAAATCAAGGTGCGAATGAACTGTCTTTCATGCTGATTTGTTGGATGAATCATTGTCTTTAAGGAAGGGGAAAAAAAAATCACATAGAAGTTTGAGAATTCCATAGTGGATTAGAAATATGAAAACACAACATCTATAATAATATGCTTTTGGTAGAACATATTTGTTTATTTTTTTTTATGATTGTATTTTCTGTTGTTATCTCTTCTAGCTGTATTAGTGAATAGTTCGTTATCCTATGACTGTATTAGTGAATGGTTAGTTCATATTCTTTATGGATGTTTTTCGTCATTGCTAGATTGTTGTTCTGAAAAAATGAAAAATTAGAACCAATTTGAACCGCAAGAAGAGAACAGTAGTGGTGTCACATGCTTTTGGAAGTGATAAGCTTTGGGAATATGTTGAATTAATTAATTGTATATATTTTACGTCAGGACTTTGTGCATTCTCCCCTAGTTTGGATGCTTGCTACTTGGCTCTACCTGGAACAACAAGGAAAGGAATTGTTTTGGTGTGCAATGTCATGGAGCTGCATTAACATTGTGAGGTTGTGGCGTAAAGACTTCTTATCGTAATGGAATGCAACTTCACTGTGTTTTGTTATTGTAAAATGTAACCTTGTTTTTTTGCAAGAATTTTTTCAAGTACAAAGAAGAAAGCTGTCAAAGTTTTTTGCTTTCTTTGTAGGGATGATAATAATCTAGCATGTTTGGTCTTCACTTGAATACATTGATGACAGTGCTAAAGTTTGATTCTGTTACATAACTACAACCTGTTATCCAATAGAATAGTAATCAAGCTCATTGCGCTTTTCATTTGTTGGATACTATTACTCTATGCAGGAATTCTTTTTATCTACCATCGTGGATGCATATTTTTCTTGTTGCATTTTATAATGAATACAATTATACACTAAGCATTGTGAATGCAACCTTTAGGTTTGATTAGATTGATTACTTAATATGAATTGATTTGAAGTTAGCTTTTCCTACTTTGCTTTACCATGATGTGAGGATTTCAATATAAGTGACAATATAATGCAATTAAGAAAATAGGCTAATGAAGGAATCAATGAAAATATGAACATGAAATGGAAAATAGAAAGAGAAGGAAGAGGAAAATGATTACCCCAACCTACAGTATAAGCTTATCAAATGCATTTGTTGAGAAACAAATCCTCAACACCTTAGCGAAAATGAATAAACTTATTTTGTTCACAAATCTTCACTTGATGCAATAGTCACAAAATAAAAAGAATGAACATATCAAATAATAACAGATGGAGTGATTTACATAAGCAATTGTAGAGTTCATCTACATTATAATATTATAGTAATTAATGTCATGCCATTAAAATTAATTAATTTATTTTGTGTCCATTCCAATACTACAATAGAAAGACAAAAAAAACATTACTCTTGGTGGAGATCAATTTCATTTACACGAAATACATCATACGTTCCATTCAGTCATTTAGTAATAGCACATGTAAGCTAAAGCAGTAATGTTAAAGGGTGATTTGTCTAATGTCAGTCATGCATGTACAATTCTTCAATAAGGCACAGGAACACCTACTCCAGCCAGAAGGTATAAAGGAAATCGTACAAACCTTAAATTCTGTTTTCACTTTCATTGCTGCTCGGTGATTTCCCAGCACAATACATGTACGTATAGTATCACTTATACTAGAATCAACAAAAATTGCTAGTTTGGTGCTCACTTCAAACTCATGTTGAATTATGTCAAAAATAGATTGTAAGTAGAGGTGCAACTATCTAGGGAGAATCCCAAAATCAAGTACGCAATAAAGTATAACCAACCGTACTACTATGCTGTAAAAACCAGATTCAACATACAAAATGGCAACAAAATCACAAACACAAACGTTCTGTCACAGAGAGGGGCCTCCAAACCTAGAGGTAGTGATCCCTACCTCCAGGTTGTGATCCCAACCTTGAGGTAGGGATCCCTACTTTAACGTTGGGATCATCCCTTGTTGAGAAGAAAGCTCCAAATTGGATCCCAACCTAAACATTGGGATCCCTACTTAAAGGTTTAGCGATTTAACCTAGAGGCAAGGATCGTTACTTTAACATTGGGATCAATTCTTGATGTAAGATGCAACCTTCAGGGTGGATCCCAACCTATAGGTTGGGATCCTACCGGTTGTTTTAATCCCAACCTCAAGGTAGGGATCCATCCTTTAACGTTGGGAGCATCTCTTTTGCTGGCATCCATATGCTTAAGTTTGATCCCAACTTGGACATTTGGATCCCTACCAAACCGTTGTGATCACAACCTGTAGGTAGGTTTCCCTACTTGGAGGTATAGATCATCCCTTGGTTTCAAATCTTGGAGGTGGGATCAACACCTAGAGGTTGGGATCCCTACCTCTAGGTATTGATCCCAACCATTTAAGTTGGGATCCCCACTTTAAGGTTGGGATAACATTTCATGTTGGGACCCATCCGGGTTTGATACCAACCTTCCAGTTGGGATCCCTACCTCCAAGATTTGATCCCTACCTATGGGTTAGGATCTCAACTTTTAGGTTGGGATCAATAACTTTACTTGGATAATGGAGATTGGGGTCATCATTTTCCTTTTCCTTTTCCTTTTCTTTTTATTTTCCGTTTCATGTTCATATTTTCATTATTTAATTCATTAGCCTAATTTCCCAACTAAATTATATTGTGAATGTGACATTAGCCTAATCACAACTCAAATAATAGGAATACCAAAGCAAAAACACACATGAAATCTTTTACAATAAAACATAACCTGATGACATTTTGAGATAATATTTGCGCAATAATAATAACGTAATTGCACAATAATAATAATAATAATAATAGTAATAATATGACAGTGTACTGAGTACACTATTTACATGAACAAGAATAATAATAATAATAATAATAATGTGTCACTTTCTTTTTACAAGACATCAACACCAGAAGACCTTTTCATCATTCACAAAATATTAGAAAATAAATACTTGCCACAAGATACCTAAAAGTCCAAACCTTGCACAACATGGCAACATTGCTCAAGGAAAAAACCCCTAAAACATTCAATGTTTTCGAAAACAAACCACTCATCTGGTTATTAGATGAGTGGGCAGAGGAAACGGTCCTCTGAAGGTTTTGACGCTGTAACTGCAAACTAGATGCATGTTCTACCAGTTGTTGGTTTTCTTGTAAGAGACTAGTCCTACATTCTTCCAACTCTATCACCTGCCAGACTTGGTTTTAATTTCCATATCATAACAAATAGAGAATCATGTTGTATAATAGCCTCTATTATTTCAATTCACATGCAATTTGCTAGATTCTAATATGGGAAACGAAATGATAATAAACTGAATTTAATTACCCTATCTACCAGCACGTACAGTCATGTGATATCATTACTCAGGCTAGCAATAGTTTCTTCCGATATACTCTATCAAAGTTAAAATATCAAAAAATAGACACACGTGAGGAAGGCCTTTATATTTGAATACTCATAATAAAAAAAGATGAAAATAAAAATTGATTGAAAATAACAAAATATGATTTGAATGGAAGTTGTTACAAGATGTGTCAATATGAGACTCAGAACACAGTATAAAAAAGAAATTTAAACATCTTTAACTCAATACCTCTCCAGGATGACATGTATTAATTGTTTGCACATCAAGTTTGTAGTTTTGCTACCGAATTAACTGTGAAGCATACGAAGACTCTGCTTCAATATGTTGCAATAGCAAAATGATGGTATTAACAGTTAAGTAATAGAAGATACTTTATTAAAGTAAAAGCAATTTAGAGAAAACATTAATTTAAGAGTCACCTCACTTTTTCTGCTCCATCGAAGTGCCCCATTTGAAGCACCAAATGCATAAAATGCAAAATGTCGTTAATTCACAGTTTCAAAGTTATCAACAGCGTACACATACAGTATTGACATTTTTCATATTGGTTTATCACAAGTTCATTTTCATACAGGAGCTTAAATAAGGAAAGAAATACAAAACAGTAGTCATCTCATAATTTCACCGAAGTGGTAATCATCTTAAACTTTTGCAGAGAACATTGTCGTTTGTTATATACTCCAAAAGTTGTAGTTGATGCTCTATTTCCATTAGAAGGAACAAACTTATCAAAGAGGATTATTTAATTTTTTAATAGCTTTCCTAAGAGCTTGCATGCAAAGGTTATTTGTGTGAACAAGATATTAATACAGTAATCATATCGTGTAGCTATTCAGGCCCTCTGAGAATATGATAAAAAATCCACTCACTTTGTTTATGGCTCATTGCAGATATCAAATCAAATGATAGCAGCTATAGTATAGCTTACCAAACTATTTTGCAGGCCTCACCACAAACAGTAAAAGAATTGTAAGAGAAATTGAGATATAAACAAATGTTTCTTGTGTTGCAATTTTGTAAGCTAAGCCTTAATTTTAGACTAATTATGCACCGTCTTTTCTTCAAGACTAGGAAGCAATAATCTTCAATTACCAAATATGAAAAGTAAAGTCAGTGGTGAGTGAAATTCGATTTTGCCATAGCAACGTACATGACTAGCAAGCAGGTACCAAAGCAAATAGTATGCGGCACCAACCACGGTACTTTCAGCAAAAACACTCGCAGATTTCTTCAAATAAAAAATTATAGGCAAATGGCGAACGAACGTAGAAATAAATTGAAAAAACTTAATATTTTGCAGTGCCTCATTTGTGGACACTACTTCTGCACCTTATCTCTGAAGCAATATCCAAACCTCAATCTCCAAACAGTTAAATAAGAGTTAACAATTTTATATTATAAAAAAAAAGACATGGAATGGACAAAAATGTCCTAAAGGAAAATGGGCGCCATAAATTGCAGCTTAACCTGCTAGGCTTGGAAATACTTGCATAACTCATTTGTCTCTCCATCCAATTTGTCCAGTTGCTGAAACACATGCATAACCCATATTTCGCTTCTTCTATTTGCCAGTTCGTAGTGTGTTGTGAGCTTCCAAGCCTGCTAACCCGCGAGCTGCTGAAAGGCATGCAGTAAAGTAAAAGATTCTTCCAAGTAAGTAGTGTTATTGTGTCATGACCTTCCATGCATGCTAACCCGACAACTTCTGAAATGCATGGACAAGCCATTTGGTTCATTTTCCATTTGCATCTACTTAGTGTGATGTTTCCCTCCCACCGAATGTAGCCTTCCATTTTGGCTCTTCCCACGCCTCAGTCGGTCTTCTTAGTTTCCACATGTGAGTGTCTTCTCAGTTCGACACCCAAATTCTAGTTCTCTCTTTCGACGGCGGCCAGAAGGAGTGAGTGACGTTTTGGACGACATTGTACTACGCCATAGCTGTCGGACATCTTGGTTGCTGTAGCGACTTCGTATCTGCGGGTGGTAAGTTTAATAGACCAGTGTTACTTGTTATGGATATCCGAATGTGGTAAGTTTATTTGAGCGGTTCTTTTGTGGGTATGTTTTGTGTTTTCTGTGTGTGGTGGTATGAGTATTGATCGAATGAGTAAGTTAGATTTAATTGGTAGTCGTTAATGTTGAATGTTTAGGTGGAATGTTGTAGACGATTTCATCCGTGGTGTTTGATATTGAAATGTAAGGACTTGGTTGGGAATCTCAACCTTCAGGTATCATTGCAGATTGAGAATCCATAGTGAAAAAGAATCTGAACCTGAATATGAAAAGAAATTCAGGGGAGAATCTATACAAATGTTTGTGTTGTTGACATAAATGCAATTTGTTTGGAGGAAAAATAAAAAAATACAACTTGCACATATGCGGGAGATTGTGAGAGTTGTAGTTTTTGTTTGGCACAAACCAGGAGGAAACAATGTTTGGATATAAGTACTGACCATAATATTGCCTTCATTTGACAGGTTGAAGGACATGGATAAAGTTCGGGTTGCATTGCAATACAATGGTGAGTGGAAGAATAAGGGAGGAAATGTTATGTACGATGGTGGGAAGACAAAAGAAATTTTTTTGTCGAGGATAGCAGCGTATCAAGAATTACACGATGCAGTATGTAATGCACTTGATATAAGCGCAGCTGAATTTGCAATGATGATGAAGTTCAAATATAAAATGTGTGATGCCGCCCCACCAATTGATGTGTTGAATGATAGTGACGTTGAGTTCTTTATCGCTGAAGTGAGTGATGTCATGACGAGGAATCCATTATGCATTACAATGGAACGCAAAGGTGACTCCACAACAGCAGCAGTAGTAGGTGAGGCAGAATGGGGCGCAAAAGATGGAGTAAAAGATGGTGCAAAAAAAAGTTTGGGCATTGAAGTACCGGATACTGCAGAGCTGATAATGAGTGATGACGATATGATAGAGGTTGATAATAATGGAGACCTTAGATTTGTTGATATAGGAACCGAAGCCAAAGATGTGTATACATCTCCATTGACACCTACGGAACTATCACCAATTGATAGGGTTGACAGTTCGAAAGAGAAGATGCTGAAATCAGAACAAGTTGAATGGGATGGTCATGTTGCAACGACATCTTCGATTCCTAAGGCAATAGAAGGTGGTCATATTGATAGTATGTCCAACTGTGTTAAAGAAGTTCGGGCCGGTGATATATTCTCCAATAAGGAGGAGCTACAACTGAATATAAGAATGTTAGCCGTGGATAGACAGGTTAATGTCAGAGTGAAGAAATCCACGAAAAGGTTATTGGTTATGGGGTGTGTGGAAAAAAGTTGCAAGTGGTGGCTGCGTGCAACAAAACTTGCGAGGTCAGAAGCTTTTCGTGTGCGGAAGTACAATCCGGACCATAGTTGTTCTCTTGATGCGCTTGTTTTTCACCGTCCGCAAGCAACAAGTAAATTGATTGGGCATTGCATAAAATGGAAGTATGAGGGTGCTTCTCAGTGTTACCGTCCAAACGACATAGTTGAAGACATGAAGAAAAGGTATGGGCTGAGTTGTAATTATAATAAAGCATGGAGGGCTAGAGAGGTTGCAATGACAATAGCAAGGGGATCACCGGAGCAGTCTTATAGTGTGCTTCCATTGTATTGTGCGATGTTGGAAATGAAAAATCCAGGGACTGTGACCCACATTGAATGTGATGATTCCAATCTATTCAAGTACTTTTTCATGGCATTAGGAGGTTCGATTGATGGATTTAAAACTTTCATCGTCTCGTTATAGCCGTTGATGGAACATTCCTAAAATCAAAGTATAAAGGAACACTATTTATTGCGATTTGCATGGATGGAAATAACCAAGTGTACCCATTAGCTTTTGGCATTGGAGATTCAGAAAATGATAATGCATGGATTTGGTTTATGACAAAGTTGTATGGGTGTATTGGAGAAATTGCAGATCTTGTGTTCATTTCAGATCGAAACACAAGTATAGCAACAACTATTGAACATTCGTTTCCAAGGGCATTGCATGGAATATGTATGTATCACTTGGGGCAAAACATGAAGGCCAATTGTAAAGGTGATGATGTGCAGCAATTGTTTTACAAGGCTGCCAAAGCATACCGGGTTGCAGTGTTTAGTGAAGTATGTCCCAAATCACAGGAGTTAATGTTAAGGCAGTTGAGTATTTGATGCTTGCAGAACCAACAAAATGGGCTAGATGTGAGTTTGATGGTAGAAGATATTCCATAATGACAACAAACATTGCAGAGTGTTTGAATGCCATTTTAAAGGAGGCACGAGAGCTACCGATCACGAAGTTAATCGAGCATATACGTGGTGTACTTCAAAGATGGTTTTATGAAAGGCGTGAGGAAGCTGCGAAAATGTCTACGCTAATGACCAGATAGGTTGAAGCGAAGCTGCGAGAGAGGATGAAGAAAGCATGTACTTATCCTGTGCGACCTATTGATTCAGAAAAGTATCTTGTTATAGATGAATATTTGAACCCAGTTGTGAACCTGCAAAATAGAACGTGTGACTGCAAGAAATTTTAGCTAGACCTACTGCCATGTGCACATGCACTAGCAGCCTGTACTAGTCGCCACATATCTTGTTATAGCTACTGTGCTCTGTATTATAGCGTGGAAACTTTACTAGAAGCATATGCAGCTTCAATTCATTCGGTTGGGCATGAAGATGACTGGATTTGGCCTGAGCATGTTCAAGTTCCTATTATCCTACCACCTGCAGGTCGTATCCCGCGTGGATGACCTACCACAAAAAGAAAACCTTCAAAAGGTGAAGCCAAGAAACAAACAAAGTGCAGTAGATGTGGTGGCTTAGGACACAACAGATAAAAGTGTAGGACACCTATTCCAGTATGATCAGCTACTACACTCAAATGGCCTGCAGAAGTGCTAGTGGAAATTTTGTCTTTCTTTGTGGGGTTTATTGAATTGGGTGTTTTGGGTAGTGGTTTTTAGTTTTGGCTAATGAGGC
>CM034466.1:7407726-7435885 GCA_019925255.1 Litchi chinensis
ATAGCTCGCTAGAATAAAGCTATGGCAGACGAGTTTACGACCCTCTGCATAGCTCACCAAGATAAAGCTATAGTAGGCGAGGTTACGACCCCTGCAAAGCTTTTAAAGGATAAGGCTATTGCATGCGAGGTTATGTACCTTGTATAGCTCGCTAGAATAAAGTTATAGCAGGCGAGGTTATGTACCCATGTATAGCTAGCCAAAAATATAGTTATGGTAGGTGAGGTTACGACCCCTGCATAACTTGCCAAAAATATAGTTATGGCAGGCGAGATTACGACCCCTGCATAGCTCGCCAAAAATATAGCTATGGCAGATGAGGTTACAACCCCTGCATAGCTCGTCAAAAATATAGTTATGGCAGGTAAGGTTATGTACCCGTACATAGCTCGCCAAAATAAGGCTATGGCAAGTGAGGTTACGACCCATGTATAGCTCGCCAAATTAAAAGCTATGGTAGGCGAGGTTACGACCCCTGCATAGCTCTCAAAGAATAAGGCTATAGCAGGAGAGGTTATGTACCCCTGCATAGCTCGCCAAAATAAAGCTATAGCAGGCGAGGTTATGTACAACTGTATAGCTCGCCAGAATAAAGCTATAGCAGGTGAGGCTATAGCAGGTGAGGTTACCCCTGCATAGCTCGCCAAAATAAGGCTATGGCAGGTGAGGTTACGACCTTGTATAGCTCGCCAGAATAAAGCTATGGCAGGCAAAGTTACGACCCTGCATAGCTCAAAAAATACAACTATGGCAGGTGAGATTACGACCCCTGCATAGCTCGCATGCATATTACTATGGCAGGTGAGGTTACGACCCCCTACATAGTTTGTAAATTATATGACAGTCGAGATTACGACTTAATATCCAACTCGAGATTATTATACTGGCTTATTTTTGAATAAATTGTTAATCACAATTTTTAACTTATTGAAGTCAATAGCTTCGTGACCTTGGGCTAGGTTTTATTACCGTTTGCTTAATTGGCTTATCACTTGAGCTCGTTGGAAAGTTTCACAACTTGGAAAATAAAAATGTAATATATGACAGTAAATGAAGAAATTCAATCGCATCCAACATACAAGTCACAATAGAAAAATTTCATTAAAGCTAAAAAGTTTGTTACAGATGGCCCCAAAATCAAAATAAACAAAAGGACAAAGCTTGACAAAATGCAGAAGGCAAGGAACGAGGTGAGTTATTGATCACCTTGGTTGTGAGGAACTGATCTCAAAAGAGAGTCATCGCTAGAGGATGAACTAGAGAGCTTGGTGACCTGAGTTGGATTGGAGGTCGTACCAAGAATGTCAACAGATATCTCCATTGCCAAGGGAAGCGCATTTGATACAACTGGAGATGAGGAAGTTTTAGCCTTGAACCTCTCCATAGCCCGGAGTCCCGCGTCGCCAAAGATATAAAAATCCAGCTCAGGATGGGACGTCCACAGGGTGAAGAGGAAGTTCATACCCATTTTCGCTTCAGCCTCATCTCTAGCTTTAGCAACCTGTGCCTCCACTGCTTTGGTTCATTTCTCTTTCAAAACAGCAATCTCCAAGTAAGTGGCCTCTGCATGGCGCTAAGCAGCTTCAGCTCGTTGTAGCACAACCTCTATTTGCTATTCGGCTTCTTCAGCTCACTTTGCTACCGCTTCTACTTGCTATTCAGCTGTCTCAGCTCACTTCTCGGTCGCCTCAGCTCGTTTCTCTGCGGTTTTAGTTCGTTGTTCAGCCTCCTCAGTTCGCCTTACTACAGCTTCCACTTGCTCAGCCTGTTTTTCAGTAGATTCAGCTCATTGTTCGGATTGCTTCAATTCATCATTTGCCTTGACCAATTCATCATCGCAGTTACGAAGCAAGGCAGTGAGGTGAGACCTCGTAGCTTCATAGTCACTTTTTGCATGCATCAAAGCCTCTTCAGCCTCCTGTCTAGCCACGTTAGCATCCGCCAGCTTTGCCTCAAAACCCTCATCGTACCTTCTGCCATTCGGAGCCTCCTCGGTCAAGGATCTGATTTCTTCCTTTGCTTTCTCCAACTCGATCTCCAATTTTGTTATTCGATGATTAGAGATTCGAGTCTCTCTCATTTGCTTTATTACTGCCAGAGCGACCTAAAACTTTACAAGTTAGTATTTAATAAAGTAAGGGAATGAGAGACTAAAGGGAAGCAAGTTACCAGCATCCCATGCCGACCTAGGTATTCGGCCAAGTCCAGACTGCTAAGGGATTTATTTTCTATGCTCTTCGCATGGGTCATCATGATTTTTGACCAGTTGTCAAGGAAGGACCTTAGATATCTACCCTCTGGTCCATCTTTAGAGCGTGACCTGGTTGGTGAAGCAGTCTCCTCAGCTTGCACGACCTCAGGCTCCTTGCCTTTATCTACATGACATCTCTTACTTGAAATAGGACCGGGCGCCGTCATTCTCTTTCCACCCCTACTGGCACCAGTTTGAGTCCTCTGAGGTGGGGCTTGGATTGAATCTCACCCATCTCAAGCTGCGAACTAGGGGTTGGAACCTATGGAGGACTTGGAGTTGGTGCCGAATATGGCACCTCGCTAAGAGCAACGACTGAAGGAGCTTTGGTTTTAGTAGGTTGCTTAAATGTGGCAGTTGAAAGGGCTTCAATCTCAGCAGGTCGCTTCTGAGGAAACTTTAAGAGAGTGAACTTTTCCATAATTAGAGCTCGTTTAGAGGTGGAAGCTAAAGCTAAAGCTGGTACAACGGTTGGTTAAGCTGAATTTATGTGTGAAGAACGAGCTAGAGTTGGAGTCAGATCTGCTTGAGCAGTCGATGGATCCGTTTGAATGGAAGTTGAAGCTGGAGCTGCTTGAGCAGGAAATGGAATCGAAACTGTTTGATCAAAAGTTGAAGATGGTCCTACTTGAGAAGAAGTTAGAATCATCTAAGCAGGAGCAAGAGCTGAAGCTAGCTCTGCCTACAAGGCGGAGGCAGGAGCTGGAGCTGATTGGGAAGTAGAAGTGGCCTCTCCTTCGCTAACTATATCAAAGACAGAAGGAAGCTCGAATTCTCCCCTGCTTCCTATGTCCCTTTTATTGTCTATCAGTGGAGCATCAGTAGGAGGAGCGAGGCCGTAAGTCCGGAGGAGGTTGTTGTCGAATTTATCACTGATGGTCACTTCACCGGAATTTGCGAGAACCTTGAGAACCTTCTCCTCCTCGTTGCTGAGAAAGGATCTGTCCGCCTTCAAGTCTGCAAAACAGAGTGTCAGTGTTAAAAAAAAAAAAAAAAACAGCTGAAATTTTTGAGATTCATAGCTCGCGAGGTATTTCCTCTATCTACCTGGACTTAGAACAAAGCTGAAATTTTTGAGATCTCTGAGAGAAAGGCAAGAGACGAAGAACCAGCTTGTCTTGTAAGCCCTCACATTGGATTTACCCTTCGCATCTTCTCAGGGCAGGAGACTCTTATAGTCCGATTGACGAGCTGTGAGATAGAAAATTCCCTCTTGCTTTCCATCTTTTAGACCACCACCACTTTTGACGCTGTAAAGGTGGTTTATAATTTTTGGAGTTGGGGGAGAAAAGCCCTTTTTGAGAAAGGCTAAGGTTAATGAGGTTAGCTGCGAATACGAGTTCGGAGTCAGCTGGAATGGTGAAAGCCTGACCATGTTCAGGAACTTGATCAGGTAGGAAAGGACTGGGAACCTGAGCCCGTGCCTAAGATGTTGGGTACTAATAGCGATGTACCCCTTGGGAGGATAGCACGCGTGGTCATCAGTAGCAAGGGACATCACGCGGCGACCTTTGGGAATACGATATTGCATAACAATTCCCCCAATCTCAATATAATCAATGTTAGAAGAATGATGAACAAACACCTTGTTAGCTCGCCTTTCCTCACAAGCTTGCCATTCCTCCTCAAGTCTAATTGCTTCCGGATCAACCCGAGCTGCAAATCGCTCTACAACTTCCCCGTTTTGAGTTGTCTCACCTACATTGTATGCTTTGTGCTCGGCCATCTACATATAAAGATGGTACAGTTAAGTCCCAGTAAGCAGACCATGCCTAAATATCTTAAGTTTCTTACTAAGGGAATTCCCTATTTTACAGATCGCATATGCCACACAGATCGCTAATATAATAGGGGGTTCGACCTATGAAGGAACGATCTACGAGCTATAAACGAACAGGTACCTGATCTAACAGTTCGTATGCATGGCAAACCACAAACAGTAAACATATCACAAGTAAACAAGCAATAAGATCAAATCAACAGGAAATGAAAAGTCGTGATCAATAAGAAACACAAAATTACAAAAACTCAACATTAAGAATACGAAACGTTCAACCCATTTCAAACACAAAAAGCACAATGCAAGCACAATGTAACATCAACACAACAAAAATAAACCAAGAACTGAAAGCTTGAAGTCAGAAGATGGAACTTACCGTGAATCTTCGTCAAAGATGGAAAATACGACGATTGAAGGTGAAGTTTAAGAAGAACCGATGCGAAAGAAGAGCAAGGGCAATTTGGTGGCTGGAGAAGAAAATGACAAGTGAAAAAAGAACTGAAGGGCTTCATCTATTTATATGAACTGAAGAGCTTGTGCTCTAGCCGTCTGATCTGGACGTTGTATAACCGCTTTAGATCCAATGGTACAACGCGAATTACGGCTTTGTAATCATGCAGCCGTCAGTTGAAAGACGTGTGCATTAAATGCGCTTGACACGAGACGTGCCAGTACCGGTTCAATTATCGTCAAAATGGTCGCCACATGTCAGAACTGATAGGATATAATTTGAAAGGGCACGAAACGGTAATTCAAGACAAGTTAGCCTTTACTAGCAAACTCGAGTTCCCAATTCGCAGAACGAACCGAGAGCTAGGGGGCTTATGTTATGAATATTTTTTGGGTTAAGGAAATGGGCTGGTAAAAGCCTAATAAAAACCCAATAAGTCAACCCAATTAAGAGGCCTAGTAGACAAAGCCCAAGTTATCAACATCCAACTCATACGAGCTCTACAGTTCGCACCAGCGAGCTCGCATTATAGCAGTCTGGCAGGTCGTTGCTAGTATTATACAGTTCGCACCATGCACAGCTTGTTATTCAAAGCAAGGTCTAGCTCGAGATTGTTTAATGCAATATATAGCTCACTCAATGATCAGTTAAACAAGGAAATCTTCCAGAAAAGGCAATAACCCGAATTGATCGTGATTCTCCCACCAGAATGGAAAACAAATTCAAATTCAAATTCAAACTCAGTCAACGTGATCTCTGATTTTATGGAGCAGTTACCTAATTCGGTGATAATTGATTAGGAAATATAATTAATTCATAATTTTTTTCCTATCTTATTTTAACATAAATTGTAACGCCTCTTTCTCTATAAATAGAGGCCAAAATTCATTGTAACGCAGACATAAGCAATATTATATTGTTACTCTACAGAATTATTGAGAGAAATAGTCGTGGATGTAGGCATACTTGTTGAACCACGTTAAAAATCTTCTTGTGTGTTGCTTTTGTTCTCTAACTTCTACTCTTTTTTGTGCTTTTTGTCTTGTCTTACATTGATTGCAGGTATTGGGCTGTGAACTCTCGTCAACCAGAAATCAACGTCGATAGAAGTTTTTTAAGAATTGAAAGGTTGTTGTTCCACTTCCTAACCAAGAACAAAGCTTTTAGATTTTCATCATATTAAATTAAGTTTGATGAATTGAGAAATAAAATAACCACAAAAAAAGAAGAGAAATCAAGGGACAATTGAACAGTCGAGGACCTACAATAATTTATATGAAATGAAATGTCACATTAAGACAAACATTGTAAGTTGGTTATTAAAGTTTTGATACCAAAAACAATCAAAGCAGTATAAAAATTCATTAAAAAATAGTAAAATGGAACCGAAAAAAACATATCCGTTTTATGCAACGAAAATTCTCTAATCATCTAAATTGTTCAACTAGTCGAAGTTTGGTCACCAGATATAGAACCAAACCCTCAATTCAAAGTGTAAAATATCGTGTCCAAATTTCTCTTTCTCTAATTATTTACTCTTTTTTTCTTTCTATGTTTTTATGAACGCGTCTTTTTTTTTTTAAGTGTTCAAGTGTTTGTTAACCACTCATTCACCCCTTTATAAATGTGTGTTAAATTCCTTAAGCAACTATTTTTCAACTGCCTTTTAACTGCTCGAGCAATTATTTCATTTCATCCAAACTTGATTTGGATACTGGGCTTTGGTTTGGGTCATCTTAGGTGGACCCAACCCATGACCTAAATAACCCAAGAGATACTATTATGGTAATTTTTGTTACTGAGTTTGCATAGAGAAGATTAAAACAATAAAAAATTTTGACAAAAATATAAATCTTGTTACATTACCAATATAGTTTTTATAACCCATCTGGAAAGATTATTTTAACGTGCACTTCAAGCTATGAGCTGGAGCTCGCTTAGGTGACGGGCTAAGCATGAGGCAAGTTGGCTAATGGTTGACCAGCGACCTGAGAACTACAATAGGGTAACAAGCTGATCGTTTCTGTGAGCTGGACATTGGAGATCTAAGTCTTAGTCCACTGGACCATTCTATTAGATCAGCTTATTGTGCTTTTTTAGGCTTTTACCAACTCACTTATATAGCCCTAAATATACATATAACATTAGTCCCCCAGCTCTCAGTGCGATTTTCGGACAGAGAGCTAAAACTTGCTGATAAAAACCAATGTGTCTAGACCTGTCTTGGTGCCTTTTCAAACTTTGTCTCATCTTGTGGCGACTTTGTTGAGGCTGTTGAAAGGAGAATGGAAGAGGCTGAAAGGGAGGTCATAGTGCCTCCAAATGTAGCCTTTTAGGATCAAGGCTTCGATTAGGCTACTTGCCGAGTTGAATCTTCTTCTTTGAAGCTATTCATGAATGTACTTGATTCACTTCGCTTTACGAGATCATTTGGATACATTGATTTCAATATTGTCTTGTGCTTCTGTTATGCTTTCTGAATCTTTGAATTTCTTCAGTTGATATGGCATGATTTGGTCGAGCTATGTAGGGGTGAGAACCTCACCTACCATAGTGAAATTTGGAGCTAGTAGATCGGAACCTGTTAGCATCGTTGCAAGCTAGTGTTGAGCTATGTAAGGGGTCGAAACCTCGCCTACCATAGCGATGTATGATCGAGCTATGTAGAAGGTTGAAACATCGCCTACTATAGCAATGTCAAGTTATATAGGGGGTCAAAATCTCACTTACCATAGCAATAACGAGCTATGTAGGGGGTCAAAACTTCGCTTAACATAGCGATGTATGATTGAGTTATATAGGGGGTCGAAACCTTACCTGTCATAATGATGTTAAGCTATATAAGGGGTTAAAACTTTGCCTACTATAGCGATGTATGATCAAGCTATATAAGGGGTCGAAACCTCGCCTACTATAGTGATGTCGAGCTATGTAGGGGGTCGAAACCTCACATACTATAGCAATGTCAAGCTATGTAGGGGGTCAAAACCTCGCATAACATAGCGATGTATGATCGAGCTATGTAGGGGGTCGAAACCTCGCCTAACATAGCGATGTATGATCAAGCTATTCAGGGGGTCAAAACCTCACCTACCATAGCGATATATGATCAAGCTATGTAAAGGGTCAAAACCTCGCCTAACATAGTGATGTATGATCGAGCTATGTAGGGAGTCGAAACCTCATCTAACATAGCAATAGATGATCGAGCTATATAGGGGGTCAAAACCTCGCCTACCATAGCTAAATTGTCGATTCTACCAAAGAGAAACTTGGTGGAGAGGTCCCCCTTCTCTTTTATACTTGACGTTTAATAGAGAAATCAATAGAGCAATTATTGAAGTAGTATAGGAAATTTGTAGCCTTTATTGATTTTGAAAATTGAATTACAAGTTAGAAACATGACCTGTTGGATATGTCTGCGATGTGAGGGGTACCGTGCATGGTCAAGATGGTCCTCATCCCGAATTCATGTTCTTGTTCAGGAGCTCGCTAAGCTCGCTGTGGTCGCGATATTGCTAGTTTGGTGGTTGTTGAGGTCACTGGTTCGCTGGTTCACATAGTCTCTCAAGCAACCTCTTTGGTTAAATCCTCAATGACATCCTTCAACGCCCTGCATTCTGAAGTATTATGTTCAATCTCATTACGATATGCGCAAAACTTATTTTTGTCCCTGAGGTTAACGGGAGACCTTAAAGGATGGGGCTTTCCAAAGTCCTCTATATTGCAACGATCCTCTATTGTGTATCTAATAAAACACTATAGCTATCATGACAACCTTGATGTTGAGGACGTTAATTTCTAGGCTTTTTAGTGACATGATTATTATAGCCATTATTCCGAATTTCATTTCCGTTCCCACTATTATTTCTTTTCTTCAGTTGGCTGGAACTGCCCAATTCATCCGTTTGGTTTGACTTTTGGGTGTCGAAAGTCTCCTCCCATCTAATCTTCTTGGCAACTTGATCGTAAAACTCGCCCAGGTCCCTAACTAGAGATTTGTAGATGCTCTTGTATAGTTTTCCATCCTTGCGAAGCCCAATCAAAATCGCAGTTAGGATGCTTTCATCTAATCTCCATATTGGTAACCTCATGTCTGAACCTGGTGACATAGTCTTTCAACGATTCATTTTGTTGTTGGAAGACCGTGGCGAGATGATAAGATGGTACGAGTTGCCTTTTCAGAGCTCGATACTAGCCGATGAACTTTTGCTGACATTCTTCCAAACTGTCTATACTGCGAGCTGAGAGATTTTTGAACCAGGTCCACGGAACATCTCTTAGGGTGGTTGGGAAAACACGACACTTGACTAATGGATTGGCTGTTTGAAGGTCTATTTGGACATTGAATACATCTAGGTGATCGTACGGATTGTTATCTCCGTTGTATTGAGGAATGTTGGGGACCTTGAATCTGTGAGAGAAAGGTTGTGTCTCGATCTCTCTGGTGAATGAGGTTATCTCCTCATATTGATCACGTTGGTTTAAAATACTAGGGCATGCCTTAAGTTGTCGAACCTTTTGAAAGAGCTCCCCTACCCTTGAGCAATAAGGCCTGTGCCCTTGCCAGAGTTCGCGACCTGGAGAACAGTAGTCTGGCACGTATCCCTGACTGGCTCTCTCTCTTAAGCTCGCAAGGCACGAAACTTCCTCCTCTTCACTAGCTTGGCGACCTTCAGCTCGAGATCATGAGTTGGAGGAATGAGCTGAGCTAACAGGTCACAACATCTCTCTGAATAGTCTTTCATGTGCTAGCACTTCCTTTCGTTGCTGCTGGTAAACTTCTCTTGGAGCAGCAGTTTCAAGTCCGGGCGTGTTTTTGCTTGAGCTTATGTCAATGCCCTAACTGCAACCGCAAGTTGCTGCACCGTATTTTCTAATGCCTCGTGTTGTTGATGCCACGCCTGTAGCCCTCCGACTGTAAGGATCATCGGTGCTGGTTGGCGATGGGCTAATGGAGGCATACCCACAATAGTGCCTATAGTGGGGACATAAGGTGCGCTTACAACAGATATGGTTGCATCCTCTATTGGCTTGATATCATGCTACTGCTGATCCAACTGCCCTTCTGGTTGGTCAACTGCTGCATCAGAACTTCCGGTGGTTCTTTCCCTTGCTATAGCAATTTACAATTCCAAAAAATTACAATTTTGGCCCTTCCTCTAGTGCCAAAATGTCGACGTCTGAAATTAGTCGATTGAAGTTTTTGACCCAATGCCTGCAATTAAAGAGAAACAAAACAAAATAAAGAGAAAAAGGAGAGAGGAAGAACAGTGTTTGCATAAAGGATTTTTACGTGGTTCGACCAAAATAGTGCCTATGTTTATGACTGTGTTTTCTGGTTATTTTGGTAGAGTCACAATATATTATTAAGTATTGTCTGTACAATGAAATTTTAACCTCTATTGATAGTGTAAGACGTTATAATTTGAATACAATTGAAATAAGAAAGAATCATACATTAATTACACTTTCAAAATCGGTTTGCACCAAATTAAAGATAAATTCTGTCATATCAAGGATTGATCTCACCGACATAAGAATTTGAATTTATTTCTAACTTTGGTAGTTGACTCTTTCTCAATTTGGGCTATTACCTTTCTGGAAAGATTCATTTAATGCGCGCTTCAAACTACGAGCTAAAGCTCGCTCTAGGCGATGGGCTAAGCATGAGGCAAGCTGGATAATGGTTTACCAGCGACCTGAGAACTACGATAGGGTAACGAGCTGATCGTCTTTACGAGTTGGAAATTGGAGATCTAGGTCTTAGTCCACTAGATCACTTTATTGGATCAGCTTATTGAGTTTTTATCAACCTACTTATACAGCCATAAATATACCCATAACACTTTATAAGCATTTGCTCTTTCATTTTTGTGATTTCATTTTTTACATTGTTTTTCATACATCTGTTTTATGCCGACAACTCATAAATATATATGTGGCTCACTTTTTTTTTTCATCAATAATAAAAAGTTAATATATAAAACAAAAGTGATTCAATAATCCACTGAAAGAAATCATCTATAATTATATAAAAAAAAACATTTAAATTATCTTTCATAGAAGAAGGAATAGCAAAATATTTATCTAGGTTTGTTGAAATGCAAATGGATCATCATCTTTTAACAAAAATATATCCTCCTCAAGTTAGTCAACCTTCTCTGAAGAAAAGATATTCTGGTCTTTTCCCAATTTTATATTTTTAAAAAATAAAAATAAAATTTTTTAAAATGAAAAAACTTTGAATCTATTCTGTGAATGAATAATGGAGATTTTACAAATTAAGAAGAAAAATAAAAATAAAAAAATGGTAGAGATTATTTTAAAAAATATATATATTTCTCGAAATCTACTTTTATATAAGCGATGATTTGGGTTTAAATTTCTTTGAATTGTATTGGTTGATTTCTGTGTAAGAGAAGAGAAGAGAAGAGATAAAAGAAGGAGATGGTGAGCCTGTGTGTGAAGAATGTGATTTGTAAATGTGTTAAATGGTGTTCATAAAATGTGTTTAATGGTGTCTATGGAATGTGTTTTGTGTGGTTTGTAGAAGGAGGAGTTCTTGTATACCATCAATTTTACTAAAATGCCATGGCCCATGAGTGATATTCATTACTAAAAATTATTGTAGCACAACTAGGAGCGGACCTAGCTTAGAACCAGACGAGGCATGTGTCCCCCCAAAATTTTATGAAAAATTATTAAGTTTATAATATTGGGGGTCATTTATTTTTTTGTCTGAAATCTAAATAGTATTTCTGAAGACTGAAAATTGAATAGTAACTAAAACTTGAATAATGACTGAAACTTGAAGTTTAAATTACATGTGTTTTTTTCTTACATTTGAATATATAATAGTTTTGTTTGTTTTCTAAAGTTAAAATTATCTGAAAATTAATAATTTGACATTTATATCATTTTACTATTAGTTGTTATGTAACTTCATTTAATATAATACAATTAACAATTATAGTAAATTATTTAACAAATAACAAAACATTTTTATGTATATATTAATAATATTTTTATTCATAGTAAAAATATGATTAATTATTATAGTAAAGTAATTTTTTTAAAAAAATTATATATATACATAAATAAATTATTATAGTAAAGTAAATTAAATTTATATATTTAAATAAAAATAAACAAAATGTTCCTAAGTTGAATTACTATTACAACGATAGTTGAAATTGTAAAGTACTATATATTTTATTTATTGCAATAATTTATTAATTAAAAAGAATCTATGTAATGTAAAATTAGATTAAATTTAATAATATATTATTTTGAAAGTGAAAGATTTAAAATAATATATTTTAAAAATCATTAAGTAATTCGATATCCAGTTAAAAGTCAGAAATTGTAACTTTTTTTCAATGATTTTGGAGTGATTTTAAGTGGTTTGATCACTTTAAAAAATAAACAAAAATAACTTTAATAAGTATAATTCAAATTCATTAAGTGAAAAGTAATAAAAACAAATGAGTCCTTGGTGATTAAATATTTAAATATATAGATAAATATTATATATAGTAGACGAGTAAATAGTCTTGCAAATGTCTTTGATGGTGTGCAATGTCCTTTCGTTTTCATTAGAATTCGCGTTGGATCCCCAATTTCCAACGTTTTGCTTTCTCTCCACCTTTTTTTTAAAATATATATATATATATGAAAACATGCATGTTTTCGGGTTCGAATCAGAATATGAGGATTGAGACAAAGCACCAACATACCAACCATGCTAATGTCCACATGTGATGTATAATGGCTCAAAACTTTTACATTTGGCGGTACTTCCAGATACTCTATTTGCTCTTTTGTTAGAAGGCTTCACATTATTCTCATTCACAAGAAGCAGTGGCGGACCCATAAAATTTGCTTAGGGGGGGCACATGAACAAAATAATAAAAACACTGACATCCATACTAAGCATATAATTTTTTTTTTACAAAAAAAAAGTTCGATAATATAATATAATTTAAATAAAATAAAATACATATAATACTTAAGCAAAGTAAATAAAAATCATAACGAAATCATTAATATAAATAACAACAAAAAATAACATAAATTACGTAAATTTATTATTTACTCAAAAGACCATTAATTTAAATAAAAAGCAAACCATGTGTATTTATTCAAAAACAATTTCAGTCTAATTTAAAAAAAAAAAAAAAACAATGTACTTATGATGAAGAACAATAAGTTCATACAACGAATTATAAACTATGTTCTAAATTTTTTTGAACTTCTAATTTTTATTGATACTAAATAATGCAAAGCGGAAAGTAATATATATATATATATAAAGTTGAAGCATGATAATAAATGAACCATATTTTTAATGTGAAAACTTAAAATTTAAGATTTTATTAGAATTGATTGATAAATTTATATTAGGAGTTTAGGAATTTTTTCATCGTTCATGATAAAATATAAAAGTTTACAAAGTTAAAATATGTTGAGTTTGAAGGTTTACCCAGTTGATAAATAATTAGTACTTATCTCAAAAGAAAAAAAAGAAAGAAAGTAAATTGTACTAAAAAATATAAAAAAGTAAATGTGTAAAGAAAGGGTTGAACAATAAATTAATATAAAATGTAAATAAGTAAATATGTAAGGGGGGGCTGGAAAGTAAATGTATATAAAAAGGAGAGTTGAAAAGTAAATGCATATAAAAAAGTACAAAGGAAATGCATATTGAAAAGACAATAAAAACAGTAAAATTAGTGGTGAGTTTGGAGTAGAACCTGGAACTTGTTGTAGATTACCACACCATGCTAGCCATCAAGCATTTTTATCTTTTGTGAGTGTATAAACACCATAAACTTAATAACTTTTAATAGAATTTCAGGGGGGGCACATGCCCCGGCTGGCTCTATGCTGGGTTTGCCCCTACTTGTGGGGTATTATCTCGTTATACGATGCGCGATAGTAGTTCTGCCACGTAGTAGCGAGATGTCTTTGTAGATTTGTTACGGTGTGCAATGCTAGTTTTTACGCCATGTGACCCCCCACACTAAACGGAGCTGGTTTACCCATTCATGTGATTATAGCTTCCCTTGGGTTCCTCATTAATACCTTTTAGAAAGAGAAGCATACCATTAAAAGCAAATTTTTAGAAAGAAAACATTTTAGAAATATTTTAGAAAAGTTTTTGAAATTATAAAGAAAACTTTTATACAACCCAAACTTTTTAAAAATAAATTGTTTTCAAAGAAACGGTTTTTGGAAGGTACATTTTAGAAAGGAATTATTTAGAAGAAACCCTTACGCACTCACTGAGCTTTATAGCTCATAACGTTTTTGGTTTTATGTTCAAAAACCTCCCAGGTGCAGGAGCGAAAAATCAGAGTACCAGTTTGCCGCAATCAAACTAGGTGGGCTAGACTTTCGATGATATTGTTTAGTTCTTTTATAAATGTTATGATTTAAATGTTAATCATGTTTTTAAGCATATTTCTTATTATGAACGTAGTTTGTAGAACTTTTATTCCAAGATAATGTATGCATATTTCAGATACATGAATATTTATGATAATATTTTTAATTATATTTTTTTCTTGGTAAATTTTAAATGAGATTTCAGGATATGTGACATTTTATGTTTAGTAAATCATTTCTAGTTACGAGTTCACTCCATGAAATTCTTTAGAGTCTTATTAGATAGACTTTAGAATGGTCTCATGGAGTGCCCGACAAGACTGCTGGGTTCATTAGAGAGAATTCGGGTCAAGTCATGTTGGTTTGGTATCAGAGCAAGAGTTTTAGAAGATTTTTGAGCAAAAGATTTTTTGAATATTCGTTTTCAGCTAAGTTTTTCAGAAATGGCTTAGAGACTTCAATAATAAGATGTTAACCTTCATTTCATGTATTTTATTATGGAATTTCGCAGAATCATGCGTCGTCGAGGTCACTCATCTACTAGGAGAATAGTCGCTCAGGTACCTGCACTAGAGGGAGGACACGTTGACGAGTCAGTCAACGTGCCTATAAATCAAACTCAAACAGAACCTTCGCAACCTACAGGGCCAGTAATAGGGAATATAAACGTAGAGCAACTAGCTCAAGTTTTGGCAGCGGCGTTTCATCAGCCGTGAGAATCAAGGGTTTCCATCGAACGTGCTCAGAAATTGGGCGCTAAGCCTTGCGATGGAACCAATAACCCGGAGTGCGCATTGTCTTAGTTAGAGACTAATGAAGAGATTTTCCAAGTCATGGGCTACTCACAGGACCAGATGGTGTCGTTTTTCACTTTCTTGCTAAAAGACAGAGCCAATCACTGGTGGAAAGCCATTCAGAAGCAAAGCGTAGCTGGAGTATCCTGGGCACTATTCAAGCAAGAATTCATGGATAAATTCTACCTGATGAGCTACAAAGTTGCAAGGATTGAAGAATTGTTCAAGCTGGAACAAAGAAATTTGTCAGTGGCCAACTACAAAAGAAGATTTTCAAAGCTGGTTCGCGTAGTGCCATTTATATTAAACGATAAAGAGTAGAAGGCCAAGAGATTTATAGCAGGCTTGAATCCAAAGATCAGAGCCTATATAGCGTCAGCCATCCATACGCAGTATAGAGAGTTAGTAAAGGTCGTCATTAGAATGGAAAGAAGTATTGAAGCCATGTCGAGACCAAATAAGACAACTTAAAAGCGCGAGTGGACGGGTAATTTTTCAGGAGGACCTAGCAAGTTCACCAGGAGTGAAGAGTCGTCCACCAGATCAGGTAGTCGGAAATCAAGCTAGGAGACACAATCTAGTCAAGGCTCTATAAAGCAATCAGTAGACTTCGAGAGCAGCAATGATAGCTAGAAAAATTGGCCTGTGTGCAAGAACTGTAGAATGATGCATCTGGATAAATGCTTCAGAGGTAGCACCGGATGTTATAGATGCGGGCATGAGGGTCACTTTATGAAGGACTGCCTAAATATGATCTCAACCGTCAGATCAGAGGTTAGACCCGCAGTACCAGGGCAGACTAGTAGAGATCGAGGATTTGATCAGAAAGGTTCCCGAGCTAGAGGATTTAATCAGAAGGTTCCCGAGCTAGAGGGACTACTAGTTCCAGCCAACCTAGTAGGGCATCAAGTAGGGGTGTACTATCCAAAGGTCAGTCAGGCAGACCCCGTGCTCAGGCCAAAGTGTTCGTGGTGACCTAACAGGAGGCAGATGCTACCTCTGAAGTCGTGAAAGGTATTATCTCGGTTTTCGACCGTGATGCATATGTATTAATTGACCCGGGGGCTACTTATTCCTTTATGTCTAGAAAGTTTGCTAAGACTATTGGTATGGAACCGAAATCCCTAGATTGTGGCCTGATGGTGTCCATCCGTACAGGAGATTCTCTTCAGGCCAAGAGAGTATTCAAGGATAGTATAGTAGTCATTGAGGGTAAAGAGTTCCCGACAAACCTAATAGTATTGGATATCCATGACTTTGATGTCATATTAGGAATGGATTGGTTGTCTATACATCATGCTTGGGTGGATTGTTTCCGAAAGGAAGTTAGATTTCTCAAAGCAGGGGAGCGGGATGTTATTTTTCGTGGAATACGGAAATCGCTTCCTACCAGCATCATATCAGCAATAGAGGCTAGCAAGATGTTCAGGAAGTCCTGCCAAGGATATTTAGCCTATGCAGTGGAAGGAAAGTATGATGGAGTGAGCTTAGAGGACATCCCCGTGGTCAGAGACTTTCTAGATGTGTTCCCCAAAAGATTTTCCAGGATTGCTTCTAGATAAAGAAATGAAATTTGAGATAGACTTGATTCCAGGAAATGAGCCAATCTCTATCGCGCCATATAAAATGGCTCTAGCTGAGTTGAGAGCATTGAAGTTACAGATGGAAGAACTACTGGATAAGGGATTCGTGCAACCCAACCATTCTTCATGAGGGGTTCCAATGTTGTTCATTAAGAAGAAGGATGAGAGCTTAAGATTATGCATAGATTACAAACAATTGAACAAGGTGACAATACGGAATCAGTACCTATTCACTAGGATTGATGACTTATTCGATCAGTTACAAGGATCCAGAGTTTATTTAAAGATCGATCTGAGGTCAGGATATCATCAGCTGAAGATTCGCGAAGACGACGTTCCGAAGACTGCCTTTAGGACTAGATATGGGCAATATGAATTTCTAATTATTCCATTTGGACTAACTAATGCCCCAGTAGCTTTCATGGACCTAATGAATAGGATCTTTAGGTTGTACTTGGACAAGTTCGTGATAGTGTTCATCAATGACAACTTGGTGTACTCAGGGGGTTATGAAGAGCATGCAAATCACCTCTAGATCATATTGTAGACCATACGAGAGCACCAGTTTTATGCAAAGTTCAGCAAATGCCAGTTTTGGCTAAACAGCATCGCTTTCCTAGGTCATGTAATATCAGTTGAAGGAATCAACATGGATCCCCAGAAGATAGAAGCCATAACGAGCTGGGGACTGCCTACAAACGTTACCGAGATCCGGAGTTTCCTCAAATTGGCAGGCTACTACAGGAAATTTGTAGAGGGGTTTTCCAGGATAGTAGCCTCATTGACCAGATTGACTAGAGAAAAAGAGAGATTTGAATGGTCAGATGCCTGTCAGCAGAATTTCGATGAACTGAAAAGAAGATTAACATCAGCTCCAATATTAACTTTACCAACAAGAGAAGATGGATTTACAATATTTAGCGATCCCTCAAGATTAGGTTTGGAGTATATTCTGATGCAAAATAGTAGAGTTGTAGCATATGCTTCCAGATAATTGAAGAAACACAAGCAAAACTACCCTACCCACGATTTGGCGCTCGCAGAAGTAGTATTTGCACTACGAATTTGGAGGCATTACCTCTATGGCGTCCCATGTAAGATCTTTACAGATCATAAAAGATTATAATATTTGTTCACTCAGAAAGAGTTAAATATGAGACAACGACGGTCGTTAGAGTTGATCAAAGATTATAATTGTACGATAGAATATCGCCTCGGAAAAGCCAATGTAATGACAGATGCTTTAAGTAGGCGACCTGCGAGTTCTCTAGCTCACTTGAGGACAGTCTATCTTCCACTTCTAGTGGAATTGACATCACTGGGACTCTGGTTAGGTGTAGTAAACTCAGGGGCATTGTTAGCTGCTTTTTATGTTCACCCCATCTTGATAGATCAGATAAGAGAGCAACAATGGCAAGATCTCCAGTTGGTAAAGCTTAGAAAGGAAGTTGAAGAAGGACACAGAAAAGATTTCATAATAAGGGAGAACGGTACAATGATGATTGGTTAACATCTATGCGTGTCGGACATTAGCGATCTAAAAAGGGAGATCATGGTAGAAGCTTATTCCTCAGCGTATGTCATGCATCCGGGTAGCACGAAGATGTACCGCACCCTGAAGGAACATTATTGGTGGAAAATGATGAAAAAAGAGATCGCAGAATTCGTATCCCGATCCTTCACCTATCAGCAAGTCAAAGTAGAGCACCAGAAAACGACAAGATTACTACAGCCACTTTCTATCCTAGAATGAAAATGGGAGAATATTACTATGGATTTTATTGTTGAACTTCTGCATAGTCAAAGAGGGCATGATGCTATATGGGTAATAGTAGATAGATTAATGAAGTCTACTCATTTCTTGCCGATCAAGAGTAACTACCCTTTAAGTAGGTTAGTGCAGCTCTACATAGATGAGATAGTCAAACTCCATGGTATTCCAGTTTCCATTGTATCAGATTGTGATCCCAGGTTTACTTTCAAGTTTTGGCTAAGCTTACAGACAGCCCTAGCAACTCGACTGGACTTCAACATGACTTTTCATCCCCAAATGGACGGTCAATCAAAGAAAATCATCCAAACGCTTGAGGATATGCTCAGAGCATGTGTCTTGGAGTTTAAGAGGAGTTCGGATACACACCTACTGCTTGTGGAGTTCGCATATAATAATAGTTATCAGGGCAGTATAGGTATGGCCCTATACCAAGCCCTTTATGGATGGAAGTGCAGAACTTCAATGTATTGGTACGAAGTGGGTGAGAGGAAACTGATAAGTCCTGAGCTTGTCCAAATCACTACAGACAAGATTAAAATCATTAGGGACAAGCTTAAAATAGCAAGTGATAGACAGAAGAGCTATGTGGACAACCGTCATAGGGACTTCAAGTTTGAAGTTGGTGATAGAGTATTCCTCAACATATTCCCTTGGAAAGATGTTCTCAGATTTGGAAAGCGTGGTAAGTTGGGTCCGCGCTATATCGGGCCTTATAAGATTGTGGAAAAAATAGGACCCGTTATGAGACCTCGAGCTACGAACAAGAGTTTGCTTTGGAAGCTGTGAGCTAAAAATTTACAAAATGAGAAGCTAGTTCAGTGAGTTTTGAGGTAATGAGATGAGAGCTCGTTTTATAAGTTATAGGTTGGCAAAGCGCAAGCCTACTTTACAAGCTTTAAGTTAGCAAAATGAGAGCTCGCTGCTAGTTGGATGTTAATAAAATGAGAACTCGTTTCAGCAAGCTGAACGATAGGTAAATTCAAGGGATAGATTATAAAGTGAATGAAAGTTGCTTAAAGCAGATTAAGTGAAATTATATATAAAAAAAAAAAAAAAAAAAAAGTAAAGAAGTGGCGTAAAGGAGCTCGAAGAATACAGAGTTATTCACGACGAAAACTAGAAATAGAAAAGAAAAGAAGAGTGAAGAGAAATAAAAGGCGATTGGATATGCAAAAGAAAAGAATTTTCTAGAAAGGATAATAATGGAAATGAGATATTATGAAAAGGATAAGATTGAAATTTTAAAAGAGATATTTGGTTAGATTTTTATGAAAGAGTAAGTGGTGGAAAAGGGTGGTTAAGTGGAAAAGAATTGAGCCATACATGAGAATAGAGATATGGATGAAATTATGTGAAGTTCAATAGCAAATTTGTAAACCCAATTTTAGTTTGATGGCAAAATTTGTAATACACATTTCCGAAGTCTAGTATTGAAGATGAAATTTAAAGTATTTTTTCAAAAATTAGTATTATGAATGAAAGGTATAAAATATACTCTTATTTATGAAATAATACTAAAGTTTAAAGTTTCTAAATGTATAATCGGATTTTAGTAGAATTTTCGAAGGGATCAGAAGCAAATTCGAATTCGAATATTTATGTGATGATTTATTAAAGTTTGAGATGCAATTGGAGATAAAGAAGTTTATATGAAAGAACATGATTAAATGAATTGAATTAAGGTCATTCAAGAACATTTTTAGAATTGATAAGTTTAAGTATAAATTATAGGAAGTTTGAGGGCTAAAAAATTTATTAAGATGAATGACAAGATGTGTAATTTAGTTACAAACATGGGGGCAATGGTTCAAGTGAATTAAAATTATACAAAGTGATGAAGAAGTCAATAAAAGAGGGCATTAGCAAGGGCTGTTCTCGGCAGTCATCAAGAAGACAGCACAAGGTATGAAAAGTGAGGGCAATTTTGTCAATTTAAATTAGTGGCATGAAATGTAATTAAATGGCCAAGTTGAGGGGCAATCATTCAAGTCTTTGGCAGCTATAAATGGGTGAAGAAGCTGCTGGAAGATGGGAGATGAAGCAGAAACCAAACACAGCAGAACAAGAGCAGCTCACGTCCAAAAACAGACCTGATACAGCAGCTCATTTCACCCCAATTTCAAGTGATTTCAAGCCCCCAAGAGATTATAAACATGCCTTGGAGTGTTATCCAACAAAGGTATGTGATTTTCAAGTGAAAAACTTGAGTTTCCATTGTGATATTGTGTGAAAAACGTGGTTCAAAGCTGTCCACTTACGGCTTGTGTTTCAAATGACATTTTTATGCATGGATTTAAGGTTTTAAAGCATAAGTCAAGTGGGAAAGCAAGGCACAAGATCAAGGAACAATTGGTAAGTGATTTGGTTAAGAAATATTGTGATTTGAAATGATTTGATGGATGTTTATATGTGAAAAATTCTGTTAAGTGTAAAAGTGTGATTATGAGTGGAATTTGTGTGATGAAAGTTGATGGAATCTTGAGGTAAATCAAGATTATACTTATGAATTATTAAGAAGGGAAGTTGATTTGATAAAAGCTATGCATGAAATGCTAGTTAGAATGTATATGGATGAAACCCTAAGTAGTGATTAAAGTATGTTTATAGTAAATTTACTTGTAGATTAAGTGTTTGATAAATTGTCTAAGAGAATTAATAATGAAAAGCTTGAAACATTGAAAGAAGTAAATTGTGGTGTGTGTTAGGGTGGTTCAGCTATAATAGGAGAATATGTGATTTCTTTGAACTTTGATACATATGAGCATGAATTAAGGAATATTAGATGCTATGAAATCACTTGGAAATGATAGAATTGAAAAATGAAAAGAGATAGTTTAAGAATGTTGTTTAGGCTGGATGAAGGGCATTGTTGGTTACTATGCAATACCACTTTATCTTTGCATTTTAGCATAATGAATGATCATAATTAAGCATATATAAGTCTAAGAATCATAGTAGAAAGAAAATTGAGTTTAAAATGTAAAAAAGATAGATTTTGATGCGAAAAAGTGTTGAAAAATAAGGGTATTTCATAGGTTTCGCCCCTCTATAGTTGGAATTTTTCAAAACCATTTTATGTGTGACCTAAGTGAGAGATAGAGAGATGATCCAAGTGAAATCGGAAGTGAAACAGCCCATGAAATGGGCTGTGAATAGTATTCTATTAAGAGGGGTTCGAAAATTTTAATTTTTCATTTCGGACCTTAGAAAATTATACGGACTGCGTGAGGATGTCCCTAGGGATATAAAAGTAAAAATTTTGCAAAGAAATCGTAATTTTAAAGCTTTGATTGAGTTAGAACTTAAACGAGAAAATTGTAGTCTAAAAAGTGTGTTTAAGAGTAAAGTATGTTCAAAGACATATGAATAGTTGTGTGTAGCTCATGGTAGCACACTCTAAATATGAATGTGATGTGCAGGTGACGAGCAAGCAAAGGAGCACAAGGAGGCGTTGAAACTTTTGGTGAGTCGTGAGCCAAGGTAAGCATTACCTTACTTGCACTATATCAATCTTACATTAGCATGTATGTATTATTGCTAAAAGATTTGTAAAATGACTTTTCAAATACAAGTTCAGGTTTTTGTAAAAGAATCTCATCTTGGATTTAGTAATGAGAATCGGAAACAAAATTGTTTCCAAAAGTTTGAATGTTGAGTTTTAGTAAAAAAGTCGAAGAGTAAATGAACTTGTGTTTTATACACTTAGTAAAAGAGTTTTAAAAACCCATGTGTACTCCCTTAGTTTTTATATTATCTACCGCTACGCATGTGATGCAAAAAATTTTGCATGTAGTCGTCTAGATTTATAGTTATGTTCGCTACGTTGCGATGCAAAAAATTTCGCTCGTAGTTATCAAAAGTTATAGTAAATTGCACTACGATAAGCAATGTAGAAAATTCCGTTTGTAATTGCAAAAAGATTTATAGTTATTAGACTACAATAAGCAATGTAAAAAATTTCACTTGTAGTTGCAAAAAGATTTATAATTATTAGCACTACAATATGCGATGCAGAAAATTTCGCATGTAGTTGCTCAGATTTAAGATAGTTTCACACTACATTGCGATACAGCAAATTCTGCACGTAATAGCCGAGATATCTCAGTAGTGTCACGGTTGGTGTCGGTTGAAAAATCACCCCGTGGCTACTACGTTGAGAATGGATAGAGTATGTGGAGTTACACTTGGTGTTTTTAGAAGGAGAAATGTTGTTAAAAACTATTAATATGTTAAATTAGTATATAATTAGTAATTATGTATTTCACTAAATTCTATAATTGATTTAACTAACAAGTTTTTCTTTGATGTAGTGTACAAACTTTTAGAAGAAATAATCGCAAGTGGTCACGATCAAAGGAATTTTCATTAAATTAGGTGGGCGAAACCAAAGGGCGCATTATATATATATATATATATATATATATCTTGTGATGTTTTGTGAATACGAAATCTATGAAGTACATGCGTTATATTGCAACTTCGGAAATATATTTTTGAAACTCGTAACTTTTGTAAATTAGATTGGATGAACTTGTAAATTTCACTTATGATACACATATATACTCCACCATGATTATTATGCATAATGGTTGAAAATTTGATTGTGAAAATACATGATTGTGGACAAAAGAAGTTGGGTGGTGATTAAGAATAGTTAAAAGTGTAAATTCTTGTAAGGAAATTTTGGAAACCTTCAAAATACAGCCGTTATGCGGTCAAATTTTTAGTAAAATTTTCTTCAATCAAACGTGAAAAATTTTTACCAGCCTAACTATTTTCAAAGAAGTAGAAATTGATTTAGTTAAAGTAAAGTAAATGGGCAAAGTATCTTAGGGGTTCACTCCGCGGGTCTCTCTTAACCGTGAGTAAGGTTATTAAAGGTTCGCTGGAGTGCCCGGCAAGACCCTTCAGATAAGAGCCTAAAGAGAATCTGGTTCGGGTCTTGTCACGCGTAGCATATAGGTTGGAGCTGCCACCGCAATTGAGTAAAATTCACAATGTATTTCATGTGTCCATGCTCCGCAAGTATATTCTAGATCTCTCCCACATACTTAGAGAGCAACCGATAGAGTTAAGAAAGAATCTAACCTATGAAAAAGAACCGATGTAGATTTTAGATCACAGAGAGCAGGTTCTATGAAATAAAGTTATCCCTTTAGTGAAAGTATTGTGGAGGAATCACGAGGTAGAAGAGGCTATTTGAGAGCATAAAGATCAAATGTATCAGAGATACCTTTATCTTTTTCAGTATAATATGTAAATTTCGGGGACGAAATTTTTATAAGGGAAGAAAATTGTAATACCCTCTCCCGATTTCGTCACTGTATATATGTATGGAATGAGATATTTTTTTTATGAAATAATAAAAGGATTTTTAAAGTGTTAGGAAGTGAAATTTAATTTTTGCAAAATTTCCGAGAGGATTGGGACTAAATTCAAATTATAAAAGTTGAGGGACAATTGGTGAAAATAAAAATTTTTATAAGAATGACAAAATCGTAAATAAAGGGAAAGGACAAGGACATGGAGAAAAAATAAGGAATTCTCTAGAATATGGTAAAATTGTAAATTTAGGGAAGATTAAGGGTAAAAAGCGAGCTTGACCCACGCCTATATATAGGCGTGAGTGGTAAGTATGTCGGAGAAGAGGAGAAAAATCTGAAGAGAAATAGAGAAAGAGAGAGTTATCGGCAGAACAAAGGAGACAGATTTGCAGTTGCATCAAGCTGATCTCCTGCCATTTTTAGAGGAAATTAAGTTGCTAGAAGGTGAAGAATTGATTTAGGAACCAGATCTGGTAAGAATCAAGTGGTAAGAGTAAGTTTTCATGGTTTATTTTGGAAGAGAAGTCTGTCAAAGAAAAGTCATGGTCTGCACGTGGTTAACGAGACTTTTTGTGTGTAGATCTGGTGATTTAAAGCTACAGACGAGGGAGAAGGCAAAGCAAGAGATCAGGGGAAAACTGGTAAGTGAAGTAGCTGAGAAATAATGCTGATCTATGGTAGTTTGATTGTGGTTTAGGATGATTGAATTCTGTCACACAACCTATTGAGGTTACGACCTGGTTAAGGTGAAATGTTGTGAAAGCATGCATGTAAAGCTAAATGAGGTCGAAGTGAGTTAATGAATGTGTAAGATGTAAAACCTAGAAAAAGAGGTGTTAGAGAGGAGTCTGTGTGAGTTAGGGCAGGAGCTCGCAACGTGCGAGCTAGAAGAGGCTCTCAGGCATTTTCAACTGGTCCAGATGGTTGACTGGAGAGCGAGCTGGGCTACGCTTGTTGATCTCTATCTCACCTTTCTGGACCGGGCTGAAGTGTGAGCTTATAAAGAGCAAGCTGAGTACTATCGCAGCCCATAATAATGTCTATTGGAGCTGGACTAAGGCAACAGCTCGTAAAGGCGAGCTAGGTAGTGTATGTTAATCGGGCCGAGCTTAAAGTTATCAGCTCGCTGGAAGGGCGAGCTAGGCGAGCTCACTGAGACGGAAATGCCCGTAACTCAGGGTTAAGCTGAGTAAGGTAAGAGCTTACTAATGAGTTGGGACGAGTTAGGGCATGAGCTCATAGCTCGAGCTAGACTAGCAGTATTGCAGTCCGTAGCAGCTTGAGTGAAGATATAGGTTATAGAAATGATGGAAATAACTTGGGATTGAAGTGTTCGGCGAGCTAAGTAGAAAAATTCATTTGTGTTAAGTGTAGGTGAAGAGGTGAGTTGAGGAGGTCGCGAAAGCAAAAACTACAAGTAGATTTGGGAAGCAAACAGTGAATGTGAAAATGTTTTATAAATGTTTAATATTTTTCAATTTATTATGCAATTATTTTTATAGACTTTCATTATTTATTTTAGCTCATAAATATTTTCATATTTCATATAAAAAGAAATAGTTCATTCATAAATTGGTATGCTACTATATTTATGAGCATAGAATGAAAAGAAATTTCTTGCAATTATAGAAAAAAGAAAGAGTTTTCAAAGACTAGTGATCGGTTCAAGTTTATAGATAGATAGACCTTTTAGCTTTAGACCCGGTCGGTATACCTCGCAGTGTATGACAAGTGTTAGAAGGGCTAGTCCTGCTAACATCGGGGGGATCGAGTCTGTCATGTCTGTCAAGTCACCTTTTACACTTGTGGGGTATTATCTCACTATACGGTATGCGATGGTAGTTCCACTACGTAGTAGCGGGATGTCTTTGTAGATTTGTCACTGTATGCGATGCTAGTTTTTACGCCACGTGACCCCCCACACTGAGCGAAACTAATCCACCCATTCATGTGGTTATAGCTTCCCTTGGGTTCCCTATTAGTACATTTTAGAAAGAGAAGCATACCATTAAAAACAAATTTTTAGAAAGAAAATATTTTAGAAATATTTTAGAAAATTTTTTGAAATTATAAAAAAAATTTTATACAACCCAAACTTTTTAGAAATAAATTGTTTTCAAAGAAACGATTTTTGGAAGGTACATTTTAGAAAGAAATTACTTAGAAGAAACCCTTACGCACTCATTGAGCTTTATAGCTCATAACGTTTTTGGTTTTATGTTTCAAAAACCTCCCAGGTGCAAGAGCGAAAAATCAGAGTACCAGTTCGCTACAATCAGACTAGGTGGGCCAGACTTCCAACGATGCCGTTTAGTTCCTTTATAAATGTTATAATTTAAATGTTAATCATGTATTTGTGCATATTTCTGATTATGAATGCAGTTTGTAGAACTTTTATTCCAAGATGATGCATGCATATTTCAGATACATGAATATTTATGATAATACTTTGAATTATATTTTTTTCTTGGTAAATTTGAAATGAGATTTTAAGATATATGACATTTATGTTTAGTAAATCATTTCTAGTTACGGGTTCGCTCCTCGACATCCTTTAGAGTCTTATTAGGTAGACTTCAGAAGGGTCTCGTGGGGTGCCCGGCAGGATCGCTGGATTAATTAGAAAGAATCCAGGTCAGGTCCTATCAATATTGGTATTAATTGGGTCTATTTACAAAGTAGAGATTTTTCAAAGTTTTGATGAGGTGTACTTGTAAAAGGAGTGTTATGAGGGGGATAAATATCACCACTCTATTTGTAATGGCAGCGTGAAGAGATTTTTGTCAACTCTACCATTATTATGTCAATACCAAAAAGTCATGAAACAAATTATGCAAAAAATAGGAATATCATTCCTAATTTTTAGCTTGACTAAATCTAATCATAATTATGTCCACATTCATCCAAGAAAAAAAAAAAACTCTAATTTGATCAAAGAATAATTAAAAAATATTTATCTTAAAATATATACATATCATATAAGTACAAAGGATAATTCCATTTTTTTCAATGAATTTTATCCAAAAAAAAACATTTTTATTAATAATAAAAAAAAAAAAAAAACCTTCAAAGATATTCATTAGAAGATATGATTTTTCTCACAAGATAAATATGCAAATAACCTCGAAAAAAATCAAAACATTTATGTCATTCACAAAAGTAAATCAGTGTAAGAAAACTTTTCTCTTTACTACATACTGTTAGATGTCAAGAGTTGTTGCAACACTAAGTCAGTTGTTGTAACAACTGTCAGTGACCTATTGCAACAACTGTCATGCAAACTTTGACAATATCAACTCTTCAAATCACTATCATAAAATGATGTCAAACACATAAACACAAGAATGTGTTTCATATACCATATGATGCCAATAACCGAAGCACTCAAACTCTGACTTATACAATAAGATACCAACACATATACACTAACTTATCGATTACTAAAAAATTTGGATAATATCGGGTATTGCATCGATTTTTAAAACCTTGACACACATAGAGACATCACACCCAAACACAAATTAAATTATTCCATTAGAGCTTATATGTGACAGATTAATCCTTTGATATATATATAATTTCATTGCAAAAAATTCTAATTAAGTGGGAATTTAGATTTGATCTTAATCACCAAATCCTTTGTATTTTAATCGAGCTCAAAGGTCTATACTTGTACCTTTACATAGAGAACAATTAATAAAAGCAAGAAATTGATCGACCTTAATACAAAAAGCCATATAAAGAACAAATACAACTAGTTTTTGTTAATGTTATTGCTTGCTAACTAATCTCAGCAAAGGTGATGACTTGTGCGTGACAAATAAATGATATTCAACAAAATGTGGGATTGCAAGTTTGTTACGTAGAAAAACATGATGCAATTGATCAAGCTGTGCAGTGGCACCCTCGCTCTTGGTGTTGTTTTTTTTTAGTAACAAGTCCAAGGTTCAAGTTGTAATATTAATTCCCAATTGATTTATGAACAATTTTCCCACATTATCTGGGTGTTCCCTCCCACTTTTACGAGTCTTCTTCTAGGTTGTGCCTCAATGTCCTATTATGAGGGCCATACGGTTATAATTGTACTTGTACTTGTTAAAAAAAAAAAAACATGATTCCTTTGATTTCAATAAACAAAATCAAAAGTAAAGTAATTTTTTATGAATAGTTATATAATAAATTAGCACTAAAGTAGATTAACAACCAAATATAATAAATTAACATTAATGTAGATCAACGACCAAATATTATTAAATTTATAATAGAATAATTTTATTTATAATCTTAGAAAAACAAATAAACCATTATCACAGCATCAAGATCCGATATTAACAGGGTTTCGCCTTAGTTTACATTGACAACGTGATGAGCCCTTGGTTTTGGCCCGGTTGGAACCAATCTAGCAAGATTTGTCTTAAAAAATTTGGGTCAAATTTGGACTTTATCTGAATTGGTAGCTTGCTAAGTTTGGACCAATCCAGCAAAATTTATCTTCATTTTGACATTATTCGAAATGACAGAATGAGGAGAATTTAGATTTGGCCTAGTTGGAACCAATCTAGCAAGATTTGCCTTAAAGAATTCAGGCTAGACTTGAACTTTATTTGTAATGGTAGCGTGAAGAACACTTGGGTTTGGTCCGATTGGGACCTGCCATAACAACTTGACTCTCAACTTCTCCGAATGGTTGCCATGGGTTGAACCATGAATAGTGGATATGGCTAGCACTGCAATGGACAAAGTAATGAAAAGCTTCACCACCATTGTTAATATTTATATTTAACTTAGCTAATTTGTTTTCAAACTTCTGAA
>CM034466.1:7436385-7613026 GCA_019925255.1 Litchi chinensis
TTAGCCAGCCGTGAGAAGCATCCAGAAACGTGTAGAACCAGAGCAGAACTAAGGGAGATCAAGACCAGAAGTGAACGACAAGGAGAAGAGAAGAAGAAGGCGTGAAAAGAATAAGAAAACCAGCTGCTGGTCGTGCATAACAAGAAGCAACCAGTAGCAATAAAACAGAATAGAGCAGAATTGTGACATGCAGAGGTGCTGGACGCCAAACCAGAAAAAAGAAGGAAGAAGAAGCAACCATTCTAGCCCTTCCAGACCTCAAATACACTTCTCTAAACCCTCTTCTAAGTCCTCTCACTCCTCTAAACCAAGGATCAAGTGAAGAGTGAGACACCGAGGCCCCTGAGATTCATCGAGGCACTTGACGCGGCTCCGAGGTAAGTGGTTTGCCACTTATGATTGCTTAAATTCTATTTCAATTCTTGATTGTAATAAATCTTGTATCTAAGTATCAAATAAGAATGGAAATGAATTCTTAACATTTAAGTTAAAATTTGAGTATATAGGTTCCTATGGAATCTATATAGTAATTGAAATTAATACTAAGTTGCTTTAGAAAGAGTGAAATGAGAGAGTTTTTAGAAGAGTTAAAACTAGAGAGTTTTGTGCTTTTGCACTTGAAAAGTTGATTATAAAAACCCATGTATATGCCTTAAGAAGTTTATGAAATTTAGCGTTACGTGACGATGCAGAAAATTCCGTCCGTAGTCGCTCAGCTCAGATTATAGAAAAGTATAGCGCTACGTTGCGATGCAGACAATTCCGCACGTAGTTGGTTATTTGATAGTTAGCGCTACGTAGCGATGCAGTAAATTCCGCTCGTAGTCGCCTAGAGTTTTAGCATTACATTTACGATGCAGAAAATCCCGCATTGTAGTTGTTCAGTTATAAGAATTAGCGCTCTACGTGCGATGCAGTAAATTCCGTAACATAGTGGTTGAGATACCTCAGTAAGCTTCACGTTGGCGTTAGTTATAATCGTCCTGATAGTTAGAATGTTTAAAGGATATACATGGGGGTTTTGAAAGAAATCATAAAACTTGAACAAATGGTAAATTGCCATGTTAGTGTATGTGATATTATATCTTCGTTGCACTAACTTGTTTGTTTATTTTGTAGCTTATTTACTTTCATTGTGTGTTACCGTCGGACGAGACGACGACCCTTTTGTTATATATATATAGGTGGGCGAGTTGCGCAGGACACTTGGATACATTTGTGTATATGTAATTGATATATTACATTTTGAATTACAATGATGTTTGAAATCGTAAATTTGTAAATATTCATGCATTTTATATATAAATGATGCATATATGCATTTTGTGGATTTGAGTTCATGTTCAATTGTGATGATAATACTTGGTTGTGAATAAAGAAGTTGGGAGGATATTGAGATCATAGTTGAAGTGTAATTTTTATTACAGGTAAATTTTGGTTTTATCAAAAATGCAGCCGTTATGCTGCCGAAATTTTATAAAAGTATTTGAAACAAAAACCGTAAAAAATTTTATCACTCCTAACTAGTTTAAAGAAAACCAAATCACTAAGTTTTAAACGAGTAAACCGGCTAAGAAAGTTAGGGTTCGCTTCTCGGATTTCTTCGATCCGACGAGTCGGGTTCGATGAGTCCGTTGAAGTGCCCGACAGAATCCTCTAGACAAGAGCCTAGATAAGGTCTGGGAAAGGTCCTGTCAAGTTGGTATCAGAGCTCGGTTCTCGTTAAGTTGAGAAAAAGTTTTAAGAGAAAAGTTTGAGCTATTTCACATAAACTGTGTGTTAGTTGTGCATAAGGCACGCATTTATTATGTGCATTCATTTCTTTTAAAGATTTTAAAAGTTATGCTTTCATTGATTGCATAAGCTAAAGCATAAGTTCTATTATTGAATTGAGCATGTTATGAATATCATCGAAGTGAGTTGTTAAGTAAAAGTTTATGCGTAAGATATGCATAAGATTTTGAGATAAAGATTGCATGGAATTATCATGCTATATTATATTGAGTTAGTTTACTAAAACTTGAATTCTTGATTTTGTGGCTATTAGTATATTAGTACACATTTAGCTATGCAGCGTAGAGATCGTCCGAGGACGAGACAGGTAGCCGCAGAGGCACCCCTATCACAGGATGAGCATGTTGATGAGTCTGTCAATGTGCCAGCGAGCTCATCCCATCCTGAGCCATCTCAGCCAGCAGGACTAGAGCCTGCCCCAAGACCTACTCCAGGGCAGATGGAGTAAATGGCCAAGCTGCTAGCAGCAGTCCTTCAGCAGCCGAGGGAGACATGGGTGACTTTAGAGCGCGCGCAAGTTAGGCGCGAAGCCATATGACGGGATTGGAGACCCTAAGAGAGCATGGTCATGGCTAGAGACGAACGAGGAAATATTTCAGGTCATAGGCTGCACAGAGGATCAGATGGTCATCTTCTCAGCTTTTCTGCTGAAGGATCGAGCCAAAGATTGGTGGAAGAGCGCATCCAGCCAGAATATCTTGGGAAGACTTCAAGAAAGAGTTTCTAGATAAGTTTTTCCCAAAAGTTTACAAAGATAAGAAGATTGAGGAGTTTTATAGATTAGACCAGGGGGACTCTACAGTGACAGAGTATGAAAAGAGATTCTCCGAGCTAGTTCGTCTAGTTCCTCAGATTGCTGAAAATGAAGAACAGAAGATTAGCAGATTATGGCAGGCCTCAATCCTACGGTCAGAACCATTGTAACATCCACTACACATACTCAGTATGGACCACTGGTGGAGGCAGCCACCAGAGTTGAGTAGAGTGCACAGACCGCCCTGAAGTCAAAGTCACAATTCAGTTAGAAGAGGAGCTGGACCGGTAGCCATAAGGGAGAGTCCAGTAAGGTGCCTAAGAGTGGTCAGAGGCCAGCATGGTCACAAAGTCGGCGACAGAGCCAGAGACCCCAGCCCAATCAGAGTTTAGTTCAGTTGTCAGTATGGTCTAGGAGCCAACAGAGCTGGAGGAGCCGACCAGTATGCAGCAGATGTGGCCGGTCACACCCGGTGAGTGCCTTCAGGGCAGGACCGGGTGTTTCAGATGCGGCAGGAGGGCCATTTCATGAGAGATTATCCCAGTGCAGTGGCGTTGAGTCCATCTGAGGCCATATCTACAGCTCAATGATAGACTAGTAGGGGTTGTGGACTAGAGAGGCGAGGCCCCTAGACAGGAGGAGCTACTAGTAGAGGCCAGTCCCGTAGCGGATCAGGTAGAGGCATGCCACCTAGAGGACAGACAGGTAAACCTCGCAGTCAGGCCCGGTAGAGTATATACAGTGACCAAGCAGGCGGCAGACGCGACACTAGATATGGTCACAGGTACCATTTCTTTATTTGATACTGATGCTCATGTATTGGTGGACCCAGGAGCCACCCATTCTTTTATTGCACGAGAGTTCATAGATAGAGTCAGGGTAGAGTTGAGACCAACCGCGTGTAGCATGGTAGTGTCACTTCCCACGAGTGATTCGCTTATTGAGGATAGAGTCTACATGGGAAGTAAGGTGACTATAGCAAGTCATGAGTTCGAGGCTGATCTAATAGTACTCGATATTCATGACTTTGACATCATTTTGGGTATGGATTAGCTATCCAAGCATCGCGCTACTGTAGATTGCTATAGAAAAGAGGTCCAGTTTAGCAAGCCTGGGGAACCAGATGTGATATTTTGCGGAGAGAGGAAAATACTCTCTACAAGTTTAGTAAGTGTGATTCGGGCAAACAAGATGCTCCGTAATGCATGCCAAGGGTACTTGGTGGATGCAATAGAAGCTGACAACAGTGAGTTGCAGTTGGCAGAAATTCCTGTGGTGAACGGGTTCTTTGATGTATTTCCCGAGGACCTCCCAGGACTACCTCCAGATAGGGAGATTGAGTTCGAGATTGAGCTAGCACACTAGCACATCTCTATAGCACCGTATCGGATGGCACCAGCAGAACTAAAGGAATTAAAGGTGCAAATGGAAGAATTGTTAAGCAAGGGCTTCGTTAAGATGAGTACATCACCGTGGGGAGCTCCAGTGTTGTTTGTTAAGAAGAAAGACGGAAGCCTCCGTTTGTGCATTGATTATAGACAGCTCAACAAAGTAACCATACGAAATCAGTATCCACTGCCAAGAATCGATGATCTATTTGACCAGTTACAAGGAGCCAAGGTCTTCTCGAAGATAGATCTATGATCGGGGTATCATCAGCTGAAGGTACATAGGGAAGATGTTCCTAAGACGGCCTTCAGGACTAGATATGGGCATTATGAGTTCTTGGTGATGCCATTCGGCTTAACCAATGCCCCAGCAGCTTTTATGGATTTGATGAACCGTGTCTTCAGACCCTACTTAGACAAGTTCGTGATAGTCTTTATCGATGATATCCTAGGGTATTCAGGTAGTAGAGAGGAGCATGCAGAGCACTTGAGGATAGTATTGCAAACTTTGAGAGAGCATCAGCTTTATGCAAAGTTCAGCAAGTGTCAGTTTTGGTTAGATCGCGTGGCATTCTTGGGACATGTGGTATCCGCAGAGGGTATTTCAGTAGATCCCCAGAAAATAGAGGCCATTGTAGAGTGGAAGCCACCCATAAACATAACCGAAGTTAGAAGTTTCTTGGGTTTAGCTGGATATTACAGAAAGTTCGTGGAAGGATTCTAAAAAATAGCTACTCCGCTAACCAAGTTAACAAGAAAAGAAGAGAAATTCATCTGGTCAGAAGCATGCCAAGATAGTTTTGATGAGTTGAAGCAAAGACTGACTACGGCACCAGTGCTTACGCTTCCCTCAGGAAGTGAGGGATTTACAGTGTATTGTGACGCTTCCAAGCAAGGTTTAGGTTGTGTGTTGATGCAACATGATAGAGTGATAGCTTATGCTTCAACGCAATTAAAGAAACATGAAGTAAATTATCCAACACACGACTTAGAGTTAGCATCTGTAGTGTTTGCTTTGAGAATATGGCGACACTATCTCTATGGAGTACCTTGCAGGATCTTCACTGATCACAAAAGCCTGTAGTATCTATTCTCGCAGAAAGATTTGAACATGAGATAGAGAAGGTGGATAGAACTCATTAAAGACTATGACTGCACCATTGAATACCACCCAGGCAAGGCAAACGTGGTGGCTGATGCACTAAGTAGGAAGCCCTCTAGTTCCCTAGCCCAGCTTAAAGCAGAGTACTTACCGATGCTAGTAGAGTTGAAATCTATGAGGGTCAGTTTGGAGACAACAGAGTCAGGTGCTCTATTAGCAGCTTTTCATATGCGTCCAGTGTTAGTAGACAGAGTGAGAGACTTGCAAGCTCAAGATCAGTACTTGATGAAATTGAGAAGCAAGATAGAGGCTGGGCAGCAGAGTAGCTTCACCTTGCGAGGTGATGGAACACTAGTATTGGGCCAAAGATTATGCGTGCCAGATGTAGTAGAGTTGAAGAAAGAAATCATGGAAGAGACACACTCCTCAACATATGCTATGCATCCAGGGAGTACTAAGATGCATCGGACTCTGAGAGACCAATACTGGTGGAGAGGTATAAAGAGAGAGATAGTAGAGTTCGTATCCAAGTGCCTAACCTGTCAACAAATCAAGATTGAACATCAGAAACTCGCAGGTTTACTACAGCCTCTATCCATTCCAGAATGGAAGTGGGAAAGGATCACGATGGATTTCGTGACGGGACTTCCCAGGACGCAGTGTGGACATGATGCCATTTGGGTTATAGTGGATAGATTGACGAAGTCAGCCCACTTCATTTCTACTAATAATACCAATTCTTTGGAAAGATATGCACAGTTGTATGTAGACGAGATTGTGAGATTGCATGGCACACCAATGTCCATTGTATCAAACAAAGATTCTCGTTTTACTTCTCGGTTCTGGCCAAAGTTACAAGAAGCCATGGGTACCAGATTGCACTTCAGTACTGCGTTTCACCCACAGACAGATGGCCAATCAGAGAGAACCATCCAGACTCTTGAAGATATGTTGAGAGCCTGTGTGATGGAGTTCAAAGGAAGCTGGGATAATTACCTAGCATTGATAGAGTTTGCCTACAACAATAGCTATCAGTCTAGTATTGATATGGCACCGTATGAGGCATTGTATGGCAGGAAGTGCAGAACCCCAGTCTGTTGGGACGAAGTGGGGGAGAGAAGATTAATTGGCCCAGAGATTGTCCAAGATACAACCGAGAAAGTAAATATGATAAGAGAGCGGTTGAAGATAGCAAGCGACAGGCAGAAAAGCTATGCGGACAATCGAAGAAGAGACTTAAAGTTTGAAGTGGGTGATAGAGTATTCCTACGAGTCTCACCCTGGAAGGGTATTTTGAGATTCGGGAAGTGTGGGAAGTTGAGCCCACGATACATAGGCCCCTATGAGATAGTAGACAAGGTGGGTGAAATGGCTTATAAGTTGGAGCTGCCATCAGAGTTAGCCAATATCCATGATGTGTTCCACGTCTCTATGCTACGCAAGTATATAACTGACCCTTCACATATTCTTAAGGAGCAACCAGTTCAGTTGAAGGAAAACTTGACCTACGAGGAGCATCCAGTAAGATCCTAGATTGTAGAGATCAAGTGTTGCGTAATAAGGTGATTCCGCTAGTGAAGGTGCTATGGCGAAATCATGGGACAGAAGAGGCTACATGGGAGCCCGAAGCATAGATGCGTGCCCAATACCCTCAGTTGTTTGAATAAGGTATGCAGTTTAAAATTTCGAGGACGAAATTTTCACAAGGGGGGAAGAAATTGTAAACCCCTAGCCTGGACTTACAACTTCCTAAGGTTAAAAAGATAGATTAGAGAGTTACTATAAATCGCTAGATTCAATTAATTGAATCACACGGCATTAGAAGATTTAATAAATTAGAGATTGACGATGAAATTCGTCAACTATAAAAGTTCAAGTAGCTAATGGCAAATTGACTTAAAAGTTAACTAAAAGAGAGAGTCAAGTGGTCAAGAGAAAAGCTTAACATTCCATAAAATGTTTACGAGATATATAAATAAATCAATTAAAAGTAAAAACTATCAAAGAAAATAAAGTTAGATAAGAGAAAAGTTAGATTTTCACAAATAAGAAATATATATATAATTGACAAGTAGACAAATTCTAAAGTTAGAACATTATTATATAAGTAAGCATAAGTAATAAAGCATTACTAAGTAATTAAATAAGTATTGGTGATAGTTCAACCAATCAATTAGAGTAAATAATATCAAAGGAATAGAAGAGGAAGGGTGTAAGAGAGAATTTAACAAACAAGAGAGGGAGATTTGTGAAATTAAAAGATGATGGGGCAAGGATGCAAATTAGAGAAGTGTAACTAGTATATATATGAACACTTGGCTGAAAAATTTTCAGAAAACAAGAAGCAACCAATCAAGAAGCTCGTAGAAACCATGAGAAACAAAAGGAAACAGACCAGCCAGCCATGAGAAGCATCCAGAAACGTGCAGAACCAGAGCAGAACTGAGGGAGATCAAGACCAGAAGTGAACGGCAAGGAGAAGAGAAGAAGAAGGCGTGAAAAGAAGAAGAAAACCAGCTGCTGGTCGTGCATAACAAGAAGCAACCAGCAGCAACAAAATAGAACAAAGCAGAATTGTGACATGCAGAGGTGCTGGACGCCAAACCAGAAAAGTGGAAGAAGAAGCAACCATTCCAGCCTTTCCAGACCTCAAATACAGTTCTCTAAACCCTCTTCTAAGTCCTCTCACTCCTCTAAACCAAGGATCAAGTGAAGAGTGAGACACCGAGGCCCCTGAGATTCGTCGAGGCACTTGACGCGGCTCCGAGGTAAGTGGTTCGCCACTTATGATTGCTTAAATTCTATTTCAATTCTTGATTGTAATAAATCTTGTATCAAAGTATCAAATAAGAATGGAAATGAATTCTTAACATTTAAGTTAAAATTTGAGTATATGGGTTCCTATGGAATCTATATAGTAATTGAAATTAATACTAAGTTGCTTTAGAAAGAGTGAAATGAGAGAGTTTTTAGAAGAGTTAAAAACTAGAGAGTTTTGTGCTTTTGCACTTGAAAAGTTGATTATAAAAACTCATGTATATGCCTTAAGAAGTTTATGAAATTTAGCATTACGTGATGACGCAGAGAATTCCGTCCATAGTCGCTCAGATTATAGAAAAGTATAGTGCTACGTTGCGATGCAGACAATTCCGTACGTAGTTAGTTATTTGATAGTTAGCGCTACGTAGCGATGCAGTAAATTCCGCTCATAGTCACCTAGAGTTTTAGCACTACATTTGCGATGCAGAAAATCCCGCATTGTAGTTGCTTAGTTATGAGAATTAGCGCCCTACGTGCAATGCAGTAAATTCCGTAACGTAGTGGTTGAGATACCTTAGTAAGCTTCACGTTGGCGTTAGTTATAATCGCCCGTGATAGTTAGAATGTTTAAAGGATATACATGGGGGTTTTGAAAGAAATCATAAAACTTGAACAAATGGTAAATTGCCATGTTAGTGTATGTGATATTATATCTTCGTTGCACTAACTTGTTTGTTTATTTTGTAGCTTATTTACTTTCATTGTGTGCTACCGTCGGACGAGACAATGACCCTTTCGCTTTGTATATATATATATATATATATATATATATATAGGTGGGTAAGTTGCGCAGGACACTTGGATACATTTGTGTATATGTAATTGATATATTACATTTTGAATTACAATGATGTCGGAAATCGTAAATTTGTAAATATTCATGCATTTTATATATAAATGATGCATATATGCATTTTGTGGATTTGAGTTCACGTTCAATTGTGATGATAATACTTGGTTGTGAATAAAGAAGTTGGGAGGATATTGAGATCATAGTTGAAGTGTAATTTTTATTATAGGTAAATTTTGGTTTTATAAAAAATGCAATCGTTATGTTGCCGAAATTTTATAAAAGTATTTGAAACAAAAACCGCAAAAAATTTTATCACTTCCAACTAGTTTAAAGAAAACCAAATCACTAAGTTTTAAACAAGTAAACCGGCTAAGAAAGTTAGGGTTCGCTTCTCGGATTTCTTCGATTCGACGAGTCGGGTTCGATGAGTCTGTTGAAGTGCCCGGCAAAATCCTCCAGACAAGAGCCTAGATAAGGTCTGAGACGGGTCCTTTCACCTATCCGCTTTCAACTCTGCAAAACAAAGTGTTAAAAAAAAAATAAAAGCAGGAGATTCATAGCTCGCGAAGTATTTCCTCTTCTACATACTTGGACTTAGAATAAAGCTGAAGTTTTTAAGATCTCTAAAGGAAAGGCAAGAGACGAAGAACAAGCTCGTGTTGTAAGCCCTCGCATTGGACTTACCCTTCGCATCTCCTCGGGGCAGAAGGCTCTTGTAGTCTAATTGACGAGCTGTGAGGTAATAAATTCTATCTCGCTTTCCATCTTTTAAACCACTACCACCTTTGATGCTGTAAAGATGGTTTATAATTTTTGGAGTTAGGGGAGGAAGACCATTTTTTAGAAAGGCCAAGGTTAATGAGGTAAGTTACGAGTATGAGTTCAGGGTCAGCTGGAATGGTGAGAGCTTGACTGTGTTTAAGAACTCGATCAGGTAAGGAGGAATTGGGAACCTGAGCCCGTGCCTAAGATGTTAGGTACTGATAGCGATGTACCCATTGGGAGGATAGCATGCGTGGTCATCGACAACGGGTGACATCGTGCGACAGCCCTGAGGGATATGGTATTGAAGAGTGACTCTCCCCAACTCGACAAAATCTACTGTAAAAGAATGATGTGCAAACACCTCGCGAGCTTGCCTTTTTTTGTGAGCTCACCGCTCCGCTTCAAGTCGACGAATCGCCTCAGGAATAACTCGAGCTGCAACTTGCTTTGGAACCTCTCCGTTTTGAATTGCCTCACCAACATTATGGATTCCGCTTGAAGCCATCTACACAAAGGGTGTATAGTTAAGTCGTTGCGAGCAGACCATACCTAAATGACTAAAGTTTTCTACTCTACATATCGCTAATACAGTGGGGGGCTTTACCTATGAGGAAACGACCTACGAGCTATATACAGGTGCCTAATCCTACAGTTCGTATGCATGATAAGACACAAACAGTAAACAAATCGCAAACAAACTAGCAACAAGATCAAACCAAACAGAAAATGAAGAGTTGTGATCAATAAGAAACGTAGAAACAGAGATTCAACATCAAGAATACAAAGTATTCAACCCATTTCAAACACAGAAAGCACAATGCAAGCACAACGTAACTCAAACACAACAAAAACATACTAGAAATTGAAAGCTTGAAGGCGAAAAATGAAACTTACCGTGAATCTTTGTCGGAGATGAGAGATACAGCGACTGAAGATGAAGATTTTGTGGAGAACCGATGAACAAGTGCAGCAAGAGAAACTTGGTGGAGAAGAAAATGACAGGTGAAGGAAAAGAACTGAAAGGCTCCACCTATTTATACGGACGATAGAGCTCGCACCTCAACCGTCCGATTTGGGCGCCGTATAACCGTTTTAGATCCAATGGTACAGCGCGAGTTACGACTTTGTAATCATGCAGCCATCAGATGAAAGGATGTGCCCATTAAATGCGCATAGCCCGAGACGTGCCAGAATCGGTTTGGTCATCGTATGAATGGTGACCACTTGTTAAAAACTGATGGGATTGAATCTGAAAGAGCGCGAAATGGTGATTTGACAAATAGCTTTTACCAGTGAGCTCGAGTTCTCAATTCGTAGAACGAACTGAGAGCTGAGGGGCTGATGTTATAGGTATTTTCTAGATTCATCAAATGGGCTGGTAAAAGCCTAATAGAAGCCCAAAAAATCAACCTAATGAAGAGACCCAGCAAACAAGGCCAAAGTTATCAACATCCAACCCATGCAAGCTCCACAACTCGCCCCAGCGAGCTCGTATCATGGTAGTCTTACAGATCATTGCTAGTATTATACAGTTCGCACCATGCACAGCTCGTTGCTCAGAATGAAGTCTTGCTCGAGATCGCCTAATGCAGACTATAGCTCGCTCAACAATCAGTTAGACAAGAAAATCTTCCATAAAAGACAATGACCCGATTTGATCGTGATTCTTTCATTAGAATTGGAAATAAATTCAAATATGAACTGAGTTAACGTGATCTCAGATTCTACGAAGTAGTTTCCTGATTTGGTGCTAACCGATTAGGAAGTGTAGTTAATGTAAAATTCTTTTCCTATTTTATCTCAACCTAAATTGTAACACCTCTTTCTCTATAAATAGAGGTCAGATTTCATTGTAACATATACAGAAGCAATATTACACTGTTACTCTGTAGAATTATTGAGAGGACAGTCGTGGACGTAGGCGCACTCGCTGAACCACGTTAAAAATCTTTGTGTGTTGTTTTCCATTGTTTTCTGTTTTGTTTCACATTGATTGCAGGTATTGGGCTATAAACTCTCGTCGATCAGAAATCAACGTCGACAATTACTATATGTACTTGGGACACTAGTTAAAACCTAAGAAATTGAAAGAAAATACAAAAAAAAAGTCACAACTAAGTACTGAATAAATTTATTTAATTTCAGGGACGTAGCATAGTGGAGCTTATCCCAGCCCCCTAAACAAAATTATATTATACATATTTTTATTGGGGAAATTATTAAAATGCACATAAATATAAATGGAGTGGAGTGTTTGTATGTGTGATGTGTAGTATGTTGATAAGAAGATAAAATAAGTTAATAGAGTTGGTTGATACGAGTGGTGGATCCAGAAAATTTATTTAGGGGAACGTGAATAAATTAATAAAAACATTAAAAATTAAGAACATGTTATATATATATATATATATTGAAATCGTTTTCTAATAACCTCTTTATCAATTTTGTCAAAATATCTTTACAATTTATTCATTGAAATTATAAATTATTAATGAATTTTATGTATGTCGACTTTGAAATTCAGTCGACGAGTATTCAATATCTAATACCTGCAATCAATGTGAGAAAACACAGAAATCGAGAAAAAAGGACAATAAAAGACTAAGAACAAGAACAAAACAAGAAAGCAGGAGGTTTTTAACGTGGTTCAGCGAGTGCGCCTACATCCATGGCTGTCTCTCTTAAATTCTGCAGAGTGACAGTATGATATTCAATTCTGTCGTTACAATGATTTTAACCCTTATCTATAGGGGAAATAACGTTACAGATCAGGAAGCAACAAAATAGGAAGAGAATCACGAATTAATTACACTTCCTAATCAGTTAGAATTAAATCAGGAAATTGCCTCAAAAATCTCGAGATAAGGTTGACTGAATTTGAATTTGAATTAACTTTCGTTTCTGGTGAGAGAATCACGATCAGATTAGGTAACTGCCTGTTCTGGAAGATATCGCATTAATTGCGCTCTGAACAAACTGCTTACTGTGTATGGCGGTTTGCGACCTCGAGCTGGACCTCGCTGAGAAGCGAGCTATGAATAAAGCAAACTATGGAACGAGCTACAACTTGACTGTGAAACGATCTCATTGTTGCGAGCTGAGAAGATTGCTGCTGGCTGGGGAGTTGAAATATGGGCCTTGATTGGGTTGACTTTATTGGGCCTTCTATTGGGCCTAAGTTGGGCTTTTACTAGCCCATTTAATGAATCCGAAAAATACACATAACATCAGCCCCCCAACTCTCAGTTCGTTCTACAAATTGGGAGTTCGAGCTCGCTGGTAAAAGCTAGCTTCTCTGGTAAGCCAACTTGAATTACCGTTTTCTTGCCCTTCCAAATTTTGTCTTATCAGCTTTGACACATGGTGGTCATACGGGAGGTAACTGAAACGACGTTGGCACGTCTCTTGCACGCGCATTTAATGCGCACGTCTTTCAACTGACGGCTACATGATTAGAAAGTCGTACCTCGCGCTGCACCGTTGGATTGATGGCGGTTACGCAGCATGCAGATCTGACGGCTGGGGTTCGAGCTCGTTTGTCTATATAAATTGATGGAGCCCTTTCATTTTCTTCCTTCATCTGTCATTTTCTTTCGAAGCCACCAAGCTTTCTCAGCATACTCACCGGTTCTTTACGCAATCCACACTTCCAGTCATCGTTTCACACACCTTCATCAAATATTCACGGTACGCTTCTTTCTTGTGACTTTAAACCTTCAGTTTCTTGGTTTATTTTGTTAAGTTGAGGTTGTATTGTTTTGCATTTTGCCATTGCTGTGTCTAAATGGTTTGAATATGTCATGTTGCTGTTGAATCTTCATTGTTTTGGGTTTCTTGTTGAACACGACTTTTCAAATTCTGTTGATTTGATCTTGTGACATATTTATCTGCGACCTGATTATTGTTTGTGGCTTATTATGCATGCTAACTGTTGGATTAGGCACCTATAGACTATTAGCTCGTAGGTCGTTTTCTTCATAGGTCGAGCCCTCCATTGTGGGAACAATCTGCAAACTAGGAAACTTAGGAAGTTTTTTGTATTTTGGTAATCCGTTCCTGGCGACCTGACTATATCCCCTTTTGCATAGATGTCTTTAAGTGGAGCTCGTAGTGCTAGTGAAGCAGTTCAGGGCGAAAAACGAACAAAAACTCAACGGCGAGCTGAAGAGGAAAGGGAAGCTCGCAAAATGTTCGCCCATTACCCATCTTCCATAGAAGTCTTCGAACTGGGGGGGATTGCTCTTCAATTCCATATCCCCAAAGGCTGTCGCGCGATGTCACCCACTTCAAAAAACATGCAGGCTATCCTCCGCGGGGGTATGTTGCTGTCAGCACTCAGCACTTGGAACACGGGCTAAGATTCTTAGTTCCTTCTTATTTGATCAGATTCTTGAACGCTGTCAAGCTCGCACCGTTCCAGCTGACACCGAACTCATACCCGTAGTTGACTTCATTGGCTCTGACCTTCCTCAAAAACGGCCTTCATCCTCTAACTCCAAAAATAATCCAAAATTTCTACAGTATCAAGGCTTTGAGCACAAAGAAGGGAGAAAAACCAGACGACATCTATTACCTCACATCTTGTCCATCGGATTACAAGGAACTCTTGCCCTAAAGAGAAACAAAGGACAAGTCCAACGTTGGAAAATATAAAACGAGCTGATTCTATGTCTCTTGCTCTTCTCTCACACGAATTTTTTTTTTTTTTTTTTAACGATTTGCCTTGCAGAACTAAAAATTGACAAGTCTCCTCTTAGCAGCGAGGAGAAAAGGGCTCTCGATGTGCTCGCGAGCTCTGGCGAAGCCTGCATTAGCAGTAAGTTTAATAATGCTCTTCTTTAGGCTCATGGCCTCGCTCTTTTTGATGATTCTCCATTAATCGATATCAAGAATGATATATCGAGCATTGGGCAGCGTGAGCTTCCTTTCGTCTTCAAAGTTCCTGTTAGGGTAAAAAATATATTTGATTCCCAATCGGCTCCAACTCGCACCTCCTCCTCGCGAGCAGAGACAACATCAGCTCCTGCTCTAGCTCGCGTAGCCCCTATTGTACAAGTAGATTCATCCCCCTCCCCACATCACACAACTGTTTCAGAGGCTCCATTGCCTGCTTCAGCTCGCACTCCACCAGTGGGTGCATCTCGAAAAGTTGCTTCTTCAATTCCTGCTCCTTCCACTGGGCGAGCTCCAGCTAAAAGGAAGAAACTTGCTCTTCTAGAGTTCTCTCTCGAGAATCCTACTAAGACTCCAGCCCCTTCAGCAGCTCCAACGAAGCGACCAGCTGAAACCTTAGCCTCTCCAACTGCTCCTTCAAAGCGTTCTAAGCGACCTGTAAAAGCAGAAACTCCCTAGGTCACTGCCCCAAGCGAGGTACCGCCTCCAGAAACAACAGCAGATCTTCAGCTAGTTCCAGCTTCCAGCTCGCGACCTGAAGAAGGGATGTTCCTTTGAGGCTGCTCCCTAAATGACCCGAGCTGGTACCAGCAAGAGAATAACTAGGCGTATCTTTCTTACACGACGTCATGTTTACCGGAGTGAAGAACCTGATGCCCCGGAGGCTGAGAGGACTCCTTCGCCAACAAGACCAGACATCGAGATTGGACTTGGGGGGAGATATTTAACTTTCTTCGTTGACAACTGGACATCAATTATGTTCACTCATGCAAAGGTCTGAGAGAATAGGTCCCTTAGGGGCACGGACCTAGACGAGTACGCAGCTCGTCATTCCATGCTGGTAAGTCATTTTTCTTTTATCTTCTGGTCTCTTTACTTTATCAAATATTAATTTGTAGAGTTTTCAGGGCTCTCTTGCATTAATAAAGCGAAGGAGGGAGACAAGAGCCACTAAGGACCGAATAATGAAGCTGGAAAATGAGCTGGAGGGCACTAGAGAGGAGATTGCAGAGTTGACTGAGAGGGTTCAAGAGGGGAGAGGGTTCGTTGGAGGCCATGAGGCACAAATAGCTGCGGCGACCATTGCTAGACAGACTGTCGAGGAGGCTCTGGTGCGGGCAGAAGAGAATTATGAAGCCACTAGGTCGCACCTCACTAGATTGCTTCGTAATTGTGAAGATGAGCGCGACAAGTTAAAAAACGAGCTGATCCGGGTGAGGAACGATTTAAGATAGTCTGAACAGCAAGCCAAGTTGACCGAAAAACAAGCTGAGAAAGTGGAGGCTGCTGTACAGCAGGCCGAAGAGGCCAAAAATCGGGCTTTAATTGCAGAAGGAGGAGTCGAGGTGCGTGGGCAACAAGTTAATGCTACAGTGCAATGGGCTGAAGCTGTAGAGAAGTGAGCTGAAGAAGTAGACGCTGCAACTAAACGGGCTGAAGAAGTAGAAGCTGCAACTAAACGGGCTGAAGAGGTTAAGCACCGAGTTGAGGTGCTTAGGCAGCAAGTGGGAGATGTAATTCAGTGAGCTGAGGCTGCAGAGCAGCAAGTAGGAGATGTAATTCAGCGAGCTGGGGTGGTTGCAGAGCAGCAAATAGAAGCCATGAAGCAAGAAGCTGAGGTCATTAATCATCATGCAGACAATGCTTTCGAAGAACTGATGGTCCTTAGAGAAAAATCTGTTTAGGAACTGGAGATGCAGGTCGCTGAAGCAAAGGATGAGGCTAAGGAAAAAACAGGCCTCAACTTTCTCTATACCCTGTGGATGTCCCATCCGGAGATGGATTTTTCTATCTTTGAGGATGTAGGACTCGAAGCTGTGGAAAAGTTCAAGGCAAGGGTTGTCTCGTCTTCAGTAATGGAGGTGCCTAGCGCAACCTCTCAAGCTGAGCTTGCTGGTGACCTCGAACCTTCTAGCATTTTTCCTTCTCATGAAGACCTTTTTTTAGGCCCAGATCCTCCAGCTTAGAGCTAGTAGCTTGCTATTTGTACTTTTATTTCAATTTGTAAAGAACGTTTTAGACTTAATAAAATTCCTTTCATCATATCTTCTTTCAGACACGTTTATGTTATCGTAATACATTGCATGTCATTATTTTATAATTCACAGAATTTTTTGCGAGCTAAAAACTTGCTCGAAATTTGATATAATAACTAAGCAGTCGCTTAATTCAATCAGTTAATAAAATCTTGTAATATAAGCAATTAATCAGAACCTTTTCTGCCATATTTGATGAGCTATGCAGGGGTACGTAACCACTCCTGCTTAGGCCCTCATTCATTTTGGAGAGCTATACAGGGGCACTTGGCCACCTGCTTTTTAGGCTCATTTATTATTAGCGAGCTATGTAGGGGCACTTAGCCACACCTACTTTTTAGGCTCTTTTCTTTTTAGTGAGCTATGCAAGAGCACTTAGCCACACCTGCTTTTTAGGCTCTTTTATTATTTAGCGAGCTATGCATGGGCACTTAGCCACACCTACTTTTTAGGCTCTTTTATTATTAGTGAGCTATGCAGGGGCACTTAGCCACACCTACTTTTTAGGCTCTTTTACTATTAGTGAGCTATGCAGGGGCACTTAGCCACACCTGCATTTTAGGCTCTTTTTCTTTTTAGCGAGCTATGCAAGAGCACTTAGCCACACCTACTTTTTAGGCTCTTTTATTATTTAGCGAGCTATGTAGGGGCACTTAGCCACACCTGCTTTTTAGGCTTTTTTATTATTAGCGAGCTATACAGGGGCACTTAGCCACACCTGTTTTTTAGACTCTTTTTCTTTTTAACGAGCTATGTAAGGGCACTTAGCCACACCTGCTTTTTAGGCTCTTTTATTATTAGCGAGCTATGCAGGGGTACTTAGCCACACTTGCTTTTTAGGCTCTTTTATTATTTAGCGAACTATGTAGGGGCACTTAGCCACACCTGCTTTTTAGGCTCTTTTATTATTAGCGAACTATGTAGGGGCACTTAACCATATCTGCTTTTTAGGCTCTTTTATTATTAGCGAGCTATGCAGAGGCACTTAACCACACCTGTTTTTTAGGCTCTTTTATTATTAGCGAGCAGCGAGCTAATCAGCACGGAGCTTGTTAACTTTGTGAAATAATGCACCTCATGAGGGAAAATGGAGCTTTCATTTATAATCATAGAATTATGGGTAACAAATAAAGTTATTGATGATATGGTCGAAGATGCTCGGCATTCCAAGTTCGAGAGACCTCGGCTCCATCCATATTGGACAAATGATAAGCTCCATTTCCCAAGTTTGCTTTGATAATATATGGTCCTTCCCAATTCAGGCCTAAGGACTCATCACTAGGTTTGCGAGCTCCAAGCAAAATGAGGCGTAGTACCAAATCTTCCACATTGAAGTTGTGGATTCGAGCATTCTTGTTATAGTACCTCGCGATTCTTTGTTGATAGACAGCTACTTTTAACCTAGCTATTTCCCTGAGTTCTTCAAGCAAATCTAGGTTTGCAACAAGTAACTGCTCATTATTGTTTGGATTGAAGGTTGCTCTTCGTTGTGAGGAGACTTCTAACTCTGCTGAAATCATAGCTTCAAACCTATACACCATTGAGAACGGAGTCTCGCCTGTGGAACTGTGAGTTGTGGTCTTGTAAGCCCATAATACTTTCTGAAGCTCGTCTACCCACGCTCATTTTTTCGCTTCTAGTTTCATCTTCAAGGTCTGCTTTATAATTTTATTCACAGCTTCAACTTGACCATTGGCTTGTGGATGGTCCATTACTGAGAAACTCTTGACTATCTTCAGATCGCTGCAGAACTTGAGAAACTGATCGCTACTAAATTGGGTCCCATTGTCTGTCACGATCTGCTGTGGAACCCCAAACCTGCAAATGATATTACTTCAGACGAACTTTTCAATCTTCGTTGTGGAGATTTCTGCTAGCTCCTTTGCTTCTGCTCACTTAGTGAAATAATCAACTACGACCACGGCGTGTTTGCACCTTCCACGAGCTGTTGGCAAAGGCCCGATCAAATCTATTCCCCATATTGCAAAGGGCCATGGGCTTATCATTTGTTGGAGATAAGCTGGTGGAGCTCGTGGAACTTGGGCAAACCTTTGACACTTGTCACATCTCTTGACGAGGTCGACGGTATCCTGCTTCATGGTGGGCCAATAAAAACCTTAACGGAGTGCCTTTTGAGCTAGAGATAGCCCCCAAGCGTGATTTCCACAATGGCCTTTGAAGCATATGCATTGCCTCGTGCTGCTGAGATACATGCCTTGGAACCTCGACCTCAACCCTGGGTGCGTTCTGCACCTGAGCCTGTACCAACATATTGACTGCCTCTGTAAGCTGTCTAACTGTGTTTTCCAACGCTTCCTGCCTCTGCAGCAACACATTCTGCCCTTCAGCTATTAGGGCAATTGGAACCGGTTGACGATGAGGTAGATGAGGGATGCCCCTTGCAGCGTCGATTGCCTGGCTATGGGACGTACCTGCTACATGTATGGGTGAGTCCTGTACAGGCTGCATGTTCTGCTGAGGCTAGTTCATATGGCTCTCCGCCTAGTCATCATCTTCAAGATACTTGTTTGATATGGTCCTTGGCATGTTGTCAGAAATCGAAGAACTGAGATGGAAAATATTGTAGTTTGGACCCTTCCTCTAGTGCCAAAATGTCGACGTTGAAATTCAGTCGACGAGTATTCAATGCCCAATACCTACAATCAATGTGAGAAAACACAGAAATCGACAAAAAAATGACAATAAAAGACCAAAAACCAAGAACAAAACAAGAAGGCAGGAGATTTTTAACATGGTTCAGCGAGTACGCCTACGTCTACGGCTGTCTCTCTTAAATTCTGCAGAGTAACAGTAGAATATTCAATTCTGTCGTTACAATGATTTTAATCCCTATTTATAGGGGAAATAACGTTACAGATCAGGAAACAACAAAATAGGAAGAGCATCACGAATTAATTACACTTCCTAATCAGTTAGAATTAAATCAGGAAATTGCCCTAAAAATCTCAAGATAAGGTTGACTGAATTTGAATTTGAATTAACTTCCGTTTCTAGTGAGAGAATCACGATCAGATTAGGTAACTGCCTGTTCTGGAAGATATCGCATTAATTGCGCTCTAAACAAATTGCTTACTGTGTATGGCGATTTGCGACCTCGAACTGGACCTCACTGAGAAGCGAGCTATGAATAAAGCAAACTATGGAACGAGTTACAACCTGACTGTGAAACGAGCTCATTGTTGCGAGCTGAGAAGATTGGTGAGCTTGGAGTTGAAATATGAGTCTTATCTGATGGGTCTTGATTGGGTTGACTTTATTGGGCCTAAGTTGGGCTTTTACCAACCCATTTAATGAATCCGGAAAATATACATAACAATGTAGCACATAAAATGTATAAATAAATAGTATTTATATAGGAGAGAATTAAAAGAATAGAATTAAAAAAAATATTATTAATTAACAATAGGAAAAATATTGGAAGTATAAAAATTACATCTAATAGAAGTAATTAAAAAGAAAGGAATATATCATAAATAGGGAGAAAAAACAGTAGAGTTAAAAAAATTATAATAAACAATTAAAAAATAAAAAAGCAGGACATGGAATTTAAGGAAAAAACAAACAGAAATTGAGTACGGCACACAGCTTTGAAACCAATTTTTAAAATAACAATTTTAATAATGAGAGCTGCAACTGTACTGTACAAGTACGGCACTATCAGCATGTCTGCACTGTCTCCGCAGTCTGCAGACAGCACAATTAATTTTTTTGTTTTTTTGATCTTTTGACAAAGTAGAAAACTTGACTTTTTTATTTTTTTAAATTCCAGAGGAGCACGTTTTCCCCTGACCCGATGGTGAGCCCGTTCCTGTTGATAGATGATAGGATGACAAGAGACGGTTGAGTGATAGGATGCAAAGAATAAATTGTTGTTATAACTTTTTTTTAAGAAAGGAGGAGGCAAGGTTATTGCTAGCTTTTTTTTTTGCTTCACTTTTACAATCACAATCCCCATTTGGAACTAGTAAGGTGGGTTACTTTGGACCGATTTTATGGTTTATATATTAGCATAGCTTTTTGATAAATTCCTTTTATAACTTGCACTCTCTGGATTACTCCGTTGAATTTTACATCATAAGTGTTTTTTTTCTTTTTTAAACACACATGTGAAATTCTCCGAAAATGTACAATAGCTTCATTAATTTTAAATTTTATAAATAAATATATATTTCATTTATTAATTTTTGTGATATTAAAAATATATATATTTATTTCAAACTTACTACATATATTTTGTTATTTATATTTATATTTGTATTCTAATATTATATATTTAATAACTTTATTCCATATATTAAATGTGAAATTTTACTAAAATTTTTCATATTTTATGTTTTTTTAATCATAAATTGCATAATATGTTATTTAAATTTAATACTTTGGTGTTTCTTCTAATATAATCTTTAACTTGAGGTATAGTAATAATTATAAATTATGATTATCAAAATATAGAATGTCTATATTTAAAGAAAAATTATTAACATCATAACATTAATTATAATTCATATTTGATAAATTTGATAATTTAAATATTTTGTTAAGTCTTTTTATTTTTATTTTTGTTAATATATTTATTTAGAATATGAATTTTGAGGGTTTATACCTCCTTTATATAAATTTGTCCACATTCTTTAATTTATAAAATATTTTGTTACCTTCGGAGTTTATTTAAAAAAAATTATTCTAATCCACCTTGATACGAAATCCTGACTACGTTCCTATTTAATTTCATTATATTGTCTAACCTATATCCTTAGGGCATAAGGTTAAGAGTTAAAAAAATTAGATTAAAAAAAATCATAATTAACTAATGAATGAATTATTTAATTTTATTGTCTTTTTTTTATGCATTCTTTCTCATTCATTTATTCATTAGTTGTTACGTGTATTTGTTTAACAATTTGTTTAGTTTATATATATATATATATATTTTGGTTAATGATCATGTTGCCATCACAGTGTCACTGACTTAAATTTGTTCCAAATTATTATTATTATTATTATTTATAAAATCTATAATTAAACAAAGAGAAAATTGTAAAGAAAGCTTACCAAGAATGTAATCTAAAAAGAAATAAGAACTAAGAATTATCGATGGGTACAAGCTATGCAGATAGGTAACAAGATTTCTATTTTTGTCAGAATTTTTTCATTTATTTGTATTGTTGTAATTTACAATTAATTTTAGTTCATTTTGTATGATGCTTAGAATAATGTATAATACTACTGCTAGATAGTCTTCGAGATGCGATTTAGTAGCAATGACTTAATTAAGAGCTAATACACACATTCCTTTGCTAGTGTTTTCGAGTGAGTTCCAAGGGAAATTGAGGATTCTTATTAAAATCTCCTGGTCCTTCTCGTTGGTTGCTATTCTACTGGTATGTTTAGAATTGAACCCTTTTCTTTTTTAGCACCTTTGGACTTAGAATATGAAATAAAAATTTAATCCTTGCATAATAAAAAATGTAAAAAAAAATAATAATAGTGTTGGAGAAGTGCCAAGCATAAAAATTGTTAGAAATTAATTTTTATACAATTTAAGTCATTGTATACAATTATTTGGTCTTTCTGGGGCCCTAATTTCACCAAGGATAATGCTTTTTTCTCCAATTATATTTGTCTATTTTCTGAACACTAGAGTAGAAAAACTATAATGATCATTTTCAAGGGATTTTAGACACAATATTGTTATGAATTTTAATATCAATTGAGTGTACATATATTTATTTTTGTCAAATTTAAAAAATTTCATATTCATTAATGCCGTATTATTTTTCTTTTTCTTGGGTTGTTGTAGAAAATTAATCTTTATATAGGACTAGTTAAAGAATATTCTGATTAATTGTCTTACCCTTTTATCCCTTGTGTGAAACTGTTATATGAAAATGCTAAACAGTTACTATTAAAATTGTTACTATTGTATGGTGTCTATAAGGGGAAAAAAACAGACAATTGTTACTTGCATAGTGTAAATGCAATGAAATTAAGCAATATATCCGTCCAAAAGCAATATATCACATTGAAATACACAAAGTTTATTCATACTTATCAGGTATCAATATCGATAGGGGGGGTAATACCCTATGTATAAAAATATCCTAAAAATTTTTAAAAACATCGATGATATTTTCGTAAAATATCATTTCTATGAACTAGTAATGTAAATAAAAAATATTATGAAAATTATCGGTAAAATATTTGACACATTTTCGTTAATGGAAATTGAAAATTTGATGATATTCCCTATTGTTTTTAGGGATAATTCCATTTTCTCCTATAGTTTGATGAATTATCAAAATACCTGTCGACGTTGTTTTTTGGTCGACGAGAGCCCAAAACCCAATACTTGCAATCAATGTGAAATAAAATAGAAAACAAGAGAAAGTGGCAGAGAATAAGAATAACACACCAAGATTTTTAACGTGGTTCAGCCAATAAGCCTACGTCCACGACTGTTTCTTAATATTTCTGCAGAGTGAAAATATAGTATTTTCTGTGTCTCCCTGTTACAATAAATTCAGTCTCTATTTATAGATAAATAGGCGTCACAGTTTAGGTAGAGATAAAATAGGAAGAGAATCCTGAATTAATTACACTTCCTAATTAGTTAGAGTAAAATCAGGAAACTGCTTCGTAAAGCTCGGGATCACTTTGACTCAATTTAAATTTGAATTAACTTCCAATTCTAATGAGAGAATTACGATCAAATCGGACCACTGCCTTTTCTGGAAGACTTCATTTCCTAACTGTTCATTGTACGAGCTAGACCCTGCTTTGAGTAACGAGCTGGATGCTGAAGAGTTAAGAGTTGAGAGCTCCATCTTGCTAGCTGTGAGCTGGAGGTAGCTAGCTGCGAGCTGCGAGTTGGATGCTGAGATCTAAGAGCTAAGACCTGAGAGCTCATCAGTGAGTTGAGACCTGAGAACTAGAAGCTCATCAGCGAGCTGAGACTTGAGAGCTGGAAGCTCATTAGCGAGCTAAGACCTGAGAGTTGGGAGCTGAGACTTGAGACCTAAGAGTTGAGAGCTCATCAGTGAGCTAAGACCTGAGAGCTCATCGGCGAGCTGAGAGTTGAGAGTTGGGTTCGTTCTTTGGATCTTAGGTTTTGTCTATTGGATCAACCCTGTGGATCAGTTCATTGGGTTTTTATCAGCCCATTTATACAGCCTAAATTATACCCACAACATTAGCCCCCTAGCTCTCAGTTCGATCTTCAGACTGGGAGCTATAACCCTTTGGTAAAAGCCGATGCGTTACTATCTATTATGCTGCCTTTTCAGATTCTTTCTCATCACTTGACTCATGGTGACTATTTGGGTTAAATGTTTACTCGCTGCATTTCAGGCCACTATGAGAGCGATGAAGCGGTTAGGGCTTCAAGTCTTCGAGGAGAAGAAATAGCTTGAAAAAGTTATCTAGCAAGCTCTCATTCACTATAATGGAAGCTGAGAGATCAGAAAATCCTTCGAGTTGAGCTGATGAAGGTTGAGGAAGCTAGGGAGGAGGCTGAAGACACTCTGATCGTAGCGAGCTAAAGCTGAATTGCTAGCTGAAGTTGAATAGCTAGCTGAAGCTGTTGAGTAGCGAGTTGTAGCTGAATAGCTAGCTGAAGCTACTGAGTAGCTAGCTGAAGCTGCTTAGAAAGAGGTTGCCCAAGCTTGCTCCACAAGATCATCTTATGGGAGCTTTAGAAATCGCTAATTTTGATGCGACGTAACTCGCAAGTCATAGTTCGCAAATTACAGCTCGCTGATTTTGTCGAGCTAAGTAGAGGGTCGGATCTTCGGCTAACATAGTGAAATTGAGTCGTCCAGAGGGTTGAGACCTCAGCTAACAGCACAATTGATGGAGCTGTCCAGAGGGTTGAGACCTCAGCTAACAATACAATTGATAGAGTTGTCTAGAGGGTTGAGACCTCAACTAACAACAGAATTGATGGAGTTGTCTAGAGGGATGAGACCTCGGCTAACAGTACAATTGATGGAGTTGTCCAAAAGGTTGAGATCTCAGCTAATAGCACAATTGATGGAGCTGTCCAGAGGGTTGAGACCTCAACTAACAACACAATTGATGGAGCTGTCTAGAGGGTTGAAACCTCAGCTAACAGCACAATTCTAGCCAAGCTATATTCAATAGGTCAGACCTCAGCTAATATATCAAGACTTAATTAAACTTCTCGAAGAAAAATTTGATAGAGAGGTCATTAGCCATCGACAAGGGAAATTCATAGCTTTTATTAATTTCAGATATTGAATTACAAGTTAAAGACATGACCTATTGGGTGCAACTGCGTTGTGAATGTGCTACGGGTTTTATGTCTCTTTTAGGGCCTCACTAGGGCTGCAATTATACTGGCTATAGAGGCTGTTGAGGTTGCAGACTTGGCGGTTGAATCACATAATCTCTCAAGCGGCCTTTCTTGACTAAGTCCTCAATGACGTCTTTTAGTTCTCGGCATTATGAAGTATTGTGCCCAATTTCATCATGATAGTCACAAAACCTGCTCTTGTTTCTGAACGTAGCAGGAGTTTTCATGGGATTGGGTTTCCCGAAGTTCTCCCTCTCTCTCTCCATTGCAAAGATCTTGTCATGTGTATCCGATAGGTTGTTATAGTTATCATGACGATCTTGATGCTGAGGTCGCTTATTTCTGGGTTCATTCTTAGCCTTCTTAGTGACCTGACTATTTGCACTGTTACTTTGAATTTCACCTTCATTCCCACCATTGCTTCTTTTCTTCAACTGGTTGAAACTGCCCAGTTCATCCGTTTGGTTAGACTTTTTGAAGCCGAAGATTTCCTCCCATCTAATTTCCTTGGCAGCTCGCTCGTAGAACTCGTCCAGGTTATTCACTGGAGACTTGTAGATATTCTCATAGAGCTTCCCATCCTTGCGAAGCTCGGTTGAGATCGTGGTTAGGATGCTTTCATCTTAGGGATTCTCCACATTAGTGATCTCACGTCTAAACCTGGTAATGTAGTCCTTCAAGGACTCATTCTGTTGTTAAAAGATTGTAGCGAGGTGACAGGGTGGTACGAGCTGCCTCTTTAAAGCCCGGTACTGGCTGATAAATTTTTGCTGACATTCCTCCCAACTACCTATACTGCGAGCTGGAAGACTCTTAAATCAGGTCTGCGGAACGTTGCCCAAGGTGGTCAGGAAAACACGACATTTCACTAAGGGGTTAGACGTCTGTAGGTCTATCTATATATCGAAAGCATCTAGATGGTCGTAGGGGTCACTATCCCCACTATAAGGTGAAATGTTAGGGAGTTTGAATCTAGGAGGGAGAGGTTGTAACTCGATCTCCCTAGTGAAAGGGGACCTCTCCTCATTCTGATGACGTTGGTTTGGAGTGTTGGGGAGTACTTCAAGTTGTTGGACCATTTGAAAGAGCTCTTCTAATAGTGGATTATGAGGGTTATATCCTCTTTCGAGCTCGCGACCTGGGGGGCTGCGATCTGACATATATTCTAGATGAGACCTTGGTGAGCTCCCAACTCCACGAGCTCTACGACCTTCAATTCTGAAATGAGAGCTGGAGGAATAAACTGAGTTAGCAGGTCGTGGCTGATCTCTGAGTGGCCTTTCAGGAGCTAGTGCTTCTTCTAACTACTGCCGGTAAATTTCTCTAAGGGCAGCGACCTCGGATCTAGGTGCGTTTTGAGCTTGGGCTTGTACTAGTGCTCTGATTGCCTTGGTGAGTTGCTGCATTGTGTTCTTTAATGCTTCTTACCGTTGGTGCCATACATGCAGCCCCCTGGTTATAGAGTCCAATGGTGCTGGCTAGCGAGAGGCTGGTGGAGGTATACCTACAGCAACACCTGTTATGGGGGCGTGAGAGGTGCCTGACATGGGCACAGTAGCATTCTCCATCGGTTGGACATCATGCTGCTACTGGTCTGTCTTCCTCTCTAGCTGATCAGCCACTTCATCTGAACTTTTGGTTGCTCTACCTCTTGTTATGGTTGCTGAAAACTTAAAGATTGCTGTTTGTGACAGGACCCGACCCGAAATCCCTCTAATGGACCCGGCGGTCCTGCCGGGCACCCCACGAGGCCCTTCTGAAAACTAAACACCAAGTCCCAAAAGGACGTCGTGGAGCGAACCCGTATCTAAAAACCACTTACTTAAAAGTGTATCTGAAAAGCATTTTGATAATTATAACTAATAATACTAATTAAAATAGACATATCAACGTGATTACATGAAATATGCATAAAATATGGTTCAGTCTTTAAAAGACATCTAATAGCATGATAAATAAAAACATTTTAACCCAATAGTCGCAAAAAGGAAATGTTGCGTCATCAGTCGTCTAACCCACCTAGCTGGATTGCTGCGGACTGGTACCTTGATTTCTTGTACCTACACCTGGGAGGTTTTGAAACATAAAACCAAAAAGGAGCGTAAGCTAAAAGCCTAGTGAGTGCGAGGGTTTATTTTAAATTACGTTTTATAAAATACCTCCTGAAAACATTTTTCTTAAAAAAAGATTTGTTTTCAGAAACTTAAGTTTCATAAATCTTCTGTAGAAATTCGAAAATTTTTTCTAAAATAATTTCTTTTTGAAATCTACTTTTCGATAATATGCTGATCTTACTAAAATCTGTACTAATGGGGAACCCAAGGGAAGCTATAACCACATGAACGGGTAGACCAGCTCCGCTCAGTGTGGGGGGTCACGTGACGAAATTTCTATCATCGCACACAGTGACAAAGCTACAAAGACATCCCGCAGCTGCGTGGCGGAACTATCATCGTACAACGCAAGCGAGACAATACCCCACGGTGTAAAAGTGACTCACAGACATAACAGACTCTATCCCCCCGATGTTAGTAGACTATCCCTCCCAGTACTTGCTCTACACTGTGGGGTATACCGGCCAGGTCTAAAATGCTAGAAGGTCTATCTATCAATAAGCTTGAGTTGTTCCACTAGTCACTGAAAATCTTTACTCTTTTTTTTTTTTTTTTTTTTTTTAACTTCTACTATATTCAAATAGGCTAAAATCTCATGCTAACATGAACTGCTGATGAGCTAAAAATAATTTATAAGAACTTATATAATAATTGCAAGAAAATCTAAAAGTATTTTAAAATAAATAAATTCATTTTTCACACTCACTGTTTGCTGTCCTATTCTCTTGCGTCAATGCTTTCGCGAGCTCCTCAGTGACCTCTTCCTTCAGCTCGCTGCCACCTACACTTATTTACAAACGAAACTCACTTAGCTAGCTAATTTATTATCTTCAACTCTTAATCTGCACGAGCTGCCATGGGCTACAATACTGCCAAGCCAGCTCGAGCTGCGAGCTCGCATCCCAGCTCGCCCAGCTCGCACATTCAGCGAGCTCCTACACTGACCAGCTCAACCCGAGCTAAGGGCACTCAACTTCTAGCGAGCTCGCTCAGCTCGCTCCTTTAACGAGCTGAGATCCTCCTCGAGCTCAGGTCGTTCTTCATACTTCTCAGCTCGCTTGCGAGCTACGACCTTAGGCCAGCTCGTCCAGGCACCCCTGATGAGCTGCGACCTCACTTAGCTCCTCTCACGAGCTCCTGCTCTGACACAACTCAGCTCACGCACACTAAATCAACATATCAGATCTTCACCAGAACTCAAGTCGCGACCTCATCAGGTTTAGCGACACTAACTGAATCATCCTAAAACAATATCAAACTACCACAAAATCCATAACATTCTCAAAGATTTCACTTACCAGACTTTACTTCGCCCCTTTTTGCCTTGCTTTCTTTCTTGCTTGCAACTTCAATCTACCAGATCTACATATCAGAACTTTGGTTAAACACTTGCACACCAAAAACTGTTCACGATAGCTTCTTACCAGCTTAAAATCATATAAAATCATTTCTTTTTCCATTAAATCTTACTAGATCTGATTTCTCACCTTCCAAATCAGCTTAATCTCCTTAAAATTGGCAGAAATCAACCTGGAGTAGCTGCAGATCTGCTCTCTTTCCGTCTCCAGCGACAGCTCTCTCTTTTCTCCTTCTCTCTTCCAGATTTTTCTTCTGCCGACACACTTACCACACACTTATATTTATAGGCGTGGGTTAAACTTGATCTCACCCTTGGACTTCTTTAAAATTACACTTTTATCAGATTCTAGAGAATTCTTCATTTTTCCCCAATGTCCTTGTCCTTTCCTCATATCTACAATTTTGCCATTCTTGATAAAATCTTTTATTTTTATCATTTTACCCTTAACTTTTAAATATTAAATTTTCTCTCAATTGTCTTGAAAATTCTATAAAATTAAATTGCACTTCCAAATACTCTAAAACCCCTTTTTATTATTTTCATAAATGAAATTTATTTTCTCTTATACATGGATACAGTACAATCTTGGGAGAGGGCGTTACAGTCTGGGCCTTTCCTCTAGCGTCAAAATGTCGATGTTGTTTTTTGGTCAACGAGAGTCCAAAACCCAATACTTGTAATCAATGTAAAATAAAATAAAAAACAAGAGAAAGTGGCAGAGAATAAGAACAACACACCAAGATTTTTAACGTGGTTCAACCAATAAACTTACGTCCACAACTGTCTCTCAATATTTCTGCAGAGTGACATTATAGTTTTTTCTGTGTATCCCTGTTACAATAAATTCAGCCTTTATTTATAGAGAAAGAGGCGTTACAGTTTAGGTAGAGATAAAATAGGAAGAGAATCCTGAATTAATTACACTTCCTAATTAGTTAGAGTAAAATTAGGAAACTGCTTCGTAAAGCTCAGGATCACGTTGACTCAGTTTAAATTTGAATTAACTTCCAATTCTGATGAGAGAATTACGATCAAATCGAGTCATTACCTTTTCTGGAAGACTGCATTTTCTAACAGTTCATTGTACGAGCTAGAGCCTGTCTTGGATGACCTCGAGCTAGACCCTACTCTGAGTAACGAGCTAGATGCTGAAGAGCTGACAGCTGAGAGCTCCATCCTGCTAGCTGCGAGCTGCGAGCTAGGTTCAGCGAGCTGCAAGTTGGATGCTGAGATCTGAGATCTGAAAGCTGAGACCTGAGAGCTCATCAGCGAGTTGAGAGCTGAGACCTGAGACTTGAGGGCTAAGAGCTCATCAACGAGCTGAGACCTGAGAGCTGGGAGCTCATCAGCGAGCTGAGACCTGAGAGCTCATCAGCGAGCTGAGAGCTGAGAGCTGGGTTCGTTCTTTGGATCTTAGGTTTTGTCTATTGGATCAACCCTCTGAATCAGTTCATTGGATTTTTACCAGCTCATTAACACAGCCCAAATTATACCCACAACAATACCCTAGTGTTTTAAGAAATCGCTAATATCTCATTTATTGATTTATGAAATATATAAGAAAACCCTATAATTTATAGAGATGTCCAAAAAACTCTTACAGTCAATTTAACCATTAAAAGTTAATGTTTGAATGTTAGTGTGAAATGACAAAACCGTCAAAACAAGATAAATTGCAGGATAGATAGAAAAAAAAAAAAAAAAAAAACCTATAGTTTATAGAAATGTCTAAAAAAACTCATATTGTCAATTTGAACGTTAAAAGCCAATGTTTGATTATTAATATGAAAAGACAAAACTGTCAAACTAAGATAAAAGATATAATAACATTAATTAATTAATTAACTAAATTAAAACATATTTTTTGAAAAAAATAATGTAATCTCCACCGTCCATCACAAAGATGGACAATGGAAATGAAAACAAAAAAATAAAATAAATTATTACATGACATTAAAAAAAGAAAAAAAATTAAAATATATTTTATTAAAAAAAATAATGTCATGTCCATTATCCATTATAAGGATGAACGGTGGAAATGGAAAAAAAATATTAAAATGAAAAATAAAAATAAAGTCTGTGATGGACGGTGGAGATGATATTATTGTGATTTTTTTTTCTTTTTAATTTTTTTTTCCATCTTTGCCGTTCATCCTTGTGATGGACGGTGGTGACGACATTAATTTATTTTTTTTGAAAAAAAATTTAATTTTCTCTTTTGCTAATGTTATTTAATAATTTTTTCATTTAATTATTATTTTTTTGTTTTCACTTGCACTGTTCATTGTTCTGACGAATGGTAGAGATTGATAAATACTAAAATGTAGCATTATTTCATACTCAAAAACCTATCATTTGTGATGAAAACTTGAGTAATTGCAGACATCTTAATGTTTATTTCGCTAATATTTTTAGGTGAGTAATGGGAGGTGATAGAAGAGTAAAATGACAACTTTTTGTTTTTTTGTTTTTAAATTTGTTTCTACTCAAAGAAGAAGGACCACTCTCCTTTGTTTGCAAAAGAAGAAATGGAATATGCAGCTAGCTAGCAATATGTATCGGTCATTATATGTTTTTCCTTCATTATTTGGATATGTTTAATTGAAATCTTTGGAAATGATAATAAATTTGATTACGAAGTTGTTATAGCAATAGTGCATATATGCTAATGACACTTATTTGTCAGGCCAACCAACTAGATAATTCAGCTGTGAAATTATAGCAATTAATTAAATTAGATTCTAACATGATATAATGAGATATGACCTCCTCATCATTTTTAATTACAATAATTGGAACTTTGAAATCGACCTACAATTGCACATGTAACAAACGATCTATAATGTCTAGTGCAATGATTTTTTCTTTTCTTTTTTTTGTTTTTTCATTTTCAATTTCATTTATTTTAAAGCAAATTATAAATTAGTTACTAAATTCAAACTTATTCTCAAACGCAGTTAACTTTATAAATTTATTGCAATTTAGTTACCTGTCATTAGTTTAAGTTACTTAACTGTTAGTTAATTTCTATACATTCAAGAGTATTTCTATCTTTGGACTATATTTTAAATGATTTATCATTTGAACAAATTATAATTTTTTTATAATTTAAAAGAAAAACCAAAAAACTCAAAAAAATAAAAAATAAATAAAAAATAAAGGGTGGGATCTCCATCATCCATCAATATATGGACGATGGAGATTCCATCTAGGATCTCCCCTTGTCTCGATCAGATGGATATCCAGGATCAAACATCAACTCATCCAAGATCAAACATCAAATTTCTTTTTTTTAAAAAAAAAAAATTAAAAAAAGGAATATAAAAATGAAAAAAATTACAACAAAATAATTTTAAAAATAGAGGTGGATCCAATTTCATTGTTGGAACCAATCTTATTCTTTCTTCTACTGGATTCAATCTTATTCTTCTTTTTCTTCCATTCCCATGATTAAACATGAACAAAATCAAACCAACACCAAAATAATTCATTGAATGAAAATTTTCTCCTTCATTCATTGCAACAACCTTGCCACACAAAAGATATGCAACTTCGATTCTATCTACTAAGCCAAAAAGAAATCAAACACAAACTCAAACCCAATCAAATTCAAACAAAATCAAACACAAACTCATAATCAAACTCAAAGTCATCAAACAGAACCAAACTCAAACCCAAACCCAAACTGCATCTTTGAGGTTGTAACAAGTGGCAAGGAGAAGAGAGAGAAAAAAGATGAAGGGAAGCGGGAAGCACTATCAATTTTGGAATCGTTAGCATCGCGTTGGTAGTAGAAAGAGATGAGAATTTCTAGGTTTTCAATGGGTTTTGAAACCCATTTTTAGGTTTTCGACTAGAAACCAAGCATAGATATGATGTTGCTGGTGCTGCAGTTGATGCGATTTCATCGCTCCAACTCGACAAAGTGGATAGGCTGGAAAGGCTGCATCACTACTATTGGAGGGAGAAAGAGGGAGTAGAACGACGAGAAGATATCAATAGTCATTTCAACAAGAAATTTATTGAAGAAGAAAAAGAATCAGAAGGGTTAGGTAAGATGTGGGTGGATAATTTATTGGGAATGAATAAGGAGAAATTAGTATTTGATTTACGTTAGATTTGGACAATAAAAGATGAACAATTTTCTAAGTTATTTTCTAAGTTTCTTTTTATTATAATTTTTAAAACATATATTTTTTGTTTTCATCTTCATCATTTGTCTATCCATCAAAAGACAAACGGTGAAGATTACAATATTTTTTTAAAGAGTAAATAGTTAAAAAGAGAAAGAATGATAAAATTATTTTTTTATTCTTTAAACACCATTAAAGGTTTAAGTTAATGTTCTTTGACCAATGATGAGTAGCTAAATTATAATAAATAAATAAAATTTACTCTATCTAGAATCGATTCCAACTAGTTAGTTAATTTATAATTTACTTTTTATTTTATTTGCTAGCTTGGACAAATACTTCTCATATCAAAGCATAACAACTATAAATAATTAGGTACATTTTTTTATGGACACAGTAACGACACAACAGCAGAACACAACATGGCACAAAACCCTATCCAATAGCAACGAACAGTGAGCTCCATCAACCAATATTCATTTGTCAACTATGAAAGATGCTTCTACGAAAGTGGTTCGATGTTGAGGCTTGTGACCACTATGGGACTCTTCACCACATGATTCCCTCCGGTCTCCTCCCAACTCAGATAATCAAAGACCACCGTATCTTCCATCTTGCTTTGTCCTTCTATACTCAGCTTGTAGCTTTGCTTCTCGTATTTCCCTTTGAAAACCAACTTATCTGGAATGATAGTGACATTAAATCCCTTCATAGGTGTCACATTAGCAGTGTAAGTGAAAGTGCCCTCTCCAACATTAGTAACTGTTCTTCGAAATTGTACGGTTTTCAATTCGGATTTCTTCTCATTTGGGTCGAAAAGGGCAACAAAAGAAGTGTAGTTTAAATCCAAAGACGGCGTGGAACAATTGATAGTAGATGACCTTGTGATGGTTTGAATTTGTTTCATGGTATAATTTAATGCACAAAGAAGATTAACATAATCCTCCATTTTTGCATCGTAAACGAGACCAGGGTCTAACGCCTTGTTAGGATTGACTTGGCCAGCACCCATGGCAAGAGGAGAGGCGGGTTTATTGTCGTTACCAATGTCAGTAATTGGACTGTTTGTGTTATCAATGGAATCAGATGTGGTCATCATCGCCGATCGAATGGCTGCAGGGCTCCAATCAGGGTGTGCCCCTTTTAAAAGTGCTGCTATTCCTGCAGCATGTGGGCATGCCATGGATGTTCCTGACAGTAGATTGAAGTTACTATATATAGCCTTCTTGTTCACCAGAGCCACTGCAACATTTGAAGGCCATGCCGCTAGGATTAGATCCCCTGGAGCCATAATGTCAGGCTTCAACACATGTGGGCAGCTCACAGATGGCCCTCTAGAGCTGTAGCTAGTCACTGCTGGTGCTTTTTTTGATCCGACATTTGTTATTCGAAACTCCATCCTCGCTTTTGGCTCAGTGCTGTTCTTGAATATGTAGTCTTTGATAATTTCACCTTTTTCAGGATTTATGAATATGGCAGGATATTGGCTTCGGATGATGGACTTCAAGTCATTGGTGTCTGATATGAAGACAGCTCCGGCAACTTTTGTAGTGGCAATATTATTAACTTGGTGACGGAGTGACTGATTCTTGTCTTGACAGACAGCAATCTTTTCTCCAATTGCCCTCAATTTATTCAAATTGAGACAATCATCCATGAAGACAATTGAAAAGTCGTTTAAAGATGAATTGCCTGGATAGAGAGACGACCCCAAGACTTTGACTCCATTGCCAAGAGTTACATTGGCACCAAATTCACGGTCTATTGTGCCAGCAGCAACAGTTAGGACCCAAGGTATGCCATTGTGTAGGGGCTTTTTGTTCGGCCCGTCGTTTCCGGCAGAAGTAGAAACAAATAAATTTTTCTCAATGGCTGCAAATGTGGCTAAGGCAAGTGGATCTTCATACAAAGCAAGCCCATCCAAGCCTAATGACAAGGACAAAACATCAACACCATCACTAATTGCCTGGTCAATTGCAGCGATTATATCACAAGCGGAAGAACCTTCGACCCAAAGTGCTTTGTACATGGCCACCCGCGCTTGTGGAGCCATACCTCCTGCAATTCCTGAGGCATAACCAAAGTAAGTTGCACCTTCGACACTGTTTCCTGCAGCTGTGGAGGAAGTGTGAGTCCCATGTCCATTAACATCACGCGTAGAATTCATGGATATGGTGATATTAGGATGCTTGGCAATCAGGCCCTTGTTGAAATATCGAGCTCCAATGAGCTTCTTGTTGCACAAGGAGGAGTTGAAGTTGGTGCCAGTCTCACATTCTCCTTTCCATCTAGAAGGAATCTCAGACATTCCTCTGTCATGAAAGCTTTCGCTTTCCGGCCAAATCCCACTGTCCACCACTCCAACTATAACATCTTGACCATACCTTGACACGGGCCATGCCCCTGAGTTAGTACTAAGACCAAGAAAATGAGCCGACCTTGTCGTGTCGGGCTTGACAGACAAGTCTCTGATGGAAGAAACATAACCTGGAGAGCTTTTGACTGCCTTAAGCTCACCAGGAGTGAGACTTGCACAAAATCCGTTAATGACATGATTGTAAGTGTAGAGGAGTTTGGAAGAAGAGAGAGCATTGGTGGTAGTTTTAGAGATAGATTGAAGGGTGGTTGAGTACCAGCTATGTTGACCTGAGAAGGCTTTTGGCATAGCTGATAAGTCCATGTAGACAAAATAATTATCGGATTGGGTCATTGTGGAGGTGAGTAGTAAGATAAAGCAAAGACACCCATACAATGGAGCAATGTGAGAAGCCATGGAAAAGAATGGTGATTTTTTAGATGACACTAGCTTGATATTTGAAATTCGAGTACAAATAGAGTTATCAGTACCAAACTTAAGAGAGAGTTTGAGAATTGGGCAAATAGTGAGAGTTTTGAAAGTTTAAAAAATTAAAAGTGACACAAGTGGCATTCTGGTAATAGATCCTCATTTTAGTGATTGATAGTCACTTGTCGGGGGGCCACCATGACTGGAAAATATTGAACCTCAGGCCACCCGCAACATTATTGTTGAAGACAAAAGTGACAGTCTAATTTGACCATTGAAATATTTGATGCTTTTATAATCGCATTGCATGGAAATTGCACTGCAAAGCATTAATCATAAAATCCAATTTTATTCAAACAAGCAAACCTCCCAAGATTATAATAATAAAAAAATTACAATAATATTAAGTGAAATAAAATCGACATGCGAAGTATCCTTTAATTATAAAATAACAAGATTATTGTTAAAGTCTAAATTGATGGCCTCATTGATTACTTTACCATTGAAATATTTGATGCTTTTATAATTAAATTACATGGAAATTGCGCAGCAAAGCGTCGATCAGAAAATAAGTCCAATCTGATTCAAAACATGCAAACCTCCTGGTTATTATATTAATGAAAAAATAACACTAACATTCCTTGATTTTATGTGAAATAAAATCTATATACAAAATATCCTTTAATTATAAAATAACAACACTCTTGTTAAAGCCTAAAGTTAGATTTTTACCATCGAAATAGTTGATGCTTTCATAATTAAAAGATTTTTTTTTTTTTTTTTGGGGGGGGGGACAAAATTCATTGAAAAGAATTATACCTTGTACTTATATGATTTTTTTTTAAGAAAAATCATTTTTATTTATTCTTTGATCAAATTAGAGTTTTTTTTTTTTTTTTTTTAACCTAGGATGAATGTGGACATAATTATGATTAGATATAGTCAAGGCTAAAAATTAGGAATGATATTCCTGTTTTAGCATATTTGTTTCATGATTTTTTGGTATTGATGTAATAATGGTAGATTTGACAAAAATCTCCTCCCACTGCCATTACAAATAGAGTGACAATATTTACTCCCCTCATAAATTGCGTGTACACCACTTTTACAAGTACACCTCATCAAAACTATAAGAAATCTCTAGTTTGTAAATAAACCCCAATTAATACCAATAATGCCCTTCTTTTATTATTTTTGTAATATATTTTTATAAGTACAACTCATAATATTTATTTTGTTCTCTAATTAATTTTGCTAAAATTTTGATTTTTTCCTCAATAGAAAAGGTAAGTAGATTACGATTTTTCTTCTAATAATAATTAATTTAAAACTTACAATTTTACAATCAATTTCTTAAAAATATTTTAAATTATTCTTCTCATTTTACAATTAATTTGTATTCTTCTAAAAAAATCTGATATTTGAAAAACAAAGTTAATTAAGATAAATTAGAATTTGCAAAGGTATAGAGAGTTTTATTTCGATTTAATTTTTGAAGTTATATAATTGCATTCAAACAAGTTTCTTATTATTTGAGTGAGATGTAATTTTTTATCTCGGTGCAAGGGATGTATTGTATTATGAAGAAAATAAATTTATATTTTTTTTGTAATTCTTTATCAAGTATTTGGAACAAAACAAACTTCTTAATATATGTTTTTTTTTTTTTCTCTCAAACATGTTTTCCTTTGTTATTTGTTATTTTACTTTTTTCATTTTTAACTAAATACACTAATCTCATCATGATTTTGATTCATTCTCAATATCCTACAATTAATTTGTTTCCTTAAAAATTATTTGATATTTGAAACTAGCATTTTCAAATCATTCTCAATATTCTGCAATTAATTTATTTTTTTAAAAATGACTTGATATTTAAAATTAGTATTTAAAAGAGAAGTTAATGATTTGAGAAAATAAATAGATTTTATCATATATATAGAGAAGTGATTAATATTTTAGGAAGTAGTTATAAATTATTTACCCTTTTTAATGAATTTTTTTAAGGGTAATATTAGATTTTTAGAAATAGACAATGTTAGGGTGTATATACAATTTTTTAAAGGTGTAAATATCATTGCTCTTAAAAAAAAAAAAAAGAAATGAGAGGCATTGAGTAAGCCCATATGCTTACCTTTACAAATAGAGGTTGGGTTCAAAATGTCCACCTCTTTCTTGAGCTGGGTTGAAATTAAATTTTAAATAATTTTGATAGTTTATATATAGATAATTATTAGTATAGAATATATAAAAAAAAATTATATTAAAAAATTGACCTACGAAGCTAGAGAACCTTAATGGTGCATTTGATGCACCAGATTAGGTTGGACTATTTTTATAGGATTGAATTGAGTTAAATTAATATTGTGATATGTTTAATATAAAAGGTGTTTCCAGAAATTTTTGTTAGGATGGAGATAGACTAAAATAGAAGCAATTTATTTTTTTAGGCAAATCTTAAGGATACGATGAAATTTCATTGACTGAGAAACAAAGATGCATCTAGATAGAGAGAACATAATAAACCTTACATCTCAAAATGCATACATTAAATATAATATGAAGTAAGAAAACAAAAACTTGAAAAAAAAAAAATAGTTTAGTTTTCAATTGCTACATTCATAGACAACAAATAATTACTCAAAATTTGATATAATAATCTAAAAACCATGACTTGTATATTAGTATAAATAACTTGAAAATTAAAACAACAACAACAACAACAACAATAACAATAATAATAATAATTCCTTGAAAGAGAGATCGGAGAGAAAAATTAGACTACTAAGCTTTTAATTCCTTAAGAAAATTCAGAAATTGGACTTGTATGCAAGAAGACAAAAAGAGCAAAGATATTTACAGCCTTAAAAAATTGTATATACTGTAACATTATATTTTCTTTGACAAAATAAATAAATAAATAAAAGGGATTTATTAAGGAGAAAAGCCCAATTGCTACAAAATAAAAGGGGTTTATTAAGGAGTAAAGCCCAATTGCTACAGAAAAAAAAAAAAAAACCCTAGATTTCTTTTTATAAATAGCAGACAGAAGTTTGCATACAAAAAAAAAAAAAAAAAAAAAACAATGTATTGATAAACTCTCTATTTTTTTTTATTCAACAGTAGGTGAAGGTGATCAAGAAGGGTTTCTTTGATTTAAGATTTGGGTAAGTTTTCTTTCTTCCTTAGTATGATTATATAGAAAATTGATTTAGGGTATAGAATGTATTTTGCTAGAAATATTGTATGTTGATATTGTAATTCTTTTAAAAGATTAATGATTTTGATTAAGGATTATATATGAATGATGTTAGGAGAGGCATTTAGAGTTGTTTTGGGATAAAAATTTTCATTAACTTATGTTAGATTATTGATTTTCAAAATCGAGGCTGCTGAAAGGTTTCTTTTAAGCTGATAATTAGTTGATTTTGATGAATTTGTTTTGACAAGTTATACTGCCCAGAAAATTACGAAATTTAATATGTAGATAGGTTCATATGTCTTCTGTTAGTATATGAAATTTCGTAATTTTTGGATGCCTGTAGAACTTATAAAAATTCTTGAAGTAGGCTGGGGTCGGAATTAAATTTTTCTGGGCAGTTTCTGAAAGACCGATCGAAATGGATTTTTACCCATGCTAGAGACCTCCGTTTGATTTGAAATTTTTACTGGATGTTGGTTTATGTGTCTAGTTTATTCCTTTCAAATTTGGTGTTGATTGGAGGTCTAGAGATTTAATTAAAAATACTACAGTGGGCTGTGTCAGTGCTGAAAATTGAAGTAAGAAAGATAGGATTTATGATTTATTTATCTAAGGTTGTTTCAATCCAATTAAGGTTATTTTGGAGATGAGATTATAATATTGTGTACTCTGAAACTGTATAGGTTCTTGCGATCGTTGAGCTTAAATTTTGTGATTTTGGTATTCGAGGTAAGTAAATTCATCCATGACGAATGTATGTTGTTATATGAATTTTGGAATATTGTGAAATTAGGTTATGTTTAACATGTTTTGTGTTAATGATTTTCAATTTGTTTATCTACTAGTAAAATTTTTTGCCAAAGCTTTCAAAATTATTTTACTTTCAAAACTTTGAAAAATATTTTACTTTAAACCCAAGAATTAGCATAACTCAAAAACCATGTTTAAATTACAGATTGTATTTGAAAATTATTTTCTTAAAATTTATTTACTATTATTGAATATTATACCGTTATGAAACAAATTAATTATGTAATATTGAGAATGATTATGAAATACTAATTTCAAATATCAAATGATTTTTAAGGAAACAAATTAATTGTAATATATTGAGAATGAATTAAAATCATGATAAAATTAGTGTATTTAGTTAAAAATGGAAAAATAAAAAATAAGAAAGGAAAACATGTTTGAAAAAAAAAAGGAACATATATCAAGAAGTTTGTTTTATTTCAAATACTCCATAAGAAATTATTAATCAATTCAAACTTATTTTCTTCATAATACAATGCATCACTTGAACCGAGATAAAAAAAAAATTACACCTTAATCAAATAGTAAGAAACTTATTTGAATGCTATCATATAATTTCAAAAATTAAATCTAGGTAAAATTCTCTATACTTTTTCAAATTATAATTTCTATAAATTAGTTGTTTCTTTTTCCCAAATAGCATATTCTTTTAAAGAATACAAATTAATCTTAAAGTACGAAGAATAATTTAAAATATTTTTAATAAAATAATTGTAAAATAGTAAGTTGTAAATTAATTATTATTAGAAGAAAATATTAATTTACTTGTCTTGTCCATTAAGAAAAAAAACCATGAAATTTAAAAAAATTAATTAAATACAAAATAAGTATTGCGAGTTCTACTTACAAAAATATAGTACAAAAATAATACAAGAATGACAATATGGGTATTAGTTGGGATTTATTTACAAACTAGAGACTTTTTATAGTTTTGATGAGGTGTACTCATAACAGGGGTGTACACACAATTTATAAGGGGTGGAAATATCGCCACCTTATTTGTAATGGTAGAGTGAGTAGATTTTTAGTCAACTCTACCATTATTATGTCAAGCCAAAAACTCATGTAACAAAATCTGCTAAAAATAGGAATATCATTCCTACTTTTTAGCCATAACTAAATCTAGTTATAATTATGTCCACATTCATTTTCTCCCTCTGCCCCCCACCCCAAAACCACCCCCCCCCCCCCCCCCCCCCCCCCCCCCCCCCCCCCCCCCCCAAAAAAAAAGGTCAAAGAATAAATAAAAAATGATTTATCTTAAAAAAATATCATATAAGTATAAGGGATAATTTCAAAAATATTTTTTCAATGAATTTTATCCCAAAAAACTATATCTTTAAAAATAAAATAAAATTTAAAAAATAAAAGATATTCTTTAAAAAAGATGATTTTTATCTAAAAAAAAAGGGGATGAGTTTTCTCACAAGATAAATATGCAAATAACCTCGAGGAAAATGAGAAACATTCACATAATTTACGAAATTAAATTAGTGCACGAAGACTTTTCTCTTTACTACACACTGTTGAACGCCCAGAGTTGTTGCAACACTTAGTCAATTGTCGTAATAACCATCAGTAACTTATTACAATAACTTTCATGAAAACTCTGATACCATCAACTCTTGAGTTTGCTCAAACCATTGCCGTACGATGATGTCAAACACATAAACACAAGAATGTTGTCATATGCCATATGATGTCAATAACCAAAACACTCAAACCCTCACATATACCATAAGATGCCAACACATATATACTAACATATTGATTCCTAAAAAATTTGGATAATACTGGGTATTGCATCAATTTTTAAAAGCTTGACACACAGAGCCATCACACCCAAACGCAAATTAAATTATTTCGTTGGAGTTGATATGTGTTAGATTAATCCTTCGATGTATATACAATTTCACTGTAAAAAAATTTAATTAAGTGGGAATTTAGACTTGATCTTAATCACCAAATCCTTTGTATTCTTATCTACCTCGAGGGTCTATACTTGTACTTTTACACAGATAACAATTAATAAAAGCAAGAAATTGATCAAACTCAACACAGAAAGCCATATAAAGAACAAATACAACTAGTTTCCATTAATGTTGTTGCCTGCTAGCTAATCTCAACAAAGGTGATGACTTGTGTGTGACAAATAAATGAGATTCAACAAAATATGGGATTGTTATTTTGTTAAGTAAAAAAACATGATGTAGCTGGTGGAGTGGTGCAATGGTACCTTCCCTCTTGGCGTTGCTCTTTTTGAGCAACAAGTCCAAAGTTTGAGTCGTAGTACTCTCACTTGATTTATGAGTAATTTTCCCACATTTTTTGGATGTTCCCACCCACTTTTAGAAGCCTTTTTTTGCACTGTGCTTTATTGCCCTATTAACAGGGCTAGACGGTTATAATTGTACTTGTCAAAAAATTAGAAAAACATGATTCCTTTGATTTCAATAAACAACAACAAAAATTAAATAAAATTTTTATGAATAGTTATATAATAAATTAACATTAAAGTAGATCAGCAACCAAATATAATAAATTAAAATTAAAGTAGATCAACAACCGAATATGGTTAAATTTATAATAGAATAATTTTATTTATAATCTTAGAAACAAAAACTAAAAAAGAAGAAAAGAAACACCACTATCGTGGCACCAAGATCCGATATTAATGAGGCTTGGCATTAGTTTGCATTGACAACATGAGGAGCGGCCCGGTCAGAACCAATCTAGTAGGATTTGTCTTAAAAAATTCAGGTCGAATTTGTACTTTATCAAAATTGTTAGCGTGCCTAGTTTGGACCAATCTAGTAGGGTTGATCTTCATTTCGACTTTATCTGAAACGATAGCGTGAGGAGAACCCGAATTTGGCCCGGTTGGAACCAATCTAGCTGGATTTGCCTTAAAGAATTCAGGTTAGACTTGAACTTTATTTGTAATGGTAGCATGAGGAGCACCTGGGTTCGATCCAGTTGGAACGCGCCTTAACAACTTTACTCTTAACTTGTCTGAATGGGTGCCATAGGTTGAGCCATGAACAGTGGAGATGGCTAGCACTGCGATAGACAAAACAATGAAAAGCTTCACCACCATTGTTATTCAACTTAGCTAATTTCTTTTCAAACTTATGAATTAGGTGAAACAAATTAAAGTTGTTAACCAATTTATAGGTTGAAATGATTCTACAAAAATGGAATGTAAGGCCTTTTATGGTGTTATTTAATTTGCATAAATATGGAGGTCATTCCTTTACTAATTTAGTTGTTCTACTATTGAATTTTAAAATCTCAATAAATTAGAAGTTAATCTACACAAATCATTAATTAGTCAAATTGAATTTTGAAACAAATTAATTGTTGGCAAAATGGGAAAAACATCCATTTTAAGGACCTATTTTTTATTCGGTTAGAGATCTTGATTGAGATGGATCAAGATGGATTCATCGAAAAAAATAGTGTTTAGATGAATGGAAATTGAATTGAATATTTAATTTTCAAAATATAACTATTTAATTAAGTGTCATAAATGCAATTATTGAATTTGAAAAAGTGTAACTGTAAAATTAAATTACAGATTTCATTTTTCAAATTGTATTGGCAAGTGTTAGCTATAGAATTGAATTGCAATTTAAATTCCCGTGAATTAAAAATTTAAATATTCAAATTGTAACCTCTGGCGTTAAATGAAAATTAAAAATTTTAAAGCGCAACAGTTAATTGGTTTAATGGCTAATTCAAAATCAATTTGTAAACGAACACATGGGAACTATAAATTGGCATACTTTCTAGTTGTTCAGAGATAGTTGGAAGTCCATTTTGTTTTCCAATTTATTTTCTCTCAAACACTATTCTGAGATGTAAACATCCAGAGTGATAGAGATTCAAATGTAGTTCAGTTCACCAAACGAGTTTAGTTGGTGTTGTTATATTCTGAGAGACAAATGTTGAATAACTGAGAGGATGAGCAGTGAATTTGTCTTAAGGACACCATAACTATTATGGACCTCAACAATTTTTCTTTTGTTTTATTTTAGTTTTTTTTTTTTTTTTGCTACAAATTCTTTGTAATTTAAAGAGTTTCTAGAATTTTAGTTTTATATAGTATTACCTGTTTATAATTTCAATTTTTCTAAAATTAATTTGGTCATGGATTTTAATACCAACTTACTCTAGGTGGATAAGTTTATCATAAGATTGTCTATTATTGAATCATCTTTTACTATTAAAATAAAAATGGAAAGGATTATTTAGTGATTTTCATTTTCTTTTAAAAAAAAGTTGAGAGTCATAGGTGTGATGTGAAAAAGTCAAAGATAATCTTTCTACAATTATAAGACATACTAATATAGGTACACCAAACACTACAATTATAAGGTGTACCCATTGATTTAATCTTTACCATTGAGTTGCACTCAAGTGAGTACATCGGGATTTTATCTTTACAAGTATCCAGATGGGTTCTATAAATTTTAGGTGTGCCCATTTGTGCTACCAATTTGAGGTGTGCCTAAATAGGCACTTAATTAGGTCTGATATAGATGAGGTGTCGGATTTTAATTACAACGACACTGGAATTTTCACCCAATGTGATTAGGTATACCAAATGGGTATACAAGGATTTTTATTACCAATTTGAGGTGTACCCAAATGGCCACATCATGATTTGACTACCAAATTTAGCTGTATTTATTTGGATGCACCAAGATTTTGACTACCAATTGGGTACACCTCAAATTGGTTGTCAAAATCCTAGTGTATTACCTATTTGGGGATATTGACCACCAATTTGACATGTACCCAATTAACATGAAAGGTAGTGTTTAAATAATAGTATTCAATTAAAAAAATTAATTATTTATAAAATAAGTTTCAAACTACATGTTACCTTTTTTTAAAAAAAAATTAAATAAATAAATATACTTTTATGAACCAGAAGCAAAAGAAAGATACAAGTGAGTTGTTTTTTTTTTATGTTGTTTGTTTGCCACTCTTGTAGTGCTTACTTTTTACTTTAAGAAGCTCAAATTTTAGATCTTTTAAAAGAGTTTTATAAAATATTTGTTGATGCAAAAATTTATCACTTCAACAATAGGTATATTGGATTACAAAAATCCTTTGAAGAAAGACTAAAAAGTGGAGTACCGTTTGTGATCATCCATAACATTAACTCACACAATCAATTATTTAGCTTCATTGTGGGTTTGGATTTCGAAAGAATTTTAGGAGTTTCCATTGTTTTTGTTGGTACACTTTTTGTACTCTTCCAATTTTTTGTCAAAAAAAAATTACATTGTATCATATAATAAAATAAAAGAAAAAGGAAAAAGAGAATGTGTCCAAATAATGAATTTGATGGTTGGTTTGTATGGAGTCTGTTAAGTACATTGCTTGTAAGGATGTATGTACATTCATTTGGTATGGTTTCATATCAAAAAATGGTTGGATGTGATGATAGGTCTTCTGTTTACATGAACATTGCAAGTGCAAAAATAGGTTACTGAGAAAAAGAGCAGCTAGGAAGACAATGAAAAATGACTCCATAGATTTAATTATGTGAGTGAATGAAACGTTAACCTTTCCAATACAAATGTTGGTCAAAAGATTCCCCATTAGTTATGCCACAATCAAGGCATGATTACTTCAAACTGAAAAGGCAATATATCAAAAGTCAAAACAATATCATAATAATTCATCAACACATACAACTAATAAAATAGATATTAATGGAGTATATTTAAACAAATATGTATAGTAAAATTAAGAGAAAATTGTAGTCTTAGTATTAAATGGGGTTTAAAAACAAATTTAAAAAACTATTTTTTTTGTTTTTTGGGTGTGCAAATGGAAGTGGTGTACATACCATTTTTGAGGGGTGGAAATATCACCTCTTAATATTTAATTCAATTTCCATTCATCTAAGCACCATGTTTTTCCATAAAGCCATCTTGATCCATCTCAATTAGATCTTTAACCCAATAAAAAATGGGTGTTTTCCCATTTTTTTCAGCAATTAATTCGTTTTAAAATTCAATTTGACTAATTAATAATTTGTTTTAATTAACTACTAATTTGTTGAGACTTTAAAATTCAATAGTAGAACAACTAACTTGGTAATGGAATGAACTCCATATTTATGGAAATTAAATAACACCATAAAAGCCCTTAGATTCCATTTTTGCATAATCATTTCAACCTACAAATATGTTAACAACTTTAATTTATTTCACCTATAATTCAGAAGTTTGAAAACAAATTAGCTAAGTTAAATATAAATATTAACAATGGTGGTGAAGCTTTTCATTACTTTGTCCATTGCAGTGCTAGCCATATCCACTATTCATGGTTCAACCCATGGCAACCATTCGGAGAAGTTGAGAGTCAAGTTGTTATGGCAGGTCCCAATCGGACCAAACCCAAGTGTTCTTCACGCTACCATTACAAATAAAGTTCAAGTCTAGCCTGAATTCTTTAAGGCAAATCTTGCTAGATTGGTTCCAACTAGGCCAAATCTAAATTCTCCTTATTCTGTCATTTCGAATAATGTCAAAATGAGGATAAATTTTGCTGGATTGGTCCAAACTTAGCAAGCTACCAATTCAGATAAAGTCCAAATTTGACCCAAATTTTTTAAGACAAATCTTGCTAGATTGGTTCCAACCGGGCCAAAACCAAGGGCTCATCACGTTGTCAATGTAAACTAAGGCGAAACCCTGTTAATATCGGATCTTGATGCTGTGATAATGGTTTATTTGTTTTTCTAAGATTATAAATAAAATTATTCTATTATAAATTTAATAATATTTGGTCGTTGATCTACGTTAATGTTAATTTATTATATTTGGTTGTTAATCTACTTTAGTGCTAATTTATTATATAACTATTCATAAAAATTTACTTTACTTTTGATGTTGTTTATTGAAATCAAAGGAATCATGTTTTTTTTTTTTTAACAAGTACAAGTACAATTATAACCGTATGGCCCTCATAATAGGACATTGAGGCACAACCTAGAAGAAGACTCGTAAAAGTGGGAGGGATCACCCAGATAATGTGGGAAAATTGTTCATAAATCAATTGGGAATTAATATTACAACTTGAACCTTGGACTTGTTACTAAAAAAAAAAACAACACCAAGAGCGAGGGTGCCACTGCACAGCTTGATCAATTGCATCATGTTTTTCTACGTAACAAACTTGCAATCCCACATTTTGTTGAATATCATTTATTTGTCACGCACAAGTCATCACCTTTGCTGAGATTAGTTAGCAAGCAATAACATTAACAAAAACTAGTTGTATTTGTTCCTTATATGGCTTTTTGTATTAAGTTCGATCAATTTCTTGCTTTTATTAATTGTTCTCTATGTAAAGGTACAAGTATAGACCTTTGAGCTCGATTAAAATACAAAGGATTTGGTGATTAAGATCAAATCTAAATTCCCACTTAATTAGAATTTTTTGCAATGAAATTATATATACATATCAAAGGATTAATCTGTCACATATAAGCTCTAATGGAATAATTTAATTTGTGTTTGGGTGTGATGTCTCTATGTGTGTCAAGGTTTTAAAAATCGATGCAATACCCGATATTATCCAAATTTTTTAGTAATCGATAAGTTAGTGTATATGTGTTGGTATCTTATTGTATAAGTCAGAGTTTGAGTGCTTCGGTTATTGGCATCATATGGTATATGACGACATTCTTGTGTTTATGTGTTTGACATCATTTTATGATAGTGATTTGAAGAGTTGATATTGTCAAAGTTTGCATGACAGTTGTTGCAATAGGTCACTGACAGTTGTTACAACAACTGACTTAGTGTTGCAACAACTCTTGACATCTAACAGTATGTAGTAAAGAGAAAAGTTTTCTTACACTGATTTACTTTTGTGAATGACATAAATGTTTTGATTTTTTTCGAGGTTATTTGCATATTTATCTTGTGAGAAAAATCATATCTTCTAATGAATATCTTTGAAGGTTTTTTTTTTTTTTTTCTTATTAATAAAAATGTTTTTTTTGGAATAAAATTCATTGAAAAAAATGGAATTATCCTTTGTACTTATATGATATGTATATATTTTAAGATAAATATTTTTTAATTATTCTTTGATCAAATTAGAGTTTTTTTTTTTCTTGGATGAATGTGGACATAATTATGATTAGATTTAGTCAAGCTAAAAATTAGGAATGATATTCCTATTTTTTGCATAATTTGTTTCATGACTTTTTGGTGTTGACATAATAATGGTAGAGTTGACAAAAATCTCTTCACGCTGCCATTACAAATAGAGTGGTGATATTTATCCCCCTTATAACACTCCTTTTACAAGTACACCTCATCAAAACTTTGAAAAATCTCTACTTTGTAAATAGACCCAATTAATACCAATATTGATAGGACCTGACCTGGATTCTTTCTAATTAATCCAGCGATCCTGCCGGGCACCCCACGAGACCCTTTTGAAGTCTACCTAATAAGACTCTAAAGGATGTCGAGGAGCGAACCCGTAACTAGAAATGATTTACTAAACATAAATGTCATATATCTTAAAATCTCATTTCAAATTTACCAAGAAAAAAATATAATTCAAAGTATTATCATAAATATTCATGTATCTGAAATATGCATGCATCATCTTGGAATAAAAGTTCTACAAACTGCGTTCATAATCAGAAATATGCACAAATACATGATTAACATTTAAATTATAACATTTATAAAGGAACTAAACGGCATCGTCGGAAGTCTGGCCCACCTAGTCTGATTGTAGCGAACTGGTACTCTGATTTTTCGCTCCTGCACCTGGGAGGTTTTTGAAACATAAAACCAAAAACATTATGAGCTATAAAGCTCAATGAGTGCGTAAGGGTTTCTTCTAAGTAATTTCTTTCTAAAATGTACCTTCCAAAAATCGTTTCTTTGAAAACAATTTATTTCTAAAAAGTTTGGGTTGTATAAAATTTTTCTTTATAATTTCAAAAAATTTTCTAAAATATTTCTAAAATATTTTCTTTCTAAAAATTTGTTTTAATGGTATGCTTCTCTTTCTAAAATGTACTAATAAGGAACCCAAGGGAAGCTATAACCACATGAATGGGTGGATTAGTTTCGCTCAGTGTGGGGGGTCACGTGGCGTAAAAACTAGCATCGCATACCATGACAAATCTACAAAGACATCCCGCTACTACGTAGTGGAACTACCATCGCATACCGTATAGTGAGATAATACCCCACAAGTGTAAAAGGTGACTTGACAGACATGACAGACTCGATCCCCCCGATGTTAGCAGGACTAGCCCTTCTAACACTTGTCATACACTGCGAGGTATACCGACCGGGTCTAAAGCTAAAAGGTCTATCTATCTATAAACTTGAACCGATCACTAGTCTTTGAAAACTCTTTCTTTTTTCCTATAATTGCAAGAAATTTCTTTTCATTCTATGCTCATAAATATAGTAGCATACCAATTTATAAATGAACTATTTCTTTTTATATGAAATATGAAAATATTTATGAGCTAAAATAAATAATGAAAGTCTATAAAAATAATTGCATAATAAACTGAAAAATATTAAACATTTATAAAACATTTTCACATTCACTATTTGCTTCCCAAATCTACTTGTAGTTTTTGCTTTCGCGACCTCCTCAACTCACCTCTTCACCTACACTTAACACAAATGAATTTTTCTACTTAGCTCGCCGAACACTTCAATCCCAAGTTATTTCCATCATTTCTATAACCTATATCTTCACTCAAGCTGCTACGGACTGCAATACTGCTAGTCCAGCTCGAGCTATGAGCTCATGCCCTAACTCGTCCCAACTCATGCCTTTAGTAAGCTCTTACCTTACTCAGCTTAACCCTGAGTTACGGGCATTTCCGTCTCAGTGAGCTCTTCTAGCTCGCCCTTCCAGCGAGCTGATAACTTTAAGCTCGGCCCGATTAACATACACTACCTAGCTCGCCCTTACGAGCTGTTGCCTTAGTCCAGCTCCAATAGACATTATTATGGGCTGCGATAGTACTCAGCTTGCTCTTTATAAGCTCACACTTCAGCCCGGTCCAGAAAGGTGAGATAGAGATCAACAAGCGTAGCCCAGCTCGCTCTCCAGTCAACCATCTGGACCAGTTGAAAATGGCTTGAGGCTCCTTTAGCTCGCACGTTGCGAGCTCCTGCCCTAACTCACACAGACTCCTCTCTAACACCTCTTTTTCTAGGTTTTACATCTTACACATTCATTAACTCACTTCGACCTCATTTAGCTTTACATGCATGCTTTCACAACATTTCACCTTAACCAGGTCGTAACCTCAATAGGTTGTGTGACAGAATTCAATCATCCTAAACCACAATCAAACTACCATAGATCAGCATTATTTCTCAGCTACTTCACTTACCAGTTTTCCCCTGATCTCTTGCTTTGCCTTCTCCCTCGTCTGTAGCTTTAAATCACCAGATTTACACACAAAAAGTCTCGTTAACCACGTGCAGACCATGACTTTTCTTTGACAGACTTCTCTTCCAAAATAAACCATGAAAACTTACTCTTACCACTTGATTCTTACCAGATCTGGTTCCTAAATCAATTCTTCACCTTCTAGCAGCTTAATTTCCTCTAAAAATGGCAGGAGATCAGCTTGATGCAACTGCAAATCTGTCTCCTTTGTTCTGCCGATAACTCTCTCTTTCTCTATTTCTCTTCAGATTTTTCTCCTCTTCTCCGACATACTTACCACTCACACCTATATATAGGCGTGGGTCAAGCTCGCTTTTTACCCTTAATCTTCCCTAAATTTACAATTTTACCATATTCTAGAGAATTCCTTATTTTTTCTCCATGTCCTTGTCCTTTCCCTTTATTTACGATTTTGTCATTCTTATAAAAATTTTTATTTTCACCAATTGTCCCTCAACTTTTATAATTTGAATTTAGTCCCAATCCTCCGGAAATTTTGCAAAAATTAAATTTCACTTCCTAACACTTTAAAAATCCTTTTTATTATTTCATAAATAAAAATATCTCATTCCATACATATATACAGTGACGAAATCGGGAGAGGGTATTACAATTTCTTCCTCTTTATAAAAAATTTCGTCCCCGAAATTTACATATTATACTGAAAAAGATAAAGGTATCTCTGATACATTTGATCTTTATGCTCTCAAATAGCCTCTTCTACCTCGTGATTCCTCCACAATACTTTCACTAAAGGGATAACTTTATTTCATAGAACCTGCTCTCTGTGATCTAAAATCTACATCGGTTCTTCTTCATAGGTTAGATTCTTTCTTAACTCTATCGGTTGCTCTCTAAGTATGTGGGAGGGATCTAGAATATACTTGCGGAGCATGGACACATGAAATACATTGTGAATTTTACTCAATTGCGGTGGCAGCTCCAACCTATATGCTACGCGTGACAAGACCCGAACCAGATTCTTTTAGGCTCTTATCTGAAGGGTCTTGCCGGGCACTCCAGCGAACCTTTAATAACCTTACTCACGGTTAAGAGAGACCCGCGGAGTGAACCCCTAAGATACTTTGCCCGTTTACTTTACTTTAACTAAATCAATTTCTACTTCTTTGAAAATAGTTAGGTTGGTAAAAATTTTTCACGTTTGATTGAAGAAAATTTTACTAAAAATTTGACCGCATAACGGCTGTATTTTGAAGGTTTCCAAAATTTCCTTACAAGAATTTACACTTTTAACTATTCTCAATCACCACCCAACTTCTTTTGTCCACAATCATGTATTTTCACAATCAAATTTTCAACCATTATGCATAATAATCATGGTGGAGTATATATGTGTATCATAAGTGAAATTTACAAGTTCATCCAATCTAATTTACAAAAGTTACGAGTTTCAAAAATATATTTCCGAAGTTGCAATATAACGCATGTACTTCATAGATTTCGTATTCACAAAACATCACAAGATATATATATATATATATATATATAATGCGCCCTTTGGTTTCGCCCACCTAATTTAATGAAAATTCCTTTGATCGTGATCACTTGCGATTATTTCTTCTAAAAGTTTGTACACTACATCAAAGAAAAACTTGTTAGTTAAATCAATTATAGAATTTAGTGAAATACATAATTACTAATTATATACTAATTTAACATATTAATAGTTTTTAACAACATTTCTCCTTCTAAAAACACCAAGTGTAACTCCACATACTCTATCCATTCTCAACGTAGTAGCCACGGGGTGATTTTTCAACCGACACCAACCGTGACACTACTGAGATATCTCGGCTACTACGTGCAGAATTTGCTGTATCGCAATGTAGTGTGAAACTATCTTAAATCTGAGCAACTACATGCGAAATTTTCTGCATCGCATATTGTAGTGCTAATAATTATAAATCTTTTTGCAACTACAAGTGAAATTTTTTACATTGCTTATTGTAGTGCTAATAACTATAAATCTTTTTGCAATTACAAGCGGAATTTTCTACATTGCTTATCGTAGTGCAATTTACTATAACTTTTGATAACTACGAGCGAAATTTTTTGCATCGCAACGTAGCGAACATAACTATAAATCTAGACGACTACATGCAAAATTTTTTGCATCACATGCGTAGCGGTAGATAATATGAAAACTAAGGGAGTACACATGGGTTTTTAAAACTCTTTTACTAAGTGTATAAAACACAAGTTCATTTACTCTTCGACTTTTTTACTAAAACTCAACATTCAAACTTTTGGAAACAATTTTGTTTCCGATTCTCATTACTAAATCCAAGATGAGATTCTTTTACAAAAACTGAACTTGTATTTGAAAAGTCATTTTACAAATCTTTTAGCAATAATACATACATGCTAATGTAAGATTGATATAGTGCAAGTAAGGTAACACTTACCTTGGCTCACGACCCACCAAAAGTTTCAACGCCTCCTTGTGCTTCCTTTGCTTGCTCGTCACCTGCACATCACATTCATATTTAGAGTGTGCTACCATGAGCTACACACAACTATTCATATGTCTTTGAACATACTTTACTCTTAAACACACTTTTTAGACTACAATTTTCTCGTTTAAGTTCTAACTCAATCAAAGCTTTAAAATTACGATTTCTTTGCAAAATTTTTACTTTTATACCCTAGGGACATCCTCACGCAGTCCGTATAATTTTCTAAGGTCCGAAATGAAAAATTAAAATTTTCGAACCCCTCTTAATAGAATACTATTCACAGCCCATTTCATGGGCTGTTTCACTTCCGATTTCACTTGGATCATCTCCCTATCTCTCACTTAGGTCACCCGTAAAACGGTTTTGAAAAATTCCAACTATAGAGGGGCGAAACCTATAAAATACCCTATTTTTCAACACTTTTTCGCATCAAAATCTATCTTTTTTACATTTTAAACTCAATTTGCTTTCTACTATGATTCTTAGACTTATATATGCTTAATTATGATCATTCATTATGCTAAAATGCAAAGATAAAGTGGCATTGCATAGTAACCAACAATGCCCTTCATCTAGCCTAAACAACATTCTTAAACTATCTCTTTTCATTTTTCAATTCTATCATTTCCAAGTGATTTCATAGCATCTAATATTCCTTAATTCATGCTCATATGTATCAAAGTTCAAAGAAATCACATATTCTCCTATTATAGCTGAACCACCCTAACACACACCACAATTTACTTCTTTCAATGTTTCAAGCTTTTCATTATTAATTCTCTTAGACAATTTATCAAACACTTAATCTACAAGTAAATTTGCTATAAACATACTTTAATCACTACTTAGGGTTTCATCCATATACATTCTAACTAGCATTTCATGCATAGCTTTTATCAAATCAACTTCCCTTCTTAATAATTCATAAGTATAATCTTGATTTACCTCAAGATTCCATCAACTTTCATCACACAAATTCCACTCATAATCACACTTTTACACTTAACAGAATTTTTCACATATAAACATCCATCAAATCATTTCAAATCACAATATTTCTTAACCAAATCACTTACCAATTGTTCCTTGATCTTGTGCCTTGCTTTCCCACTTGACTTATGCTTCAAAACCTTAAATCCATGCATAAAAATGTCATTTGAAACACAAGCCGTAAGTGGACAGCTTTGAACCACGTTTTTCACACAATATCACAATGGAAACTCAAGTTTTTCACTTGAAAATCACATACCTTTGTTGGATAACACTCCAAGGCTTGTTTATAATCTCTTGGGGGCTTGAAATCACTTGAAATTGGGGTGAAATGAGCTGCTGTATCAGGTCTGTTTTTGGACGTGAGCTGCTCTTGTTCTGCTGTGTTTGGTTTCTGCTTCATCTCCCATCTTCCAGCAGCTTCTTCACCCATTTATAGCTGCCAAAGACTTGAATGATTGCCCCTCAACTTGGCCATTTAATTACATTTCATGCCACTAATTTAAATTGACAAAATTGCCCTCACTTTTCATACCTTGTGCTGTCTTCTTGATGACTGCCGAGAACAGCCCTTGCTAATGCTCTCTTTTATTGACTTCTTCATCACTTTGTATAATTTTAATTTACTTGAACCATTGCCCCCATGTTTGTAACTAAATTACACATCTTGTCATTCATCTTAATAAACTTTTTAGCCCTCAAACTTCCTATAATTTATACTTAAACTTATCAATTCTAAAAATGTTCTTGAATGACCTTAATTCAATTCATTTAATCATGTCCTTTCATATAAACTTCTTTATCTCCAATTGCATCTCAAACTTTAATAAATCATCACATAAATATTCGAATTCGAATTTGCTTCTGATCCCTTCGAAAATTCTACTAAAATCCGATTATACATTTAGAAACTTTAAACTTTAGTATTATTTCATAAATAAGAGTATACTTTATACCTTTCATTCATAATACTAATTTTTGAAAAAATACTTTAAATTTCATCTTCAATACTAGACTTCGGAAATGTGTATTACAAATTTTGCCATCAAACTAAAATTGGGTTTACAAATTTGCTATTGAACTTCACATAATTTCATCCATACCTCTATTCTCATGTATGGCTCAATTCTTTTCCACTTAACCACCCTTTTCCACCACTTACTCTTTCATAAAAATCTAACCAAATATCTCTTTTAAAATTTCAATCTTATCCTTTTCATAATATCTCATTTCCATTATTATCCTTTCTAGAAAATTCTTTTCTTTTGCATATCCAATCGCCTTTTATTTCTCTTCACTCTTCTTTTCTTTTCTATTTCTAGTTTTCGTCGTGAATAACTCTGTATTCTTCGAGCTCCTTTACGCCACTTCTTTACTTTTTTTTTTTTTTTTTTTATATAATTTCACTTAATCTGCTTTAAGCAACTTTCATTCACTTTATAATCTATCCCTTGAATTTACCTATCGTTCAGCTTGCTGAAACGAGTTCTCATTTTATTAACATCCAACTAGCAGCGAGCTCTCATTTTGCTAACTTAAAGCTTGTAAAGTAGGCTTGCGCTTTGCCAACCTATAACTTATAAAACGAGCTCTCATCTCATTACCTCAAAACTCACTGAACTAGCTTCTCATTTTGTAAATTTTTAGCTCACAGCTTCCAAAGCAAACTCTTGTTCGTAGCTCGAGGTCTCATAACGGGTCCTATTTTTTCCACAATCTTATAAGGCCCGATATAGCGCGGACCCAACTTACCACGCTTTCCAAATCTGAGAACATCTTTCCAAGGGAATATCTTGAGGAATACTCTATCACCAACTTCAAACTTGAAGTCCCTATGACGGTTGTCCACATAGCTCTTCTGTCTATCACTTGCTATTTTAAGCTTGTCCCTAATGATTTTAATCTTGTCTGTAGTGATTTGGACAAGCTCAGGACTTATCAGTTTCCTCTCACCCACTTCGTACCAATACATTGAAGTTCTGCACTTCCATCCATAAAGGGCTTGGTATAGGGCCATACCTATACTGCCCTGATAACTATTATTATATGCGAACTCCACAAGCAGTAGGTGTGTATCCGAACTCCTCTTAAACTCCAAGACACATGCTCTGAGCATATCCTCAAGCGTTTGGATGATTTTCTTTGATTGACCGTCCATTTGGGGATGAAAAGTCATGTTGAAGTCCAGTCGAGTTGCTAGGGCTGTCTGTAAGCTTAGCCAAAACTTGAAAGTAAACCTGGGATCACAATCTGATACAATGGAAACTGGAATACCATGGAGTTTGACTATCTCATCTATGTAGAGCTGCACTAACCTACTTAAAGGGTAGTTACTCTTGATCGGCAAGAAATGAGTAGACTTCGTTAATCTATCTACTATTACCCATATAGCATCATGCCCTCTTTGACTATGCAGAAGTTCAACAATAAAATCCATAGTAATATTCTCCCATTTTCATTCTAGGATAGAAAGTGGCTGTAGTAATCTTGTCGTTTTCTGGTGCTCTACTTTGACTTGCTGATAGGTGAAGGATCGGGATACGAATTCTGCGATCTCTTTTTTCATCATTTTCCACCAATAATGTTCCTTCAGGGTGTGGTACATCTTCGTGCTACCCGGATGCATGACATACGCTGAGGAATGAGCTTCTACCATGATCTCCCTTTTTAGATCGCTAATGTCCGACACGCATAGATGTTAACCAATCATCATTGTACCGTTCTCCCTTATTATGAAATCTTTTCTGTGTCCTTCTTCAACTTCCTTTCTAAGCTTTACCAACTGGAGATCTTGCCATTGTTGCTCCCTTATCTGATCTATCAAGATGGGGTGAACATAAAAAGCAGCTAACAATGCCCCTGAGTTTACTACACCTAACCAGAGTCCCAGTGATGTCAATTCCACTAGAAGTGGAAGATATACTGTCCTCAAGTGAGCTAGAGAACTCGCAGGTCGCCTACTTAAAGCATCTGTCATTACATTGGCTTTTCCGAGGCGATATTCTATCGTACAATTATAATCTTTGATCAACTCTAACCACCGTCGTTGTCTCATATTTAACTCTTTCTGAGTGAACAAATATTATAATCTTTTATGATCTGTAAAGATCTTACATGGGACGCCATAGAGGTAATGCCTCCAAATTCGTAGTGCAAATACTACTTCTGCGAGCGCCAAATCGTGGGTAGGGTAGTTTTGCTTGTGTTTCTTCAATTATCTGGAAGCATATGCTACAACTCTACTATTTTGCATCAGAATATACTCCAAACCTAATCTTGAGGGATCGCTAAATATTGTAAATCCATCTTCTCTTGTTGGTAAAGTTAATATTGGAGCTGATGTTAATCTTCTTTTCAGTTCATCGAAATTCTGCTGACAGGCATCTGACCATTCAAATCTCTCTTTTTTTCTAGTCAATCTGGTCAATGAGGCTACTATCCTGGAAAACCCCTCTACAAATTTCCTGTAGTAGCCTGCCAATTTGAGGAAACTCCGGATCTCGGTAACGTTTGTAGGCAGTCCCCAGCTCGTTATGGCTTCTATCTTCTGGGGATCCATGTTGATTCCTTCAACTGATATTACATGACCTAGGAAAGCGATGCTGTTTAGCCAAAACTGGCATTTGCTGAACTTTGCATAAAACTGGTGCTCTCGTATGGTCTACAATATGATCTAGAGGTGATTTGCATGCTCTTCATAACCCCCTGAGTACACCAAGTTGTCATTGATGAACACTATCACGAACTTGTCCAAGTACAACCTAAAGATCCTATTCATTAGGTCCATGAAAGCTACTGGGGCATTAGTTAGTCCAAATGGAATAATTAGAAATTCATATTGCCCATATCTAGTCCTAAAGGCAGTCTTCGGAACGTCGTCTTCGCGAATCTTCAGCTGATGATATCCTGACCTCAGATCGATCTTTAAATAAACTCTGGATCCTTGTAACTGATCGAATAAGTCATCAATCCTAGTGAATAGGTATTGATTCCGTATTGTCACCTTGTTCAATTGTTTGTAATCTATGCATAATCTTAAGCTCTCATCCTTCTTCTTAATGAACAACATTGGAACCCCTCATGAAGAATGGTTGGGTTGCACGAATCCCTTATCCAGTAGTTCTTCCATCTGTAACTTCAATGCTCTCAACTCAGCTAGAGCCATTTTATATGGCGCGATAGAGATTGGCTCATTTCCTGGAATCAAGTCTATCTCAAATTTCATTTCTTTATCTAGAAGCAATCCTGGAAAATCTTTTGGGGAACACATCTAGAAAGTCTCTGACCACGGGGATGTCCTCTAAGCTCACTCCATCATACTTTCCTTCCACTGCATAGGCTAAATATCCTTGGCAGGACTTCCTGAACATCTTGCTAGCCTCTATTGCTGATATGATGCTGGTAGGAAGCGATTTCCGTATTCCACGAAAAATAACATCCCGCTCCCCTGCTTTGAGAAATCTAACTTCCTTTCGGAAACAATCCACCCAAGCATGATGTATAGACAACCAATCCATTCCTAATATGACATCAAAGTCATGGATATCCAATATTATTAGGTTTGTCGGGAACTCTTTACCCTCAATGACTACTATACTATCCTTGAATACTCTCTTGGCCTGAAGAGAATCTCCTGTACGGATGGACACCATCAGGCCACAATCTAGGGATTTCGGTTCCATACCAATAGTCTTAGCAAAATTTCTAGACATAAAGGAATAAGTAGCCCCCGGGTCAATTAATACATATGCATCACGGTCGAAAACCGAGATAATACCTTTCACGACTTCAGAGGTAGCATCTGCCTCCTGTTAGGTCACCACGAACACTTTGGCCTGAGCACGGGGTCTGCCTGACTGACCTTTGGATAGTACACCCCTACTTGATGCCCTACTAGGTTGGCTGGAACTAGTAGTCCCTCTAGCTCGGGAACCTTCTGATTAAATCCTCTAGCTCGGGAACCTTTCTGATCAAATCCTCGATCTCTACTAGTCTGCCCTGGTACTGCGGGTCTAACCTCTGATCTGACGGTTGAGATCATATTTAGGCAGTCCTTCATAAAGTGACCCTCATGCCCGCATCTATAACATCCGGTGCTACCTCTGAAGCATTTATCCAGATGCATCATTCTACAGTTCTTGCACACAGGCCAATTTTTCTAGCTATCATTGCTGCTCTCGAAGTCTACTGATTGCTTTATAGAGCCTTGACTAGATTGTGTCTCCTAGCTTGATTTCCGACTACCTGATCTGGTGGACGACTCTTCACTCCTGGTGAACTTGCTAGGTCCTCCTGAAAAATTACCCGTCCACTCGCGCTTTTAAGTTGTCTTATTTGGTCTCGACATGGCTTCAATACTTCTTTCCATTCTAATGACGACCTTTACTAACTCTCTATACTGCGTATGGATGGCTGACGCTATATAGGCTCTGATCTTTGGATTCAAGCCTGCTATAAATCTCTTGGCCTTCTACTCTTTATCGTTTAATATAAATGGCACTACGCGAACCAGCTTTGAAAATCTTCTTTTGTAGTTGGCCACTGACAAATTTCTTTGTTCCAGCTTGAACAATTCTTCAATCCTTGCAACTTTGTAGCTCATCAGGTAGAATTTATCCATGAATTCTTGCTTGAATAGTGCCCAGGATACTCCAGCTACGCTTTGCTTCTGAATGGCTTTCCACCAGTGATTGGCTCTGTCTTTTAGCAAGAAAGTGAAAAACGACACCATCTGGTCCTGTGAGTAGCCCATGACTTGGAAAATCTCTTCATTAGTCTCTAACTAAGACAATGCGCACTCCGGGTTATTGGTTCCATCGCAAGGCTTAGCGCCCAATTTCTGAGCACGTTCGATGGAAACCCTTGATTCTCACGGCTGATGAAACGCCGCTGCCAAAACTTGAGCTAGTTGCTCTACGTTTATATTCCCTATTACTGGCCCTGTAGGTTGCGAAGGTTCTGTTTGAGTTTGATTTATAGGCACGTTGACTGACTCGTCAACGTGTCCTCCCTCTAGTGCAGGTACCTGAGCGACTATTCTCCTAGTAGATGAGTGACCTCGACGACGCATGATTCTGCGAAATTCCATAATAAAATACATGAAATGAAGGTTAACATCTTATTATTGAAGTCTCTAAGCCATTTCTGAAAAACTTAGCTGAAAACGAATATTCAAAAAATCTTTTGCTCAAAAATCTTCTAAAACTCTTGCTCTGATACCAAACCAACATGACTTGACCCGAATTCTCTCTAATGAACCCAGCAGTCTTGTCGGGCACTCCATGAGACCATTCTAAAGTCTATCTAATAAGACTCTAAAGAATTTCATGGAGTGAACTCGTAACTAGAAATGATTTACTAAACATAAAATGTCACATATCCTGAAATCTCATTTAAAATTTACCAAGAAAAAAATATAATTAAAAATATTATCATAAATATTCATGTATCTGAAATATGCATACATTATCTTGGAATAAAAGTTCTACAAACTACGTTCATAATAAGAAATATGCTTAAAAACATGATTAACATTTAAATCATAACATTTATAAAAGAACTAAACAATATCATCGAAAGTCTAGCCCACCTAGTTTGATTGCGGCAAACTGGTACTCTGATTTTTCGCTCCTGCACCTGGGAGGTTTTTGAACATAAAACCAAAAACGTTATGAGCTATAAAGCTCAGTGAGTGCGTAAGGGTTTCTTCTAAATAATTCCTTTCTAAAATGTACCTTCCAAAAACCGTTTCTTTGAAAACAATTTATTTTTAAAAAGTTTGGGTTGTATAAAAGTTTTCTTTATAATTTCAAAAACTTTTCTAAAATATTTCTAAAATGTTTTCTTTCTAAAAATTTGCTTTTAATGGTATGCTTCTCTTTCTAAAAGGTATTAATGAGGAACCCAAGGGAAGCTACAATCACATGAATGGGTAAACCAGCTCCGTTTAGTGTGGGGGGTCACATGGCGTAAAAACTAGCATTGCACACCGTAACAAATCTACAAAGACATCTCGCTACTACGTGGCAGAACTACTATCGCGCATCGTATAACGAGATAATACCCCACAAGTAGGGGCAAACCCAGCATAGAGCCAGCCGGGGCATGTGCCCCCCCTGAAATTCTATTAAAAGTTATTAAGTTTATGGTGTTTATACACTCACAAAAGATAAAAATGCTTGATGGCTAGCATGGTGTGGTAATCTACAACAAGTTCCAGGTTCTACTCCAAACTCACCACTAATTTTACTGTTTTTATTGTCTTTTCAATATGCATTTCCTTTGTACTTTTTTATATGCATTTACTTTTCAACTCTCCTTTTTATATACATTTACTTTCCAGCCCCCCCTTACATATTTACTTATTTACATTTTATATTAATTTATTGTTCAACCCTTTCTTTACACATTTACTTTTTTATATTTTTTAGTACAATTTACTTTCTTTCTTTTTTTTCTTTTGAGATAAGTACTAATTATTTATCAACTGGGTAAACCTTCAAACTCAACATATTTTAACTTTGTAAACTTTTATATTTTAACATGAACGATGAAAAAATTCCTAAACTCCTAATATAAATTTATCAATCAATTCTAATAAAATCTTAAATTTTAAGTTTTCACATTAAAAATATGGTTCATTTATTATCATGCTTCAACTTTATATATATATATATATATATATATATTTTTACTTTCCGCTTTGCATTATTTAGTATCAATAAAAATTAGAAGTTCAAAAAAATTTAGAACATAGTTTATAATTCGTTGTATGAACTTATTGTTCTTCATCATAAGTACATTGTTTTTTTTTTTTTTTTAAATTAGACTGAAATTGTTTTTGAATAAATACACATGGTTTGCTTTTTATTTAAATTAATGGTCTTTTGAGTAAATAATAAATTTACGTAATTTATGTTATTTTTTGTTGTTATTTATATTAATGATTTCGTTATGATTTTTATTTACTTTGCTTAAGTATTATATGTATTTTATTTTATTTAAATTATATTATATTATCGAACTTTTTTTTGTAAAAAAAAAATTATATGCTTAGTATGGATGTCAGTGTTTTTATTATTTTGTTCATGTGCCCCCCCTAAGCAAATTTTATGGGTCCGCCACTGCTTCTTGTGAATGAGAATAATGTGAAGCCTTCTAACAAAAGAGCAAATAGAGTATCTGGAAGTACCGCCAAATGTAAAAGTTTTGAGCCATTATACATCACATATGGACATTAGCATGGTTGGTATGTTGGTGCTTTGTCTCAATCCTCATATTCTGATTCGAACCCGAAAACATGCATGTTTTCATATATATATATATATATTTAAAAAAAAGGTGGAGAGAAAGCAAAACGTTGGAAATTGGGGATCCAACGCGAATTCTAATGAAAACGAAAGGACATTGCACACCATCAAAGACATTTGCAAGACTATTTACTCGTCTACTATATATAATATTTATCTATATATTTAAATATTTAATCACCAAGGACTCATTTGTTTTTATTACTTTTCACTTAATGAATTTGAATTATACTTATAAAGTTATTTTTGTTTATTTTTTAAAGTGATCAAACCACTTAAAATCACTCCAAAATCATTGAAAAAAAGTTACAATTTCTGACTTTTAACTGGATATCGAATTACTTAATGATTTTTAAAATATATTATTTTAAATCTTTCACTTTCAAAATAATATATTATTAAATTTAATCTAATTTTACATTACATAGATTCTTTTTAATTAATAAATTATTGCAATAAATAAAATATATAGTACTTTACAATTTCAACTATCGTTGTAATAGTAATTCAACTTAGGAACATTTTGTTTATTTTTATTTAAATATATAAATTTAATTTACTTTACTATAATAATTTATTTATGTATATATATAATTTTTTTAAAAAATTACTTTACTATAATAATTAATCATATTTTTACTATGAATAAAAATATTATTAATATATACATAAAAATGTTTTGTTATTTGTTAAATAATTTACTATAATTGTTAATTGTATTATATTAAATGAAGTTACATAACAACTAATAGTAAAATGATATAAATGTCAAATTATTAATTTTCAGATAATTTTAACTTTAGAAAACAAACAAAACTATTATATATTCAAATGTAAGAAAAAAACACATGTAATTTAAACTTCAAGTTTCAGTCATTATTCAAGTTTTAGTTACTATTCAATTTTCAGTCTTCAGAAATACTATTTAGATTTCAGACAAAAAAATAAATGACCCCCAATATTATAAACTTAATAATTTTTCATAAAATTTTGGGGGGACACATGCCTCGTCTGGTTCTAAGCTAGGTCCGCTCCTAGTTGTGCTACAATAATTTTTAGTAACGAATATCACTCATGGGCCATGGCATTTTAGTAAAATTGATGGTATACAAGAACTCCTCCTTCTACAAACCACACAAAACACATTCCATAGACACCATTAAACACATTTTATGAACACCATTTAACACATTTACAAATCACATTCTTCACACACAGGCTCACCATCTCCTTCTTTTATCTCTTCTCTTCTCTTCTCTTACACAGAAATCAACCAATACAATTCAAAGAAATTTAAACCCAAATCATCGCTTATATAAAAGTAGATTTCGAGAAATATATATATTTTTTAAAATAATCTCTACCATTTTTTTATTTTTATTTTTCTTCTTAATTTGTAAAATCTCCATTATTCATTCACAGAATAGATTCAAAGTTTTTTCATTTTAAAAAAATTTTATTTTTATTTTTTTAAAAATATAAAATTGGGAAAAGACCAGAATATCTTTTCTTCAGAGAAGGTTGACTAACTTGAGGAGGATATATTTTTGTTAAAAGATGATGATCCATTTGCATTTCAACAAACCTAGATAAATATTTTGCTATTCCTTCTTCTATGAAAGATAATTTAAATGTTTTTTTTTATATAATTATAGATGATTTCTTTCAGTGGATTATTGAATCACTTTTGTTTTATATATTAACTTTTTATTATTGATGAAAAAAAAAAGTGAGCCACATATATATTTATGAGTTGTCGGCATAAAACAGATGTATGAAAAACAATGTAAAAAATGAAATCACAAAAATGAAAGAGCAAATGCTTATAAAGTGTTATGGGTATATTTATGGCTGTATAAGTAGGTTGATAAAAACTCAATAAGCTGATCCAATAAAGTGATCTAGTGGACTAAGACCTAGATCTCCAATTTCCAACTCGTAAAGACGATCAGCTCGTTACCCTATCGTAGTTCTCAGGTCGCTGGTAAACCATTATCCAGCTTGCCTCATGCTTAGCCCATCGCCTAGAGCGAGCTTTAGCTCGTAGTTTGAAGCGCGCATTAAATGAATCTTTCCAGAAAGGTAATAGCCCAAATTGAGAAAGAGTCAACTACCAAAGTTAGAAATAAATTCAAATTCTTATGTCGGTGAGATCAATCCTTGATATGACAGAATTTATCTTTAATTTGGTGCAAACCGATTTTGAAAGTGTAATTAATGTATGATTCTTTCTTATTTCAATTGTATTCAAATTATAACGTCTTACACTATCAATAGAGGTTAAAATTTCATTGTACAGACAATACTTAATAATATATTGTGACTCTACCAAAATAACCAGAAAACACAGTCATAGACATAGGCACTATTTTGGTCGAACAACGTAAAAATCCTTTATGCAAACACTGTTCTTCCTCTCTCCTTTTTCTCTTTATTTTGTTTTGTTTCTCTTTAATTGCAGGCATTGGGTCAAAAACTTCAATCGACTAATTTCAGACGTCGACATTTTGGCACTAGAGGAAGGGCCAAAATTGTAATTTTTTGGAATTGTAAATTGCTATAGCAAGGGAAAGAACCACCGGAAGTTCTGATGCAGCAGTTGACCAACCAGAAGGGCAGTTGGATCAGCAGTAGCATGATATCAAGCCAATAGAGGATGCAACCATATCTGTTGTAAGCGCACCTTATGTCCCCACTATAGGCACTATTGTGGGTATGCCTCCATTAGCCCATCGCCAACCAGCACCGATGATCCTTACAGTCGGAGGGCTACAGGCGTGGCATCAACAACACGAGGCATTAGAAAATACGGTGCAGCAACTTGCGGTTGCAGTTAGGGCATTGACATAAGCTCAAGCAAAAACACGCCCGGACTTGAAACTGCTGCTCCAAGAGAAGTTTACCAGCAGCAACGAAAGGAAGTGCTAGCACATGAAAGACTATTCAGAGAGATGTTGTGACCTGTTAGCTCAGCTCATTCCTCCAACTCATGATCTCGAGCTGAAGGTCGCCAAGCTAGTGAAGAGGAGGAAGTTTCGTGCCTTGCGAGCTTAAGAGAGAGAGCCAGTCAGGGATACGTGCCAGACTACTGTTCTCCAGGTCGCGAACTCTGGCAAGGGCACAGGCCTTATTGCTCAAGGGTAGGGGAGCTCTTTCAAAAGGTTCGACAACTTAAGGCATGCCCTAGTATTTTAAACCAACGTGATCAATATGAGGAGATAACCTCATTCACCAGAGAGATCGAGACACAACCTTTCTCTCACAGATTCAAGGTCCCCAACATTCCTCAATACAACGGAGATAACAATCCGTACGATCACCTAGATGTATTCAATGTCCAAATAGACCTTCAAACAGCCAATCCATTAGTCAAGTGTCGTGTTTTCCCAACCACCCTAAGAGATGTTCCGTGGACCTGGTTCAAAAATCTCTCAGCTCGCAGTATAGACAGTTTGGAAGAATGTCAGCAAAAGTTTATCGGCTAGTATCGAGCTCTGAAAAGGCAACTCGTACCATCTTATCATCTCGCCACGGTCTTCCAACAACAAAATGAATCGTTGAAAGACTATGTCACCAGGTTCAGACATGAGGTTACCAATATGGAGATTAGATGAAAGCATCCTAACTGCGATTTTGATTGGGCTTCGCAAGGATGGAAAACTATACAAGAGCATCTACAAATCTCTAGTTAGGGACCTGGGCGAGTTTTACGATCAAGTTGCCAAGAAGATTAGATGGGAGGAGACTTTCGACACCCAAAAGTCAAACCAAACGGATGAATTGGGCAGTTCCAGCCAACTGAAGAAAAGAAATAATAGTGGGAACGGAAATGAAATTCGGAATAATGGCTATAATAATCATGTCACTAAAAAGCCTAGAAATTAACGTCCTCAACATCAAGGTTGTCATGATAGCTATAGTGTTTTATTAGATACACAATAGAGGATCGTTGCAATATAGAGGACTTTGGAAAGCCCCATCCTTTAAGGTCTCTCGTTAACCTCAGGGACAAAAATAAGTTTTGCGCATATCGTAATGAGATTGAACATAATACTTCAGAATGCAGGGCGTTGAAGGATGTCATTGAGGATTTAACCAAAGAGGTTGCTTGAGAGACTATGTGAACCAGCGAACCAGTGACCTCAACAACAACAACCTCAACAACCACCAAACTAGCAATATCGCGACCACAGCGAGCTTAGCGAGCTCCTGAACAAGAACATGAATTCGGGATGAGGACCATCTTGACCATGCACGGTACCCCTCACATCGCAGACATATCCAACAGGTCATGTTTCTAACTTGTAATTCAATTTTCAAAATCAATAAAGGCTACAAATTTCCTATACTACTTCAATAATTGCTCTATTGATTTCTCTATTAAACGTCAAGTATAAAAGAGAAGGGGGACCTCTCCACCAAGTTTCTCTTTGGTAGAATCGACAATTTAGCTATGGTAGGCGAGGTTTTGACCCCCTATATAGCTCGATCATCTATTGCTATGTTAGATGAGGTTTCGACTCCCTACATAGCTCGATCATACATCACTATGTTAGGCGAGGTTTTGACCCTTTACATAGCTTGATCATATATCGCTATGGTAGGTGAGGTTTTGACCCCCTGAATAGCTTGATCATACATCGCTATGTTAGGCGAGGTTTCGACCCCCTACATAGCTCGATCATACATCGCTATGTTATGCGAGGTTTTGACCCCCTACATAGCTTGACATTGCTATAGTATGTGAGGTTTCGACCCCCTACATAGCTCGACATCACTATAGTAGGCGAGGTTTCGACCCCTATATAGCTTGATCATACATCGCTATAGTAGGCAAAGTTTTAACCCCTTATATAGCTTAACATCATTATGACAGGTAAGGTTTCGACCCCCTATATAACTCAATCATACATCGCTATGTTAAGCGAAGTTTCGACCCCCTACATAGCTCGTTATTGCTATGGTAAGTGAGATTTCGACCCCCTATATAACTTGACATTGCTATAGTAGGCGATGTTTCAACCTTCTACATAGCTCGATCATACATCGCTATGGTAGGCGAGGTTTCGACCCCTTACATAGCTCAACACTAGCTTGCAACGATGCTAACAGGTTCCGATCTACTAGCTCCAAATTTCACTATGGTAGGTGAGGTTCTCACCCCTACATAGCTCGACCAAATCATGCCATATCAACTGAAGAAATTCAAAGATTCAGAAAGCATAACAGAAGCACAAGACAATATTGAAATCAATGTATCCAAATGATCTCGTAAAGCGAAGTGAATCAAGTACATTCATGAATAGCTTCAAAGAAGAAGATTCAACTCGGCAAGTAGCCTAATCGAAGCCTTGATCCTAAAAGGCTACATTTGGAGGCACTATGACCTCCCTTTCAGCCTCTTCCATTCTCCTTTCAACAGCCTCAACAAAGTCGCCACAAGATGAGACAAAGTTTGAAAAGGCACCAAGACAGGTCTAGACACATTGGTTTTTATCAGCAAGTTTTAGCTCTCTGTCCGAAAATCGCACTGAGAGCTGGGGGACTAATGTTATATGTATATTTAGGGCTATATAAGTGAGTTGGTAAAAGCCTAAAAAAGCACAATAAGCTGATCTAATAGAATGGTCCAGTGGACTAAGACTTAGATCTCCAATGTCCAGCTCACAGAAACGATCAGCTTGTTACCCTATTGTAGTTCTCAGGTCGCTGGTCAACCATTAGCCAACTTGCCTCATGCTTAGCCCGTCACCTAAGCGAGCTCCAGCTCATAGCTTGAAGTGCACGTTAAAATAATCTTTCCAGATGGGTTATAAAAACTATATTGGTAATGTAACAAGATTTATATTTTTGTCAAAATTTTTTATTGTTTTAATCTTCTCTATGCAAACTCAGTAACAAAAATTACCATAATAGTATCTCTTGGGTTATTTAGGTCATGGGTTGGGTCCACCTAAGATGACCCAAACCAAAGCCCAGTATCCAAATCAAGTTTGGATGAAATGAAATAATTGCTCGAGCAGTTAAAAGGCAGTTGAAAAATAGTTGCTTAAGGAATTTAACACACATTTATAAAGGGGTGAATGAGTGGTTAACAAACACTTGAACACTTAAAAAAAAAAAGACGCGTTCATAAAAACATAGAAAGAAAAAAAGAGTAAATAATTAGAGAAAGAGAAATTTGGACACGATATTTTACACTTTGAATTGAGGGTTTGGTTCTATATCTGGTGACCAAACTTCGACTAGTTGAACAATTTAGATGATTAGAGAATTTTCGTTGCATAAAACGGATATGTTTTTTTCGGTTCCATTTTACTATTTTTTAATGAATTTTTATACTGCTTTGATTGTTTTTGGTATCAAAACTTTAATAACCAACTTACAATGTTTGTCTTAATGTGACATTTCATTTCATATAAATTATTGTAGGTCCTCGACTGTTCAATTGTCCCTTGATTTCTCTTCTTTTTTTGTGGTTATTTTATTTCTCAATTCATCAAACTTAATTTAATATGATGAAAATCTAAAAGCTTTGTTCTTGGTTAGGAAGTGGAACAACAACCTTTCAATTCTTAAAAAACTTCTATCGACGTTGATTTCTGGTTGACGAGAGTTCACAGCCCAATACCTGCAATCAATGTAAGACAAGACAAAAAGCACAAAAAAGAGTAGAAGTTAGAGAACAAAAGCAACACACAAGAAGATTTTTAACGTGGTTCAATAAGTATGCCTACATCCACGACTATTTCTCTCAATAATTCTGTAGAGTAACAATATAATATTGCTTATGTCTGCGTTACAATGAATTTTGGCCTCTATTTATAGAGAAAGAGGCGTTACAATTTATGTTAAAATAAGATAGGAAAAAAATTATGAATTAATTATATTTCCTAATCAATTATCACCGAATTAGGTAACTGCTCCATAAAATCAGAGATCACGTTGACTGAGTTTGAATTTGAATTTGAATTTGTTTTCCATTCTGATGGGAGAATCACGATCAATTCGGGTTATTGCCTTTTCTGGAAGATTTCCTTGTTTAACTGATCATTGAGTGAGCTATATATTGCATTAAACAATCTCGAGCTAGACCTTGCTTTGAATAACAAGCTGTGCATGGTGCGAACTGTATAATACTAGCAACGACCTGCCAGACTGCTATAATGCGAGCTCGCTGGTGCGAACTGTAGAGCTCGTATGAGTTGGATGTTGATAACTTGGGCTTTGTCTACTAGGCCTCTTAATTGGGTTGACTTATTGGGTTTTTATTAGGCTTTTACCAGCCCATTTCCTTAACCCAAAAAATATTCATAGCATAAGCCCCCTAGCTCTCGGTTCGTTCTGCGAATTGGGAACTCGAGTTTGCTAGTAAAGGCTAACTTGTCTTGAATTACCGTTTCGTGCCATTTCAAATTATATCCTATCAGTTCTGACATGTGGCGACCATTTTGACGATAATTGAACCGGTACTGGCACGTCTCGTGTCAAGCGCATTTAATGCACACGTCTTTCAACTGACGGCTGCATGATTACAAAGCCGTAATTCGCGTTGTACTATTGGATCTAAAGCGGTTATACAACGTCCAGATCAGACGGCTAGAGCACAAGCTCTTCAGTTCATATAAATAGATGAAGCCCTTCAGTTCTTTTTTCACTTGTCATTTTCTTCTCCAGCCACCAAATTGCCCTTGCTCTTCTTTCGCATCGGTTCTTCTTAAACTTCACCTTCAATCGTCGTATTTTCCATCTTTGACGAAGATTCACGGTAAGTTCCATCTTCTGACTTCAAGCTTTCAGTTCTTGGTTTATTTTTGTTGTGTTGATGTTACATTGTGCTTGCATTGTGCTTTTTGTGTTTGAAATGGGTTGAACGTTTCGTATTCTTAATGTTGAGTTTTTGTAATTTTGTGTTTCTTATTGATCACGACTTTTCATTTCCTGTTGATTTGATCTTATTACTTGTTTACTTGTGATATGTTTACTGTTTGTGGTTTGCCATGCATACGAACTGTTAGATCAGGTACCTGTTCGTTTATAGCTCGTAGATCGTTCCTTCATAGGTCGAACCCCCTATTATATTAGCGATCTGTGTGGCATATGCGATCTGTAAAATAGGGAATTCCCTTAGTAAGAAACTTAAGATATTTAGGCATGGTCTGCTTACTGGGACTTAACTATACCATCTTTATATGTAGATGGCCGAGCACAAAGCATACAATGTAGGTGAGACAACTCAAAACGGGGAAGTTGTAGAGCGATTTGCAGCTCGGGTTGATCCGGAAGCAATTAGACTTGAGGAGGAATGGCAAGCTTGTGAGGAAAGGCGAGCTAACAAGGTGTTTGTTCATCATTCTTCTAACATTGATTATATTGAGATTGGGGGAATTGTTATGCAATACCGTATTCCCAAAGGTCGCCGCGTGATGTCCCTTGCTACTGATGACCACGCGTGCTATCCTCCCAAGGGGTACATCGCTATTAGTACCCAACATCTTAGGCACGGGCTCAGGTTCCCAGTCCTTTCCTACCTGATCAAGTTCCTGAACATGGTCAGGCTTTCACCATTCCAGCTGACTCCGAACTCGTATTCGCAGCTAACCTCATTAACCTTAGCCTTTCTCAAAAAGGGCTTTTCTCCCCCAACTCCAAAAATTATAAACCACCTTTACAACGTCAAAAGTGGTGGTGGTCTAAAAGATGGAAAGCAAGAGGGAATTTTCTATCTCACAGCTCGTCAATCGGACTATAAGAGTCTCCTGCCCTGAGAAGATGCGAAGGGTAAATCCAATGTGGGGGCTTACAAGACAAGCTGGTTCTTCGTCTCTTGCCTTTCTCTCAGAGATCTCAAAAATTTCAGCTTTGTTCTAAGTCCAGGTAGATAGAGGAAATACCTCGCAAGCTATGAATCTCAAAAATTTCAGCTGTTTTTTTTTTTTTTTTTAACACTGACACTCTGTTTTGCAGACTTGAAGGCGGACAGATCCTTTCTCAGCAACGAGGAGGAGAAGGTTCTCAAGGTTCTCGCAAATTCCGGTGAAGTGACCATCAGTGATAAATTCGACAACAACCTCCTCCGGACTTACGGCCTCGCTCCTCCTACTGATTCTCCACTGATAGACAATAAAAGGGACATAGGAAGCAGGGGATAATTCGAGCTTCCTTCTGTCTTTGATATAGTTAGCGAAGGAGAGGCCACTTCTACTTCCCAATCAGCTCTAGCTCTTGCCTCCGCCTTGTAGGCAGAGCTAGCTTCAGCTCTTGCTCCTGCTTAGATGATTCTAACTTCTTCTCAAGTAGGACCATCTTCAACTTTTGATCAAACAGTTTCGATTCCATTTCCTGCTCAAGCAGCTCCAGCTTCAACTTCCATTCAAACAGATCCATCGACTGCTCAAGCAGATCTGACTCCAACTCTTCACCCTGTGGACGTCCCATCCTGAGCTGGATTTTTATATCTTTGGCGACGCGGGACTCCGGGCTATAGAGAGGTTTAAGGCTAAAACTTCCTCATCTCCAGTTGTATCAAATGCGCTTTCCTTGGCAATGGAGATATCTGTTGACATTCTTGGTACGACCTCCAATCCAACTCAGGTCACCAAGCTCTCTAGTTCATCCTCTAGCGATGACTCTCTTTTGAGATCAGTTCCTCACAACCAAGGTGATCAATAACTCACCTCGTTCCTTGCCTTCTGCATTTTGTCAAGCTTTGTCCTTTTGTTTATTTTGATTTTGGGGCCATCTGTAACAAACTTTTTAGCTTTAATGAAATTTTTCTATTGTGACTTGTATGTTGGATGCGATTGAATTTCTTCATTTACTGTCATATATTACATTTTTATTTTCCAAGTTGTGAAACTTTCCAACGAGCTCAAGTGATAAGCCAATTAAGCAAACGGTAATAAAACCTAGCCCAAGGTCACGAAGCTATTGACTTCAATAAGTTAAAAATTGTGATTAACAATTTATTCAAAAATAAGCCAGTATAATAATCTCGAGTTGGATATTAAGTCGTAATCTCGACTGTCATATAATTTACAAACTATGTAGGGGGTCGTAACCTCACCTGCCATAGTAATATGCATGCGAGTTATGCAGGGGTCGTAATCTCACCTGCCATAGTTGTATTTTTTGAGAGCTATGCAGGGTCGTAACTTTGCCTGCCATAACTTTATTCCGGCGAGCTATACAAAGGTCGTAACCTCACCTGCCATAGCCTTATTTTGGCGAGCTATGCAGGGGTACATAACCTCACCTGCTATAGCTTTATTCTGGCGAGCTATACAGTTGTACATAACCTCGCCTGCTATAGCTTTATTTTGGCGAGCTATGCAGGGGTACATAACCTCTCCTGCTATAGCCTTATTCTTTGAGAGCTATGCAGGGGTCGTAACCTTGCCTACCATAGCTTTTAATTTGGCGAGCTATACATGGGTCGTAACCTCACTTGCCATAGCCTTATTTTGGCGAGCTATGTACGGGTACATAACCTTACCTGCCATAACTATATTTTTGACGAGCTATGCAAGGGTTGTAACCTCATCTGCCATAGCTATATTTTTGGCGAGCTATGCAGGGTTGTAATCTCGCCTGCCATAACTATATTTTTGGCAAGTTATGCAGGGGTCGTAACCTCACCTACCATAACTATATTTTTGGCTAGCTATACATGGGTACATAACCTCGCCTGCTATAACTTTATTCTAGCGAGCTATACAAGGTACATAACCTCGCCTGCAATAGCCTTATCCTTTAAAAGCTTTGCAGGGGTCGTAACCTCGCCTACTATAGCTTTATCTTGGTGAGCTATGCAGAGGGTCGTAAACTCGTCTGCCATAGCTTTATTCTAGCGAGCTATGCAGGGGTTGTAACCTCACCTGCCATAGCTTTTAATTTGGTGAGCTATGCAGGGGTCGTAACTTCGTCTGCCATAGTTTTATTTTGGAAAGCTATGCAGGGGTCGTAACCTCGCCTGCCATAGCTTTTAATTTTACGAGCTATGTAGGGGTCGTAACCTCGCCTACCATAACTTTTAATTTTGTGAGCTGTGGGCATGACAACGAGCTAATAGGATGGATTCTACTAGCTCAATAACTCAAAATTTGGAGAACATGTAAATTATTAGAGCAATCACTCTAACAATATGGAGAACTTGGAGCTTTCATTGACTTTTGAAATAATTGAATTATAAATTAAATACATGTAATCAAAAGGTTACTGATAATATGGATGAAGATGCTCAGCATTCTAAGCTCGAGGGACTTCAACTCCATTCACATTTGCTAGACAGTAAGCTTCATTTCCCAAGTTATCTTTGATAACGTAGGGGCCTTCCCAATTTAGGTCTAAGGACCCATCGCTGGCTTTGTGAGCTCCAGGCAAAATAAGACGTAGTACTAGATCTCCCACGTTGAAACTTCGAACTCGAGCTTTTCTATTATAATACCTCGTAATCCTTTGCTGATAGATCATTACCCTCAATTGTGCTGCTTCTGTGGATTCTTCAAGCAGGTCTAAATTTGTAGGGAACAGTTGGTCGTTGTTTTCTGGGTTAAAGGTCGCTTTGCGTTGTAAAGTTACTTCCAATTCTACTGGGATTATGGCTTCGGATCGGTACACCATTGAAAAGGGTGTTTCACCTGTGGTGCTACAAGATGTTGTTCTGTAAGCCCACAACACCTTTGGTAGCTTGTCCACCCACGCTCCTTTCTTCGCCTCCAGCTTCATCTTCAAAGTCTGCTTTATAATCTTATTGATAGCTTCAATCTGGCCATTGGCTTGCGGATGATCAACTGCTGAGAAACTCTTGACGATCTTCAGGTTGTTGCAGAACTTGAGAAACTGGTCCCTGTTGAATTGGGTCCCATTATGTGTGACGATCTGCTGTGGAACTCCAAATCTGCAGATAATATTATTCCACATGAACTTTTCTATCTTCGTCGTGGAAATTTCTGCTAACTCCTTAGCTTCTGCCCACTTGGTGAAGTAGTCTACAACGGCCACAGCATGTTTGCATCTTCCACGAGCTGTTGGTAATGGCCCAATTAGATTTATCCCCTAAATCACAAAGGGCCATGAGATTACCATTTGTTGAAGATAGGTTGGTGGAGCTTGTGGAACTTGAGTGAACCTTTGGCACTTGTCACATTTTTGACCAGGTTGATAGTGTCCTGCTTCATAGTAGGCCAGTAAAATCCTTATCGGAGTGCTTTATGAGCTAGAGATAGCCCTCCAACATGATTTCCGCAATGGCCCTCATGTATCTGCCTCATCACGATCTCGCAATCCTAGCCATCAATGTATCTTAAAAGCGGGGCTGAAAACCCTTTCTTGTACAATACGTCATCATAGATACAATACCGGGTTGCTCTAACTCGCAAGCATCGTGCTTCCAATCTGTCATTTAACAACTTTCCATCCTGTAAATAACTCAAAATTGGGCTCATCTAGGAGTTAGGCTGTACAGCTATGACCATTACTGAATCTCTCTCTTCTGTGCTTGGAGCTAGTAGGAACTCCACTGGAATTACCCTAGAAAGTCTGCATCTCGAGCAGTTGCCAGGCGAGCTAATGCATCTGCATATAAGTTCTGAGCTCGTGGAATCTGTTTCACCTTGTACTTCTGAAAAGTACTCAACATCTCATAGACTTTTTGGAGGTATATAGCCATCTTGGGTTCTCCGGTCTGATACTCCTCCAGTATATCATAGACCATGAGTTGAGAACCGCTGAAAACCCTTAATCCTTCAACTCGCATCTCTCTAACTGGACGCAGACCTGCAAGCAATACTTCATACTAAGCTTCATTATTGGTAGCTTGGAAACCAAACCTCAAAGCATAAAGGATTTTATGGCTTTCAAGACTAATCAACAAAATTTCAGCTCCAGCCTTCTGTTCGCTAGATGACCCATCAACGTATAACTCCCAGGTCGGACCTTCAGAAGATTCAGCTTCATCATCTATAGGCCCAGTAAATTCCGCAATAAAATCTGTCAGAGCTTGGGCTTTGATGACCGTTTTTGGCTTAAACTAAATGTCAAACTACGTGAGCTCTACTACTCATTTGAGCAAGCGACCTGAGGTATCTGCTTTCTGGAAAACCTGCTTTAGCGAATACTGGGTGAGGATTTCGATTGTGTGGACTTGAAAATAAGGACGCAACTTCCTTGATGTGACTACCAGGCAATAGGTGAGCTTCTTCATCTACGAGTACCTGATTTCGGCATCCTGCAGCCTTTTACTTACATAATATACAGGGAGCTGCATCTTTTCTTCCTCTCTCACCAAAGCAGCACTCAAAGCCTGCTGAGATACTCCCAAGTATAGAATAAGTTTTTCTCCTTCTTTGGGCTTGGAAAGGAGTGAGGCTCGTCCCATATACTCCTTCAATTGCTGAAAAACTACCTCGCATTATTCAGTCCACTCGAAGTTGTTTGCCTTCTTTAAAAAATAAAAAAAAACGAGATGTACTTGTCTATTGCCTTCGAGATGAACCTGCTAAGTGTTGCGACCTGGCTATTAAGGCTTTGTATGTTTTTGATCCGAGTAGGAGACCTCATATCAATCAATGTTTTAATCTTCTTTGGATTGGCATCGATGCCCCTACTATTCACCATGAAGCCAAAGAATTTCCCAGAGGCTACCTCAAATGCGCATTTGTGCAGGTTCAGCTTCATCTGGTAGCTCCTCAGAATCCGAAACATTTCTTCCAAGTCGTGCACATGATCACCCATCTACTTAGATTTTACCAATATATCGTCGACATAGACCTTCATGGTCTTTTCAATCTGTTATTCAAACATCATATTCACCAAGTGCCGATAGGTCACTCCTGCGTTCTTCAGTCCGAAGGGCATCACCTTGTAATAGTATAGGCCGCGATCGATTATGAACGAGGTGTGCTCTTCGTCCTCGGGATTCATTGGAATCTGGTTATAGCTTGAGTATGCATCCATGAAACTCAGGAGCTAATGACCAGCTGTTGCATCCACGAGCTGGTCTATTCTGGGCAAAAGGAAGCTATCCTTTAGGCACGCTTTGTTTAAATCTATGAAGTCGATACAAGTTCTCCACTTCCCATTTTTCTTCTTTACCAACACAAGATTGGCGATCTAAGTCGGATAGTAAGCTTCACGAATAAACTTGTTTGCCAGTAGCTTGTCTACCTGTTCCTTCAATGCAAAATAGCGCTCCTCCGTCATTGGTCTCATCTTCTGGCGAACTGGCCTATGGTAGGGGTCGATGTTCAATCTGTACGACATGACCTTAGGGTCTATCCCCACCATATCTTCATGATTCCATGCAAATACATCTAAGTTCACCTTAAGAAAGTCAATGAGTTGTGCTCTTATTTTTGGAGTTAAGCCTCTTTCCAATTTTAGGCACCTCTCAGGATCTACCTCGCTGACTTGAACATCCTCAAACTCTTCAACTGGCTCAGTGGCTCGATCCGCATCTACCTTGTGAGGGTCGAGATCATGACGAACCCCATTTTCACTCATAGCTCGTGGCTCGCCCCCCGAAACCACGTTCACTTTCTTTCCTCTAATGCCCATCTTTACAGCATCTTCATAACAGTGTCTGGCTAAGTGCTACTCTCCTCGAACACATCCAACACCATTGGGGTTGGAAACTTGATTGTGAGGGTCCTAGTTAAAGTGACCATATCTAGGTCGTTCATCGAATGTCTTCTCAGGACAACATTGTAGGCTGATGGGCAATCAATGATTAAAAAATCCGCAACATAGTAGCATGATGACCTACTTCCCCAAGTGTGAGTGACAGCTTAATCTGGCCCACTGGTGTGATGACATCTCTCGTGAAGCCATAAAGAGGTTCTGGGGAAGGCCTCAATTGCTCTACTCCCAGCTCCATTTGGTCGAAACAACTCATGTACATGACATTGATCGAGCTCCCAGTGTCAATCATGATACGTTGCACCTCCATGTTGCTGATCTTCTCGGATAGCATCATTGTGAGGCCAGACCACACCTCTAGCATCTTCCTAGGTGAACACAATATCGTCCGAGGTTGTCCTCGCCTTCTTCACAGGTCCCTCCGACCCACTAACTTGCAAGACATGATTTGCTTCCAGAACATTTCTTTTATGCAACCTGTTCGATGCACCTGCGATATGGGGGCCATCATGAATAGTAAAATTATCCTTACCGTAGGTTTGTGCTCTAGCTCGAGAGCTCGCTGGGGCTGCTGCTGTGCTGGCTGTTGTTGTTGCTGAGGTCGTTGTCTCGGAGGTCGCAAATCTACTGGTTTAACCATGTAATCCCTCAAACGACCTCTCTTAATCAATCTTTCAATGGCGTCCTTCAACGCCCAACAATTAGAAGTATTGTGTCCGACCTCGTTATGATAAGCACAAAACTTACTCCTATCTCTGTGCTTAACAGGGGCTCTCAAAGGATTGGGCTTTCCAAAATCTTCCATGTTTCTTTCTGCTGCATAAATCCTATCCTATGAATCTGATAGAATGTTGTAGTTGCCGTAGCGACCTTAATACTGAGGTCGCTCATTCCTGAGCTCTCTCCTAGCCTTTTTGGCAATCTAATTACTTGAGCCACTGCTTCAATTTTCACCTTCATTCCTGCCATTATTTCTCTTCTTGGACTGGCTGGAACTGTCCGCTTCGTTCTTTTGATTGGACTTCTTTGGGCCGAAAGTTTCCTTCCATCTGATCTCCTTTACAGCTCGCTCATAGAATTCTCTTAGGTCCTTTACCAAGGACTTGTAAATGCTTTCATACAATTTTCCATCCTTGTGAAGCCCGACTGAGATCTCAATCAAAATACTTTCATCTGATGGACTCTCTATATTGGCGGCCTCACTTCTGAACCTAGTGACGTAGTCTTTCAATGATTCGTTGTAACGCTGAAAGATAGTGGTCAAATGGCAGAATGGTTTGAGTTGCCTCTTTAAAGCTGTGTACTAGCTAAAGAACTTTTGTTGAAAATCTTCCCAACTTCGGATATTACAAGCTGGGAGATTCTTAAACCAAGTCTGCGGAATGTCCACTAAGGTGGCTGGGAAGACGCGACACTTTACCAGCGGGTTGTCCGTCTGTAGATCCATCTGGACATTAAAAGCATCAAGGTGATCATAGGGGTCACTGTCCCCATTGTACTGCTGGATACTTGAGACTTTGAACCTGTGAGGGAGAGGTTACGTCTTGATTTCCCTGGTAAACGGAGTCCTTTCTCCGTAATGCTCTCGTTGGTCCGGGGCATCAAGTCACGCTTTAAGCTGTTGAACCCTCTGAAGAAGTTCCTCTACTTGTGGGTCTCGGGGCCCGTGTCTCCTTCTGTGGTCGCGACCCGGAGAGCGGCGTTCTGGTTCATATCTCTGGCTCTCTCTGAACAAGCTGCCAACATGATACGACCTTGAATGTCGCTAATCATTTACCTCGTCCTCCTCACACCGAGATGCAGTTCAGACTCTATCATGGCCAGCTTCCATCCTGACTCGCCCTTATCACCAAACTTGCAAGACGGGCGACTTCTCTTTCGTTACGAGCGTGGTGACCTCCGACTCTAGAATGCGAATTGGAAGAGAGAGTTGATCCAGTAGGTCGCGACACCTCCCTTACTGGCCTTTCTGGAACTTGCATTCTTTCTTACTGCGAATATACTTGCCTTAGAGCAGCAGCCTCGATTCTGGGCGTGTTCTGTGTTGGGCTTGTGCCAATACCCTTACTGCATCTGCAAGTTGTCGAATCGTATTCTCTAACGCCTCCTGCCTCTAATGCCACGCTTGGAGCCCTTCGTCTGTTGGGGCAATTGGAACTGGCTGGCGAGGGGGCAAATGAGGCATGCCTGCGTCAGCACCAACTACCTGGCCATGAGACGTGTCTGCTGCGGGCATAGGCGCGTCTTCCACCTATTGCGCATCACGTTGGTGTTGATTGGTCCGACTCTCTGTTTGGTCAGCCTGTGAGCCCACATATCTGGTTATTTTTATTCTCGCCATATCTGTTAAAAACTGAGAAATTGTAGCAAACTGATTACAGTCTGGCCTCTCCTTCTAGTGCCAAAATGTCAATGTTGATTTTTGGTCAACGATAGTTCACAACCTAATATTTGCAATCAATGTAAGACAAGACAGAAAACACAAAAAAGAGTAGAAGGCAGAGAACAAAAACAACAAACAAAAAGATTTTTAACGTGGTTCAGCAAGTGTGCCTCCACGACTGTTTCTCTCAATAATTCTGCAGAGTAACAGTATAATATTGCTTATGTCTGTGTTACAATGAATTTTGACCTCTATTTATAGAGAAAGAGACTTTACAATTTAGGTTAAAATAAGATAGAAAAGTAATTACGAATTAATTACACTTCCTAATCAGTTATCACCGAATCAGGTAAATGCTCCGTAAAATCTGAGATCACGTTGACTGAGTTTGAATTTGAAGTTGTTTTCAATTCTGGTAGGAGAATCACGATCAATTCGGGTTACTGCCTTTTCTGGAAGATTTCCTTGTCTAACTGATCATTAAGCGAGCTATACACTACATTAGATGATCTCGAGCTAGACCTCGCTCTGAGTAATGAGTTGTGCATGGTGCGAACTGTATAATACTAGCAACGACCTGCAAGACTGCGATAATGCGAGCTCGCTGGTGCGAGCTGTAGAGCTCGCATAGATTGGATGTTGATAACTTAGGCTTTGTCTGCTGAGCCTCTTAATTGGGTTGACTTATTGGTCTTTTATCAGGTTTTTACCAACCCATTTGCTGAACCCAAAAAATACCCATTACAACTTTGATTTTAGTTCATATTATATGATGATTAGATTAATGTACAATACTATTGCTAGACAGTGTTCAAGATATGTTAAGAGACTGTTTGTTTTTTCCCAAACTAAAAAGTCTTTTTTGCACTTTAATCTTAATTTGAGTAATTTTTAGTTTGTTTTTTCACTTATACCTTCATCCACTATTTACTTTTTTTTTTAAACATTATTTTATTTATAAATAAAGTATTTAAAATATTAAATATTAAAAATAAAAATGAATATTTTTTAAAATAATAATAATCTATTTAAAAAATAATAAAAATTAATATTTATAAGAAAAAGAGTATAATAATAATTCAATTACTCACTATTTAAGTTTAAAAATCCTAAATGTAGAAACAAACAAAAATAATATCTTAAATATAAAGTCTTGTTAGTTAATCATTTAAAATAAGGTATTATAAAACTTAAGGTAAAAAAAATATACCACACAGGACGGCCACTAGTAACTCGATCGATAGTCAATCAAGACCCGTGACTTAGTAGCCATGACTTAATTAAGAGCTGATACATACATTCATTTACTTGTGTGGGTCCCAAGAGAACTTGAGGATTCTTATTGAAATCACTTCTTTTTCTCCACATCTCTTCCTTCTCATTGGTTGCTGTTCTGCTGGTATGCAAGGATTGAACCTTTTTTTTTTTTTTTTTAATTCTTCCTTTGGACATAGCATATGAAAACAAATTTTAATCCTTGCAATTTTTTTTTTTTTTTAAGAAATGGAAAAACAATGTAAAAAAAAAAAAATTTACTGATGTTGGAGAAGTACCAAGTTTTAAAAATTATTGGAAATTAATTGTTCATATAATTAAAGCAGCAAAGATTTAAAGTAGATAAAATAGGACATTAGAAGATCACAGATGCAACTAAGGTCTCTATTACAAAATACATAGACGTTTGGTAGAATTTTAAAAACATGAAGACATATACAAAATTTAGGAAAAAAAAAACAAACAAACAAAAACAAATACCGGCAAAATAAGCAAAAACAAAAACAGCTTGTAATTACCCTTATTAAAACCATACCGCCAGTAACACATGTTCCTGCTAAAACCAGAACAGGGCACTCTTTTTCTATCTAGCTTCCACTTACTTTGGATTGATAACAAAGTCTGAAAAATATATATGCATGTGCCTCAAGAGACTTAAAAACTGAGATTTGAATTGTGTGACTTCATGTTAGGGTTTGAATTGTGCGGACTTCCTGGCAAACGGTCGAATTACGTTCTCATGAATAGGACGTACATCGCCAGAGCCAGTATTATTTGTTCCAAACTTAAACAACCTACCATTTTAAGATCTTATTGATTCCTAGGAGATTATCTAATTAGATATGCCAATGACAACACCGAAGGACTTTATATGGAAATTATAGGAATTAAGCTAATTATCAATTTCGGTATGGAAACATAGAAGACCAAAATCAAAAGCTACAGCATTGTGAAATATAAATTATTAACGAATTTCATAAAAATAAAATTCAAGTATAAAACACATCCTTGTTGTATTCTACTTCCTTAATAGAATTAAATCATAAATATATCATGATTCCAAAGCTACTAAAGAAACCACAATTTCATGTGCTCAATAGAATCTACATTTTGAAGCTGTAAGATTCAAAGCTATAAAAGTTTCTAGTATTTGTTATATAGATCTTATCCATAAGCGATTAAGCAATACACTTATTATCTTTCAACACAAGCCTATTTTTTTAAAATTAAAGTTGAGGGAGATAGAAATCAGTAGGCGCATTGGGATATCCCAAATATTTTGGCGCCACCCTCATCATCTACCCATACCTTGCATAATATTAAAAAAAGAAGAGAAAAGAACACAAAAAGTTCAAAATATATATTAAACAACTAAGTATTAGCTTCGTTGCACCTTAATATTGCCACACCCACTTATCATAACAAATACTCTTAATTGGCTTTTTTCCATTTCGGAGAGGTACGTAAAAGGCCAAGAATGATCCAATCCAAGTTGAACTATAATATTAGATAATTGTAAGATTGATGCATATGCTAGGTCTAACTTCAAGAACAAATAGGAGAATTGCATTCCAAGTTAGCTTACACCATGATTCCAATCACACTCAACTTTAAAGTCTTGTTAAGATGGATAGGACCCTTCCCCCCTCCCCCTCCCCCCGCCTACCCCCTCCCCCTCCCCCCCCCCCCCCCCCCCCCCCCCCCCCCCCCCTCCCTTCTTTTGGAGCTTCTGTGATCCCGTCAAGCACCCCACGGAGCTTTTCTGGACTTTAGCTAGCATTACCAAAAGGACAACGTGGAGCAAACCCTTAAAGTTAAATCATTTCATAAGCATCTAAATCATCAATTATAAAATTCCATAATTTAGGTTTTCTAAAAATTTTGACAGCACAACAACTGTTTTCCAAGATTTCCCAAAATTTCAAATCACCTAAAAACAAATCAATAACACTTCAATATTTCAAACAATATTCTCCACTATCATGTGGACCTCCGGTCCATCTTAAAACCATCACCTAGCCACAATAAATTTATTTCAATAAAATCATTTCAATCTTGAAAACACAATTTCATGCATACAAATCAAAAACAACTATACACAGCCCAAATAATTACATTGTATATATACAAAGGCATCGAAAACATTTCATTTACATGAATACATCATATCACCACAACCGTGGTAAAATTCATAAAATTCTTTACAATCAAAATTATGTACATATGTCAAATTTCAATTGAAACAAAATATGCAAAATGTGACTTCACAAAACATCCATAGAATATCATCCATAGCTAGCCCACCTAATCCGAGGTGGGAGAGAAAGCACCCTGACTGCTGGTTCCTATACTTGGGGAGGTTTTTCATAAAACATAAAATAAGAGTAGTGAGCTAAAAGAGCTCAATGAGTGTTAAGATTTTTCTACTTAAAATGTTTTTTTTCAAAATACCTCCCAAAAACATTTTTAAAAGAAATTATTTTATTTCATAACATTTTTTTAATCAAAAGCATAAACTTTAGTGGATTTATGAGCAATCTTTAAAACTTGGTTTCATGTATAAAAACATAGTAATCTTCCACTTATTCCATAGGATTTTAAAATTTCCTTTCCTTGCTGAAATCGCACCAATGGAACCCAGAGAGCTATCATAACATGGTCATGTGGCGATTCGATTAGTACTGCTCATTGTGACAATATACATGAGACATCTCACAAACACGCAGCGGAATTTTCTACATTGCATATGTAAGTGAGATAATACCCCACACGTGTAGAGGGTGACACGACTCGATCGACTGACTCAATCCCCTCGATGTTAGTGACACACCCTCCCAACACTTATCATACACATATGGGGTATACCGACCGGGTCTAAATCATAATCCATAAGTCCATAACATGTAATATAGGATAGACCATTGGCGTTTGAAAACATTTTATTTTTCATATATTCAAAATTGAATACATTTATTCCATAAACTTGATATCATGAAATATATTGCATAAAATCACTAAAACATAATCATCATCATTTCAAACCTTTCATGCATAAAACATATCTCTTTCAAGCAATACATGAAATGTTTGCAAACTAATATTTTCAAAGGAAAATTATTTTCAATCTCAAAATACATTATCAACATCATAAATGCTATAAAATGACAATATATGCATTTAACAATTCATAAAACATATTTTTCACTCAATTGGCACACAAGCTACTAGTTTGCCCTTCAATTAATCTCCCTTGACTCTTTAGCTTGTTTTCCACCTACAATATATACCCTAGATTAGAATTCACATTTTTTTTCCACTTAAAACACCATATCCACACTAAACCACAAAATTAGCACAAACTAATACATTTATCATCTCATTATTTTCCTTCCATTTTCTTGATTCAAATTCACTTACTCTCATGCATAAATTCATAAAAACACATCAAAATAATTAAAGAATCATTTGAACCCCAACATAAACTCTTTGGCCGAATTAACACATCCATCATACACAAGCTTTTTCTTTTCATGTCATTGATACATATCAACTTACAATCATGCCAAACATCATGTAATTTCATCAAACCACCAAAATCAACTCAAACACATAATAACCCTAACTTGGCCGAACACACCTCATGGCCATCCAGCTTTGTTTTTCCATTTTCATGATAATCAACCACATCAAGTCAAATCCACAAATACATCACTTTAACATTTCACCATGAAAACCTATAAAAAATACTATAAATACTCAACTTACTTACCTATTTCTCTTCACTTTCTTGCTTGATCTTTGCTTTAACACTTTACTTGTTGAAATTTGATAGATTTTGGCATGAAAGATGGGATCAAAACCTTTGTTTTCCTCTTCCCCCTGCTGGCCACATTGCTTTAGCTCTCACTCTCTTTTTTTCTTTCTTTTCCTATCACTTTGTCTGTAGAATTCATCATCCATCGACTTTATATAATGATCAATTTTCTTGACCAAAATGCCCTTCACCTATTCTCCAAATGACCACCAAATCCTTTAATTAGTTTTACCAAAATACCCTTAATTATAACTCATGGCAATTTCTCTAACTAAGGGCAATTTAATCACTTGATCATTAAAACATTTATGACTTTTAGTGCATGCCAACTATTATCCACTAATTTATTTTGGTGTGTCATTCTCCCATTGGCTAATTTTGCATGACATGGATTGTGCTTCTTATTTAATTTCTTTCCATGTAATATTCACACTAATATCATATATATTGGAAGTTGAAATTACCATTTGCCCTTAATGCATTTAATTATCATTCATACTTAAATAAATTCTAAAAATATTTCATGGTCATCCAATCATCAAAGTGACCATGTAATACTCTAATTGAGTATCCTATCTCTCAATCTCCTGCTTTAAAAAAATTCTAATAGGCATAAAATCATCAATACCTATTATTCTTCGAAAAAGGCATTTTCATCCGTTTAATTTCAGAGCGTTTAAAACCTATTCTAATAGACTTATTTTCTACCTATTCCACTTTCTAATAATTCTAATACCTATTCCAAGACTTCTGATGCCCGGAGTTCATTTCTTGAAAATTACTATTCATCAAAAAATTTAGTTATTGAAAAATGCAACTATAGGGTTTACAATTTCACCACAAAAAAAAAAAAAAATTCGTCCTCGAAATTTAAAAACATATATGATTTAATCAAACGCACCTGTCTCAAATAGATGAGAGTACTGCGTATGCATCTGTTCCTCGTGTTCCTATGTAGTTTCTTCCATTGCATGATTCCTCCACAAAACTTTAACCAATGGAATGACTTTGTGGCACAAAACTTGTTCTCTGTGGTCGACGATTCGAACTGGCTTCTCTTCGTACGTCAAGTTTTCCTTTAACTCTATTGGTTTTTCCCTCAATATGTGTGAAGGATCCACTATATATTTGCGAAGCATGAAAACATGGAACACATCATGGATCTTGGCTAATTCTGGTGGTAACTTCAGGTGATATGCCACTTCTCCAATCATTTCAACAACTTCATATGGCCCAATATATTGTGGACTCTATTTTTCATGCTTCCCAAATCTTAACAGCCATTTCCACGGTGATATTCTGAGGAACACTAGATCGCCCACTTGAAATTCTAGGTCCCTTTGTCGGTTGTCTGCATAACTCTTCTGTCGATTATTAGCTATCTTTAGCTTGTTCCTGATAGTTTTAATTTTCTCTGAAGTAATCTAGACAAGCTTGAGACCTATTAATCTCCTTTCGCCTACCTCATCTCAGCACACTGAAGTTCTGCATTTTCTATCATAAAGAGCCTCATAAGGCGCCATGCTAGTGCTAGCTTGAAAGCTATTGTTGTATGCGAACTCTACCAAAGGTAGGTGCATGTTCCAACTTCCTTTGAATTCCAGTACGTAAGCTCTAAGCATATCTTCTAATGTCTAAATGGTGCGTTCTGATTGGCCGTCCGTCTGTGGATGGAACACCATATTGAAATGCAGTTTGGTGCCTAAAGCTCTTTATAAGCTGGGCCAAAACCTGGAAGTGAATATGGGATCCCCGTCTGACACTATGGAAACGAGTATACCTTGCAACTGCACTATTTCATTCACATACAACTAAGCCAGTTTCTCTAATAGATAATTGTTCTTGATTAGTAGGAAATGGGTGGATTTCATCAGTTTATTCATAATCACCCATATCACGTTGTGACCACTCTGGCTACGCGGGAGTCTTACCACAAAATCCATTGTAATCTTCTCCCATTTTCATTGAAGGATGGGAAATTGTTACATCAGTCCTGTTGGTTTCTGATGTTCAGCTTTTATCTATTGGCTGGTCAAACATCTGGAGACAAATTCTGCTATATTTCTCTTCATACCTTTTTACCAGTAATGTTCCTTCAGGATATGGTACATTTTAATGCTCCCCGGATGCATAGCATAAGCTGATGAATGTGCCTCTTCCATGATCTTTTTCTTCAAATTACATACATCCGGTACACACAGTCTTTTACCCAAAACTAGTGTCCCATCATCCTTCAGCAAGAAGTCTTTTCGTGGGTCAGTACTTATCTTGCTCTTCAATGTAACCAAGTAGGGATCTGGAGGCTGTAGTTCTCTTATCCTATCTACCAAAATAGGGTGAACATGGAATGTAGCCAATAACTCCCTTGAATTTGCTACTTCAAGTTGCACCCTTAGTGATCTCAACTCCACTAACAAAGGAAGATATACAACTTTAATGTGTGCGATTGAACCTATTGGCTTCCTGCTTAAAGCACTGCGACCACATTCTCCTTTCTAAGGTGGTACTCAATGGTACAGTCATAATCTTTAATAAGCTCTATCCACTTCCTCCATCTCATATTCAGTTCCTTCTAAGTAAACAAATACTATAGGCTCTTGTGGTTTGTAAAGATTCGACAAGGGACTCCATATAGATAATGCCTTTATATCCTCAAAGCATACACCACAGCTGCAAGCACTAGTTGTGTGTTGGATAATTCTGTTCATGCTTCTTTAGTTGCCTAGAAGCATATGCGATCACTTTATCATGTTGTATTAAAACACAACCCAAGCATTGCTTAAAGGCATCACTATACACTGTAAACCCATTCCTTCCTGTTGGAATGGTGAGTACAAGAGTCGAAGTCAATCTTTTCTTTAATTCATCAAAGCTTCGTTGACAAGCGTCTGACCACACGAACTTTTCTTCCTTTCAAGTTAGCTTGGTCAAAGGAACAACTATCTTGGAAAATCCCTCTGCAAACTTCCTATCATAGCCAGCTAATCCCAGGAAGCTTCTGACTTTAGTCATGTTGGTGGATGGTCTCCAGTTCATTATTGTCTCTATTTTTCAAGGATCTACTGAGATGCCTTCTGCAGAAATTACATACCCCAGAAATGCTACTTGATCCAGCTAGAATTGACATTTATTCAACTTGGCGTACAACTGGTGCTCCCTTAAAGTTTGTAGTATCATTTTGAGGTGCTCTGCATGTTCCTCCCGACTGCTTGAGTACACCAATATATCATCTATAAATGCGATCATGAACTTATCAAGATAAGGCCGAAAAATCTGTTAATCAAATCCATGAACGCTGCAGGGCATTGGTTAATCCGAAAGGCATGACCAAGAATTCATAATGCTAGTAGCGCGTCCTAAAGGCAGTCTTGGGAACATCTTCCCTTCTAATCTTCAATTAATGGTAGATAGACCTCAAATCAATCTTGGAGAACACTCTGGATCCCAGAAGTTGATCAAACAAATCATCTATTCTTGGAAGCGGGTACCGATTATGCACCGTCACCTGATTCAATTGTCTGTAGTCAATATATAACCTCATGCTTCCATCTTTCTTCTTCACGAATAACATCGGTGCTCCCCAAGGTGAGGTACTCAGCCTAACAAAAGCCTTGTTTACTAACTCCTCTATCTGTACTTTCAACTCTTTCAACTCTGAAGGAGCTATTCTATTAGGTGCTTTAAAAATTGGTTACGTTGCGGGAACCAGTTCTATCTCAAATTTAATCTCTCGATTGGGTGGTAAACCAAGAAAATCCTCAGGGAATACATCGGAGAAGTCCCTAACCACAAGAATATCTTCCAACTTCACTCTATCTTCCCCCACTTCTATTGCGTAGACTAGATACCCTTGTTGTGATTTCCGAAGCATCTTAATAGTCATCATTACATTCATTAAGCTATTGGGAAGCATTCTTCGTACTCCATGGAAAACCACATCAGACTCCCCCTCTCTAACAAATCTGACTTCTTTATAAAAGCAATCCATTATGGCGTGATGCCTGGATAACCAATTCATCTTGAAGATCACATCAAAATCCCGGATGTCCAGCAAAATCAAATCCGCAGGAAACTCTTGACCCTTTACGACTATCTGACTACCCATGTACATCTTTTCTACCAAAAGTGAATCCACTGTAGGAATCAACACTCTCATACTACAACCTAAGGGTTCCGGCTTCCTACTAGTAGTTTCAGCAAAATGCATGGACACAAATGAATAGGTAGCTCTTGGATCAATCAGTATGTATGCATCACGGCCAAATACTTTTACCGTACTTGTCACTACTTCAAGGGTTGCATTTGCCTCCTATTATGTCACTGTGAATACTTGGGCCTATGTACGGGGTCTACCTGGTTGACCCCTAGATGGCATACCCCTACCAACAGCTCCACCTAGTTGGTCTGAACTAATAGGCCCTCTAAACTACGAACCCCTCTGATCTGGTCCTCGTCCTCCACTCATCTACCTTGGGGCTGCAGTGCGGGTCTCTAATTTACTAGTGTCACTCGCATATGGACAATCTCTCACAAAATGGCCTTCTTGCCCACATCTAAAACACCTGGAACTATCCTTGATGCATTCGCCCAGTGATTCTTCTCGCATTTTCTGCACACAGGCCGTGTCTGCCAACTCTCTTTGGTGCTTTTGGATCTAACTGGTGGGTTCACAGAGCTTTGACTTGATTGTGCCCCGTGACTCGGCTTCTAACTGTCTGACCTAGTTGACTTTTCTCCACTCCTTTGGAACTTGCTAGGTCCTCAGAATAACTATCCAACCAACCTCGTTTCGGAGTTGGTTTTTTCGGTCTAGGGATGGCCTCTACACTCTTCTCCGCCCTAATTACCACTTCCACTAACTCGCCATACTAAGGGTGGGTCATCGTCAACACATAGGCCCTAATTTTAGGGTTTAGGCTTACTATAAATCTCTTGATCTTTTATTCTTCATTGTCCGCAATAAAAGGGACCATTCTGACTAGTTTTGAAAACCTCTTTTCATATTCTTTTACCATCAACACACCCTGCTCTAGTCTAAAGAAATCTTCAATTTTGGCATCTTGATAGCTTTTGAGGTAGAATTTATCCATGAATTCCTTCTTGAACAACTCCCACGACACACCTCTTGGACTCCGCCTCTGCAATGATCTCTACCAGTCTTTGGCTCTGTCTTTTAATAGGAAGGTGGAGAAAGTGACCATCTGGTCCTCTGTACACCCCATCACTTAGAAAATCTCTTCATTCGTCTCCAACCAAGAAAAGGCGCCCTTGGGGTCACCGATCCCATCATATGTCTTAGCGCCCAATTTACGAGTGCGTTCGATCGAAGCCCTCGTCTCTCGCGGTTGATGGATCGCCGCTGCCAACACTTGAGTCATCTGTTCGACATTTACGTTCCCTCCTGCTGGCTCTGCAGGCTAGGAGGGTCTTACGGGGGCTTGATTTTCAAGGACATTGATAGATTCGTCAACATGTTCCTCTGCGAGTACAAGTGTCTCTGCAGCTGCCTTCCTCGTAACTGAACGGCTTTGACGATGCATAATTTTGTAAAGTTTAGTAACAAATGAGGCCATGCTATGCTTAAAATAATGATAATAAAAATAACGTCAAAAATTTCATGCGACTATGAAAAACTCATTTAACAAAACAAACATTTAAATATTTTCAAACCTCAATTCAAAATCACCTAAAACCGGGCTCTAATACCACTCTGACAAGACCCGCCTGAATTTTTCCTTTTGAAGCTTCCATGATCCCGCCAAACACCCCACAAAGCCCTTCTAGACTTTAGCTAGCATCACCAAAAGGACAATGTGGAGCAAACCCTTAAAGTTAAATCATTTCATAAGCATCTAAATCATCAATTATAAAATTCTATAATTTAGATTTTCTAAAAAATTTTACAGCACAACGACTGTTTTTCAAGGTTTTACAAAGTTTCAAATCACCTGAAAACAAATCAATAACACTTCAATATTTCAAACAATATTCTCCACTAACATGTGGACCTCCGATCCATCTCAAAACCATCACCTAGTCACAATAAATCTATTTCAATGAAATCATTTCAATCTTGAAAACACAATTTCATGCATAAAAATAAAAAACAATTATACACAACCCAAATAATTACATTGTATATATGCAAAGGCATCAAAAACATTTCATTTACATGAATACATCATATCACCACAACTGTGGTAAAATTCATAAAACTCTTTACAATAAAAATTATGTACATATGTCAAATTTCAATTGAAATAAAATATGAAAAGTGTGACGTCACAGAACATCCACAAAATATCATCCATGGCCAGCCCACCTAATCCAAGATAGGAGAGCGATTACCCTAATTGCTAATTCCTACACCTGGGGAGGTTTTTCATAAAAAATAAAACAACAGTAGTGAGCTAAAAGAGTTTAGTGAGTGTTAAAATTTTTCTACTTAAAATGTTTCTTTCAAAATACCTCCCAGAAACAGTTTTAAAAGAAATTATTTTATTTCATAACATTTTCGTAATCGAAAGCATAAACTTTAGTGGATTTATGAGCAATTTTTAAAACTTGGTTTCATACATAAAAATATAGTAATCTTCCACTATTGCATAGGATTTTAAAATTTCCTTTCCTTGTTGAAATCACACCAATCGAACCCAGAGAACTATCATAACATGGTCACATGGCGATTCGATTAGTGCCGCTCGTCGTGACAATATATATGAGACATCTCACAAACACGCAACAGAATTTTCTGCATCGCATATGCGAGTGAGATAATACCCCACACATGTAGAGGGTGACACGTCTCGACCGACTGACTCAATCCCCCTTATGTTAGTGACACCCCATCCCAACACTTGCCGGACACATATGGGGTATACCGGCCGCTTCTAATCATAATCTGTAAGTGCATAACATATAATATGAGGTAGACCATTAACGTTTGAAAACATTTCCTTTTCCATATATTCAAAATTGAATACATTTATTCCATAAACTTGATATCATGAAATATATTACATAAAATCACTAAAACATAATCATCATCATTTCAAACCTTTCATGCATAAAACATATCTCTTTCAAGCAATACATGAAATGTCCGTAAACTAATATCTTCAAAGGAAAATTATTTTCAATCTCAAAATACATTATCAACATCATAAATGCTATAAAATGACAACATATGCATTTAACAATTCATAAAACATATTTTTCACTCACATGGCTCACAAGCTACTAGTTTGCCCTTCAATTAACCTCCCTTGACTCTTTAGCTTGCTTTCCACCTACAATACATACCCTAGATTAGAATTCACCCTTTTTTTCACTTAAAGCACCATATCCATACTAAACCACAAAATTAGTACAAACTAATACATTTATCATCGCATTAGTTTTTGTCGACGTTGGAATTCAGTCGACGATAATCAATGCCCAATACCTGCAATCAATGTGAGAAAACACAAATACCAAGAAAGGACATAGACAAATACCGAGAATCAAACGAGGAACACAAAGTTTTTACGTGGTTCGGCAATAATAGGCCTATGTCCACGACTGTCTGTCTCTTAAATTTGCAGAGTGACAGTGTATTATTAATTATTTTCTGATCATGTTACAATGATTTTAATCCCTATTTATAGGGAAAGATGCGTTACAATTCTGGTTGTAGTAAATCAGGAAAAGAATCCTGAATTAATTACATTTTCCAAATAATCAGGAAAAATAAGGAAAAGAATTGTAAATTAATTACACTTCCTAATATGTTTGAATAATATCAGGAAACTGCTTCCATAAAATCAGGGATGATGTTGATTCGGTTTGAATTTGAGTAGACTTCCATATCTGATGAGGAAATCACGGTTTGATTGGGTAACTGCCATATTCGGAGAGAGAATCATGATTGAATTAGGCAACTGCCTGTTCTGGAAGATACTGCATTCATTACGCTTCTGAGCGAGCTGACGTCTATGACGGTCTGTGAGCTTGAGCTCGCTGGTCAGAGAGCTATGACTGAGGCGAACTATAGAGCGAGCTGAATCCTGGCTGACATGAGCTCGTTGATATAATCTGAAGAAGCTATTTATGCGAGCTGAAGAGCTTGCTTGGGCTTAGAGTCATCTGGGCCTCATCTGATGGACTTTGATTGGGCTTTGACCTTATCGGGCCTTCTATCGAGCCTGAATTGGGCTTTTACCAGCCCATTTAATGAGTCCGAAAAATACATATAACAGTTTCCTTCCATTTTCTTGATTCAAATTTACTTACTCCCATGCATAAATTCATAAAAACACATCAAAATAATTAAAGAATCATTTGAACCCCAACATACACTCTTTGGCCGAATTAACACATCCACCATACACAAGCTTTTTCTTTTCATTCCATTGATACATATCAACTTACAATCATGCCAAACATCATGTAATTTCATCAAACCACCAAAATCAACTCAAACACACAATAACCCTAACTTGGCCGAACACACCTCATGGCCATCCAACTTTGTTTTTCCATTTTCATGATAATCAACCACATCAAGTCAAATCCAAGATCAATCTAATGCCCTAAAATCCGTTTAATTCAAATTTACTTGAAAAGTAGTTTAAAACCCTAACTCACCTTACTAGTTTGCTTGTCACCACTTCCTTTGTGTCTTCTTTCAAATTCAAACTCAAATAGAACTCAATCAACCTCTATTCACACCAAAAATTTCACAAACACACAACTTTAACATTTCACCATGAAAACCCGTCAAAAATACTATAAAAACTCAACTTACTTATCTATTTCTCTTCACTTTCTTGCTTGATCTTTGCTCTAGCACTTTACTTGTTGAAGTTTGATGGATTTTGGCACAAAAGGTGGGATCAAAACCTTTGTTTTCCTCTTCCCCCTATTAGATGAACTGCTTCAACTCTCACTCTCTCTTTTTAACTTTCTTTTCCCATCACTTTGTTGCTAGAATTCATCATCTATCAACTTTATATAGTGCTCAATTTTCTTGACCAAAATACCCCTCACATATTCTCCAAATAACCACCAAATCCTTTAATTAGTTTTACCAAAATATCCTTAATTATAACTCATGGCAATTTCTCTAAGGGCAATTTAGTCACTTGATTATTAAAACATTTATGACTTTTAGTGCATGCCAATTATTATCTACTAATTTATTTTGGTGTGTCATTCTCCCATTGGCTAATTTTGTATGACGTGGATTGTGCTTCTTATTCAATTTCTTTCCATGTAATATTCACACCAATATCATATATATTGGAAGTTGAAATTACCATTTGCCCTTAATGCATTTAATTATCATTCATACTTAAATGTATTCTAAAAATATTTCATGGTCTTCTAATCACCAAATTAACTATGTAATACTCTAATTGAGTATCCTATCTCTCAATCTCATGCTTTAAAAAAATTCTAATGGACGTAAAATCATCAATATCTATTATTCTCTGAAAAGGACATTTTCGTCCGTTTAATTTCAAACTGTTTAAAACCTATTCTAATGGAATTATTTTCTACCCGTTCCACTTTCTAATAACTTTAATACCTATTCCAGAACTTCTAATGCCCGGGTTCATTTCTCGAAAATCACTATTCATCAAAAAATATAGTTATCAAAAAATGCAACTATGGGGTTTACAAAGACTATACTCCATGTATGGATTCAAATGGTCCAGTTGCTATCTTACACTAAAACACAATACATTAATGGTAGAAACAAAGCAAAAAGTTGAATCTAAAATGATAAAAATGTTGTTATATCCCAAGCATAGCCAATAACGTCTTTAGTTATGCTAATGAAACAATTCTCTATTACCAGACTTCCAAATGTGGTTGATGTGTTGTTAGGTGCATCTTATGGAATTTTGAACTGCTAGTTTGTCAAATTGTGACATTATATTTGATTTCGATAATAAAATGGAAAAAAATTATATGTATCACAATCAAAATTTTTTCCATTGAATTGAAATGAAACAACACAATAATAGTAATTATATATTTTTTTTAAAAAAATGTTTTACATCACTATCAATATCTCATTGATATTTCAAATCACTTTTTGCAGAGTATAGGACTTTAAAATTAAAATTAAATTTGTGATATGATTACCTTATAAAGTTGGAATTTGGTGTACCTACATATTATATACTTGAATCGATGTTGGATAAAGTGGTACCTCTAGCTTACTCTTTGAATCCAAGATCATTTTTTAATTGGCAGATTTCTTCCAACTAGACCACAAATGTAATTCATTGAGATTGAAGATTAATACCCTTAAACCTTTAGTCGCTAACTCATTGAGAAAGTCCTCCACAAAAAAAGCCAAGTCTCAAAGATTATTCAACCTATTATTAACATAGCAATCACTTCTCCTCTACACTCATTGAGCACTACCTTAATCACAACAATTAATGCCACTCCAATCTGTCAAACAAGACTTGAAGGAAGGTAGAGAAGTAGACCTCTACTAAATTCGTGGTTTTGTTTTATCTTTGGAGAAAAGACGCAAAGAGAGAAGATTTTCAATCAGACAAGGATTAGATTAAGGAGAGAATGGTTAATTTGAAACATCGAAAATTGCTATGCATTCTACTTTTAGCTTATAAGAACATAGAAAATGTAATTCGTCCTTGAATTATTATACCACTTTTTCAAAAAATTAAAAAATATATAATCACATTTCGTAAATGAATTTAACTCAATTATACAATGTCAATGCCAATATGTCCTGAGTTTTAAATAGATAAAACTCCTCAGATATGGCATCGACATAAATATTAGGGGAAAAAAAAAAAGAAAAACATATACAAATAGGCTAGCTTTCAAAGTGAAACAAATTTAGTAACTTGTATTAAAGTTTGAAAGTTAAATTTGTGTACTTAATTGAAATTGGGTAAGAACAAGACTTTTATGTGAAAATTTGAATCCTCTGCAAACACTGTGAGTCTCCTTTTAGTCTATCTCATCAATAAAATGAAATAGTTATCAGAAAGAAATCCCAATGTAGCAATGATATCTAAGATAACTTGGTTATTTCATTTTTACAACTAAAAACAAATTGTTTATTAGTCAAAAGATATAATTTACTACACATTAAACCTAACAAAATTCTAAATCTAATTATAAAAAGTTCTATATGAGCTTTTTTATTAGAACTATTGTAATCTTCATTATGATCATAAGTGATTAAAACTATAATGGTTTCAAATGATCAAGACCACCCATGACCACCATGACATTTTTTTTGCTAAATCTAAATGTGTTAATAAACTTGAAAATGACTCTATAAAGTATAAACAGATATATTGTAAAGTACAATGCAATAATAAAAAGGAAAAAAGATAGAAAATTTGTAATTGCATATGTTATAAAGAAAAACATGATGACAAAGAGAGAGAGAGACACCATAAATGCAAAGATTGTAAAGAAATACATGAAAACAAAGAGATAAAAGGAGAAAGAGAATGACCAAATCGTTGTCCTAATCAGATAGCAGTAAGGAGAATTGAGGTCCCAACTTTTCTAGTGCAATGAACTTCTTGTAGCTTATTATCACTAGACACCGTTTATTTATTTATTTTTATTTATTATTATTTTTTTTAAGGTATGGGATGGGGGAAGAAATGGTAAAAAGAGGGTGTTGAACCCTACCAATGACAGGGGGTAGCTGATGCTTTAACCAACGATGTCAGCTATCTTGATACTTGATTTAATCTAAAAGCTAAATAGCTGACAACTTTCGTGCTCTATAATGAATTAGCTTTGAACAATGGGGGCCAGATCCATGTGCCTAAAAAGCTGCCCTGCAGAAACGTAAGGAACTTCCACCAAAAGCTTCACCTTGGCAATATTTTAACTGGTGGCTGCCTTGTGAAGAGCCATGTTTTCGTGGTCATCAGTCCTAAAGACAATTTAAGTGGCTCTTTGCTTTTGCTGTGGACTGGAATGTGATATGCAGTGTCTTTGGTGACAGTCAATGGATATGAAAAGTTGATTCTTTGAAAGTTATCATCTTTACATGGCTCCTGCATTTCTGAACGATTAAATGTAAAGATCACTCACTGAAGGGCAACGAAATCTGAGTGAAAATGGGTTCAATTTTTGTTGTACTTAGCTCTATAAGTGGACTGACGTGTTATTGATGAGCATGGAAATGATAGATCAAGTTTGATTGTAAATGGAGCTTACCAATCTTAAATGTATGTTTGTCTGTTGAAATATCAATAAGCAATGATGATTTGGAATATCAATCAACAATGATGATTCAGTGATGTAGAGAATGATTTTTAATTCTTAAACAATTGAAAAATTTACAATATAATTTTGCATTTTACCTTGTGGCTGAACAAGAACATACAAATTTTATTTCATTCGTAAATCTGGACGTACCATACATTAAAGTTGAGCTATACAAGCAACCCGAATTTGCTTATCTGAAGTTAGGGAAGAAAGAACCATAGAAAATAAGACTTTCAAGTAAAAGTTCAAAGCATCCACAAACATTGCAGCCTTAATTTAATTCATCCCATTAATAAGCTGGATGAACCGATCATCTGATGAAAGAAACCAAATTGTGTCAATGATAATTATTTACTTTGTTTGTATAACATCAAATGTCAAATTTCAATAAATTAAGTTTAACTTGTCTTCGTTTTGCATCTTGGAATTGGTACATTATAAGCTAGTTCTTGGAAGATTTCCCTTTAACCCATTTCTACCTATAATACATGAAATTAAAATATATATATATATATATGATTATATATCCTTCTTCATTAATGAAGATGTTGAAACCAGCACTAATTGGGTAGTGTTTCTACTAAATGCCTATACTAACTCTTAATTAACACTTACGATCCATTTGCATAACCTCAATACTACTAAATGCCGAACAACTTCCACAGGACTAAATCTCTGCACATTTACATGAAAGAAATCCCCAAGGGATAAGCAACAATGACAGAACTTATAGGTATAATTAAATCTCAAGCCAATCCTCCTCAATTTTTTTCTCACATTTGCCTTGCCGCTTGAACATTCCATATTTTCACTTAAAACCATACCCCCATGATTTGGTTAGAAAGCATGAAGCTAGCCTTCCTGGACCACCATTTCCTTGTGTTGATCATATCTTTGCTAAATCCAAATGTGTTAATAAACCTAAAAATAACTCTATAAATGCGTAATTGTGTATATTGTAAAGGAAGACACAATGATAAAGAGTTATAGAAAAGCTATAATTGTATATATTGCAAAGAAAGATACAATGGCATAGACGGATAAATAGATAGGTAGATAAATCAAGAGAGAAAGAGAGAGTGGACAAAGAAAGATAGAGACACTGTAAATGCATAGATTATGAAGAAAGACATGATAACAAAGAGAGATAAAAGGAGAGAGAATGACCAAAGTACTGTCCCATCTTTTCTGGTGCAATGAGCTTCTTTTAGCTTATTATCATTAGTCGCTTGATTTATCAAACCTATTTACTACAAAAGCTGCTCTACAACAACTAACGACTTCCACAAAATGCTTCACCATGGCAGTATTGTGGCTAGTGGCTGCATTGTGAAGAAACATGTTTTCGTAGGCATTGGTCATGACGACATTAGCCCCCTTCAGATCCTCGATGCATTGGAGCAGATATTATAGTTACCCCCTGCTTTTGCTGTGTGATGGAATGTGAAATGCAATGTCAATGCCAATACCAATACCAATGAGCCTATTTTAAAGAGAGCTATGTTCCAATTCTAGAATCAAGTAGTAGCTTGCTCCACTGAAAAGACAAATAATAAACATAAAAGAAAAAGAGGGCTATTTAAAAATGAATCATCTGAAAGGAATCCAATTGTGTCACTGACTCACTGATCAGATTAAGCAACTTCTGCGAAATTCACAATACTTAGACAATTATTTATGGATATATTCTGTGGGCTGGTAAGATTGTACAAGCCCTTGGGTATAGTTTTAAGCTTTTTACAACCAAATATATAAATGTTTTCAAGAGACTTGTTGTTATGAAAACTATCTACTATTGACTCCAGTTCTAGAACTTCACAGATGATGAGAGCACAAAGAGTGACAGGTAACCGCCTACTTAATGATAAGCTTGTGAGAGATATGCATTCGCGAACGTCTAAGCATTCAAGTAGAGACATGTTGTTCTCTTTGTCCAAAATTGATGTACAACTTATCTCCCTATCATCCCACAAATACTCCAATTTATCACAACTCTCTATCTCAAGCCTTTTAAGAGATGAGGGTAATTGACCATTTATTATAAATCTTGGAGAATTTCAATTTTTTATGTTCTAACTTTCTAGATATGCATTTTTGTGATTCATTTCTATAGGTAATGATGTTAGAGCATTGCAATCTCTAATATCCAATTTACATAAATTGGAAAAGAAACAAACCTTAGGAAATGAGATAAGATCTGAGCAAGATGTAATTTGTAGGTCAGTGATAGAGATGATGTTTTATACCCGCTGTGGTGGCCTCTCAATAAAAGCTCCATTCATTTGCCATAAATTGATGAGCTGCTCGTGACTCGTATTACTAATGCATAGATGTTTTACACCTTGAAAGCAATCCTGCCTTGATGAGCTGCCTAACTTTGGAATATTTGAAAAGGTCATATAATTTAATGACCTTGAGTCAATGGGACTATTGCATGCTATCTCTCTGCAATTATTTATGTTTAAGTTGGAAACCATTGGAAGGCTTGAGAGTGAAACCACCAATTTGCTCACAATTTTTAACCACAAATTTCTCTAATGAAGGAAGATAATTAGGTAATCTTTCACAAAATTTAGGACAATTTATGAAAATTCTCGTAGGCAGAGGAATGCACCATCATGCTCATTTTCTTTGATTGGTTCCCAATGCTCCCATTCTTGCAAATCCTTGAAACAAAGAGTCTTTAGTGACTGAAAAGGCATTGAACAATGCTGACCATAAAATTCCTTACTTATGCTTTTTAATCCATTCAAACTTCTAATTTCGAGATATCTCAACGATCCCAATAACTTGAGGGAAGGTAAGAGTGTGCAACTGTCACATGTTGTCAATGTTACAGTGCATTTTGGAGAATGAAGCATCTCCCACCTATGATGGAAATTCAATGCCACAATATAATTCAATTTTGAGCCCTTCTAGATTTGTATGATGGCATAGCAAGTCAAACACTTTTTTCTCTATTTCTTGATTCTGTTTGTCATCAAATTTTGGTTCTAACACTCTCAATTTTTGCTTATCGTTTAATATCATCTTGTTTGTTTCATGTAAATCAAATTCATTACTTAATCCTGACATATGAAATTCTCCAAAAGAGATTTTAAATTCTTCAAATCTTTCAAGGAAGCTCCAACACCTTTGCCCATAATAAAATTAGACAAATATTGAAGATACTTCAACTCATTTATTCCTAATGGCATCTCATCTAAATTAACACCTCTAATATCAAGATATCTTAACTTGGTCAAATTCCATATCTTGGACAGTAACTTCCTAAGATTAGAACAACCTTTTAATTTCAAAATCAATAAGTTAATTAAAAAACTTATTGATTCCGGTAAGCTTCTAATACTAGTAGCAAAAAGATTAAGGTGTTGTAGATGTTTTAAATCACCAAATGACTCAAGCAGCTTCATAATGCAATAATCTTCTAATGACAACGTCCTTAATTTCTTAAATCTTGGTAGCAAATTAGAAATTATTGTTTGAGACAGGTAGAGCTACTTGCTTCCATGATTAGTTGGAAATGACAAGAATGTTCTTAGCTGCTCATCAATCTATTCAACTTACTAATGGCATTGAATTTACGTATGTCATCAGTATAATTCCATGCATAAGAAAGATGACAAACCTTTTTTAAGCTTCCCAATTACTTGTTGGCCTCGAGATATCCTTCAAATGGAAACAAGTCACCCTAGAAACCCACCGTGCAAGATCATTAACGAGGTCATGCATTATATATTTAGATTCATCTCTACTTGATTATTGAAAAAGCGATCTACATTGAAGATCATTGAAGTACTCATCATCTAAAGCTTCTAACCATTTATTTTCTTCTGATGGCTGAGTAAGACCTTCAACTATCCATAGAAGTATGACTTCCTCCTCTTGAAATTCATAATCCTTTGGCAAAGTTGCACAGTGAGCAAAACATCTCTTTAAATGAGATGGAAGATAAAAATAACTTAATTTTAAAGTTGCAATGTAATACCCCTTCCCAGTTTTACTATTGTACATCTGTACGAAATAATATATTGTACGAATATACACTTATTTGTGATATAATCAAAAGGATTTTAAAGTGTTCTAAGATGAAATTAAAATTTTATAGAATTTTCATAAGGATCAGGAGTAAATTTAAATAGTAAGAAGTTGAGGGGCAATTGATAAAAATAAAAGATTTTTCTAAAGAGTGGTAGAATGGTAAATAAAGTGAAAGGATAAGGACATAAGGGGAAAATAAAGAATTCTCTAGAAACAGGTAAAATTATAAATTTAGGAAAATTTAAGGGTAAAAGGTGAGTTTGATCCACGCATATAAATATAGAGGTGTGATATCAAGTTGTAAGGGGTGAAGAACGAATCTGGGAGGATTATCAAACAAGATCTGGTAAAACTTAAGCGATAAGATCAAGCTTCCATGGTTTATTTTAGTGAGAAGTCTATCAAGAACAGCCTATGATCTGCACATATATTTAATGAGATTCTTCGTATATAGATCTGGAGATTTGAGGCAGCAAACGAGTGAGAAAGTAAGACAAAAGACTGAGGAGGAAATCTGGTAAGTGAAGTAGTTGAGAAATAATGTTGATCTATAGTAGTTTGATTATTGTTTGGGATGATTGAGTTTTCATCACAAAACCTATTGTGTTTGCGACTTGGTTTATGAGAAGAAGTTGGGGAAATGTTGGAATGTATGTATATGAAATTTAATAAGGTCCAGGTGTGCTAACGTTTGTGAAAGTGTAAAATCTAGAAAAGGAAGGTTATAAGTAAGTTTGCATGAGTTAGGATAGAAGCTCGCTGAGTGCGAGTTGGGTGACATCCTTAGCCCATTTGCAACGTTCGTCTAGTTAGACTGAAGTGCGAGCTACGTGACGTTGCAACCCTTTATAATACCTATTCGAGCTGGACTAAGGCAAAAGCTCGCAAAAAGCGAGCTGGGCAATACTTATGGATCGAGGCTGAGCTAGAATAAAGTAGCAACTCGCCGAGGGGGTGAGCTATACGAGCTCGCTGAGATGAATAATGCCTACAAATCAGGCTGAGTTAGGCAAAGTGAAAGCTCGTTGAAAGGACGAGCTAGACGAGCTGGCTTACGAGCTCGTAGCTCGAGCTGGACTAGTAGTACTGCAGTTCGCAACAGCTTGGGTGAAAGTATAAGTTGTAGAGATAATAGAAGTGACTTAGAATTGAAGTGTCCTACAAGCTAAGCAGAGATTTTGTTTGTAATAAATGTAGGTGAAAAAGGTGAGCTAGAGGAGATCGCTGGAGACGTAATTTCAAATAAATAAGAAAGCAAACAGTGAGTGTGAAAATATTTTAAATATTTTTCAGTTTCCTTTGCAAATTATTATAGATTTTCATTACTTGTTCTTTTTAGCTTATCAATGAATTATCTTTTAGCATGCAAAGAAACAGTTTATGTATGAGATGGTATGCAAAGTTTATTAGTATATTTTATGAAAAATAATTTGAAATTGAACTATAGAAAAAGAAAAGATTTTCAAAGACTAGTGGAACGACCCAAGTTTATAGATAGATAGACCTTGTAGCTTTAGACCTAGTCGATATACCCCGTAGTATATGACAAATGTTGGGAGGGCTAGTCTTACTAACATTAAGGGGATCGAGTTTGTCATGTCTATCGTGTCGCCCTTTACACTTGTGGGGTATTATCTTTTTATACGGTGTGCGATGGTAGTTCCGCCATGTAGTAGTGAAATGTCTTTGTAGATTTGTTACGGTGTGCGATGCTAGTTTTTACGCCACGTGACTCCCTCACATTGAACGGAGCTGGTCTGGCTGTTCATGTGGTTGTAGCTTCCCTTGGGTTCCTTATTAGTGCAGTTTGTAGAAATAGAAGCATACAATTGAAAGCGAATTTTATAAAGAAAAGCATTTTGGAAATATTTTAGAAAACTATGAAATACTTTAGCACTTTATGAAAGCTTTTGGAACTTTAAAGTAAATCTATAAAACCCAAGTTTTTTTAGAAATAAATTATTTTAAAGAAAAATGTTTTGAAGAAAATGTTTTTTGGGAGATAAATTTTATAAAAGATAAATTTAAATAGAAACACTTATGCACTCAATGAGCTTTGTAGCTCATAAAATTTTGGTTTTATGTCATAAAAACGTCTCAGGTGCATAACCAAAGGATCAGGGTACCAGTTTCCCTCAAACAGATTAGGTGGGTCAGACGATCGACGATGTTGCATAGTTTCTTTTTGTAAACATTATGACTTGAACATTTATCATGTGTTGTACATATTTTTTATTTTGGATAAATCTTGCAGAACTCACTATGTTATGATGATCCATGCATGCTTTAGACTTTGGAATATTTGAGATACTATGGATTTTGTTTTGAGAAGTTTGAATAAAAATTGATATGAGATTTCAAAAATTTATAATTCATATGTTTAACAAAAATATTTATAGTTACGGGCTCGCTCCGTGGCATCTTTTTGGGTCTAGTTAGTTAGACTTCAGAGGAGTTTTGTGGGGTGTCCGGTAGGACCGCTGGATTCATTAGAGTGAATTCGGGTCGGGTCTTGTCATGCAAGAATTTCACTTTTGTCTTCAAAATCCCACATTTTGCTATTCAAAATTTCCAACCACTTATCCATTTGCTTTGCATGAAGAAGGCCGCTGAGAATCCTTGATGTCAAAGGCAAGCCTTTGCTCTTTTCAATGACTTTTTCATGAATTGATTGAATATCATGATGTGTAGAATTAACTCCATCCTCAAATGCATGTGCCATAAACAATGACCAGCAATCATCATTCGATAGACATTTTAGTCTATGCAATCGAGTAGAATGTCCCCTCGTTAATGCAACATCTTCATGTCGTGTCATCACAATGACTTTTTCATGAATTGATTGAATATCATGATGTGTAGAATTAACTCCATCCTCAAATGCATGTGCCTTAAACAATGATCAGCAATCATCATTCGATAGTCATTTTAGTCTATGCAATCGAGTAGAATGTCCCCTCGTTAATGCAACATCTTCATGTCGTGTCATCACAATAATTTTACTGCCACTAGCTCCTGCCTTAAAGGGAGACCTCAAGATTTCCCATGAATTATAATCCTTGCTCCAAATATCATCTAAGACAAGCAAGAACTTTTTTCCAGCAAATTTCTCTTGAAGGAGTTGAATTTACACTGTGCTTAAATCCTTTGGATCATTAGACAACCTGGTGATAGATTCAAGAATTGCTTTCGAGATTCTTAGAATATCAAAATCACTAGATAAGCAAACCCAAGCTTTGAGCTCGAAAGATTCAACCGCTTTATCGTCGTACACCTCTTGAGCAAGCGTTGATTTCTCGATTCCTCCCATGCCGACAATCAATATTGCATGAAAGTTGAAAACACTTGGTCCATCCTTGAACACCATTTCAAGTATATTTGTTTTGTCTTGATCTCTCCCATAAACAGCAGGTTCAATAGGAATACATGTAGCTGGCTGTCTTTGGTGTGCAATAGCCAATGTCCCTCCAGCAATATTCTTTTCCAATCCAAGGCCATCTTTGAGTTTGCAGAGTTGTTCCAATTGGCTCGTGACACATTCCAACCGGCGTTTGCCATCTTTAATCTCTGAGCCCATGCGAGAGTGCAACTTGATAGCTCTTGGACTTAATTTTTTGAAAAAGCCAGGAACAGACTTCCGACGAACCTTGCTAGAGCTAGCCTGATCATGTTTTTCCATCTCAACTTCCTTGCTAAAACTTCTATAGCAAACTAATCAAGTTTGTCCTCCACATCATAAACCAAGTCTTGTAGATCGTCCAACCAATTCTTCACTCGCTTGTCCTCCAATGCTTCTCCTCTGCATAGCCAAGTATTGCCTAAATCATCTTCAGAGTTTCTTCCCATGTTTGGATCTTTGAATACAACCTCTCTTGATGCAGAAACTGCAGCAACTCGGGAGAAGTCAATCTTTCCAACAAAACAGGAAGGATAGCTGAGACAAGAACCCCCACCACAGGCATGATTCTGGATTTGTTCGTCGACAGGAAGACAAAACCTTAATTATCAGTTAAAATGGATGATAAGTCAAAGTGCTAATATTAAGAAACCAACGACATGCAATGATATACAATTGAACAATCCCAAGCATCTTCACATGCAATATCGCATAATTAATTTTTAATGAAGTTGAGGACCTGTTGTCTCTAAAAATTTAATATATGCTATAAGACTTTCTAATTTTATTTTACAAATTTATTATATGCTATAAGAGTATCATGCTCGTAAATTTAATAAAATTGTAAACATAAATTTGGAATTGCAACAATTATGTCTGGCCTGCTTACATATAAACTAGTTAATAGATAGAAATACAAAAGCTAATCTTTTTTTTTTTTTAATAGATAGAAATTTGGTATTTTAATGTATTGTTTCTTTTATTTGTTAATTGAAAGTATTTTTCACTTTCAAATATTAGCGTATATTTATCTCAGCTTTTGTTCAAATATAATTAGTTTGAAAGCCCTGTAGTTTTTTCCAATAGTTAAATTATTAAGCTACCTAAACTCAGATTGAAACTTTGGTAAATTTAAAATATTAAATTGATTGTGATGATGTTAACAGTATGCTAAATTGAAGCCTTAAAAGAGATAAAATTATTAATTTTAAGATTTGGTTGCTCATATCACATATATGAGATGTTTGAGAAACTTGATATATTCTGGTTTTCTAGGATCCTTTTGTTATGTATATTTTTAACTTACAGTTCACTCTTGATTAATTTAAATTTAATTTCACCTAACATATTATTTTAATCAACAATTTAAAATTCTAAGTATGGTGGTTCAGGTTCTTCTTCTATCTTCTATCAAATTTAATTAATTAATTAATTTTTAAGTGTTTTTTTTTTGCCCTTTTGTGTTCGCTGTAGAGTTGATATATCTAATAGGCTTCATTTAAAATTTTTAACGAAAAAGATTATATTAACACTTTTAACTATTAATCAAGAGTTTTTTTTTCTCAATGCTTTAGATGAAGAGTTATTATTTCTTAGTAGAATCATGTGCTTGTTAGTTATATAAAACAAGGACCCAAGAACCCATCAACATACAACCTTCACGTACCATAAAGTATCTGTAAATTTAAGTGCTTCACCAGCTACAATACCAATTAATCGTATTAAATAATAATAATAATAATAATTAATCAATAAAAATAAAATCTATGTCATCCACGATCAACTTATATATTTTATTTTATTTACTTGTAATTTGATAGAACCTAGTTACTACAAAGCTTTGTATTTCCTAGGCACCTAACATGCATGCCAAAATGAATTGTGTTGGAATTAAATCGATGTAAGTTTAAGTAGAATTATAGTTTGTAATATTAAGTTTTATCTTTGTCCAAGTTAGAATAAATTTTTTGAATCCTGATAAAATTTGAAAGATGGAATTAATTTCCTGTAAATAGGCTTGACGTGTTGAATTATTCAAATAAAAAAGAAACATTCAATAAAATATAGGCCAACAGGGCAAAAAAAAAAAAAAAAAAACTAACAATGATCAAAATAAAAGATTAAAAGCTCATTTTGATATATATATATATATATAGACATATATATACATATATATATTATAGTTTTCCATTATGTTTCAATATTTATTTTGACATTTACAATTGATATTAGAAATTGATTTTTTATCCTAACATATACTTCGGTCAAGAAGTGAAAGCGAAGTCAAGAAGTGAAAGAGTATGGCTCTATTGTCATCCCAAAAAAAAAAATGATAATAATAAAATTACTCTCCCAACCCATAAATTACCTTGTTAAATGCATAGGATTGGATTATATATAATTGCATTGGATTTGATGAGATAGGATTTGATATGTATTATAATGTGGTCAGTGCAATTAGGATTTGTTATATGTATTTTTCGGACTCATTAATTGGGCTGGTAAAAGTCCAATTTAGGCCCATTTCAGACCCAATAAGAAGGCCCAATAAGGTCAACCCAGTCAAAGCCCATCAGACGAGGCTCAGATATCAACTCCAGGCCCAGCAGAAGGCACAGCTCATCTCAGTATCCTGTCAGTTCGCTGCAACGAGCTCGAGCTCAAGACCGCCATAGACACGTCAGCTCGTCCAAGAGCGTAATAAGTACAATATCTTCCAGAAACAGGCAATTACCAAGTTCAACCATGATTCTCTCTCCGAATATGGAAATTACCCAGTCAAACCGTGATTTCCTTGTCAGATATGGAAGTCTACTCAAAATCAAATTCAAATCAACCTTATCTTGAGATAATTACAGTAGTTTCCTGATATTATTCAAATATATTAGGAAGCATAATTGATGTATAATTCTTTTCCTTATTTTTCCTGATTATTTGGGAAGTGTAATTAATTCAAGATTCTTTTCCTGATTTGCTAAAACCAGAATTGTAACACCTATTTCCCTATAAATAGGGATTAAGATCATTGTAACATCATCAGAGAATAATCAATAATACACTGTCACTCTGCAGAATTTAAAAGACAGACAGTCGTGGACGTAGGCCAATTATTGTCGAACCACGTAAAAGCTCCGTGTTCCTCGTTTGATTCTCGGTATTTGTCTGTATCTTTCCTTGGTATTTGTGTTCTCTCACATTGATTGCAGGTATTGGGTATTGATTACTCGTCGACTGAAATCCAACGTCGACATTTTGGCGCTAGAGGAAGGGCCCAAACTGCAATCTTTTTCGTCTCAACTCATCGATTTCCGACATGGCAAGGACCAGAACAAACAGGAATTTTGGAGATGATGACCAGGCGGAGAGCCACATGAACCAATCACAGCAGAACATACAGCCTGCGCAAGACGCAACCATGCATGGTGCAGGCCCGTCCCATGGACAGGCACTCGGTGCTGCGACAGGCATCCCTCCTCTGCCTCATCATCAAACGGTTCCAATTGCCCCAATAGCCAAAGGGCAGAATGTGCTGATCCAGAGACAGGAAGCGTTGGAGGAGACGATCAGACAACTTACAGAGGCCGTAAATATGTTGGTACAAACTCAAGTATAGAACATGCCCAGGGTTGATGTTCAGGTTCCAAGGCATGTACCCCAGCAGCGTGAAGCAATGCAAATACTTGACAGGCTAGCAAGGGAGGTCCCGCGACCTACAGGCTCAGCTCGCTCCTCCAATGCGCGCTCCAGGGCTGGAAGACACCCTGTTCGGGAAGAAAGGGAGGTCGCGCGCCCAGATAGCCTGGTGGTAAGGCTGAGCCAGGGTGGAAATCTGCAAGCAGAAGTTGGACACGATAGAGCCAGAGTTGCAGCTCGGCGACTTAATGATGAGCGCAGACAAGGAAGATCCTATCAGTCTAACGCTCTGTTCGAAGAAGACGAAAGGTATGATCCGGAGCACCCTGCCCCTAGTCATGATCACAGGCGGAGGTACGAGCTCCGAGATCCGCAGGTAGAAGAGCTCCTTCAGAGGGTCCAGCAGTTGGAGGCACGACCTGGAGCCCCGGAGCAGCGTGTGTATTATGGGGGAAGGACTCCCTTCACAAGGGAGATCGAGGCACAGCCTCTCCCCCCGAGGTTCAAGTTGCCAAGCATCCAGCAGTATAATGGGGACAGTGACCCCTATGACCATCTCGACGCCTTCAATGTTCAGATGGACCTGCAGACAGGAAGTCCTATGGTGAAGTGCCGAGTATTCCCAGCTACATTGGGGGATATTCCGAGGACGTGGTTCAAGAATCTCCCAGCTCGCAGCATAGGAAGTTGGGAGCAATGTCAACAGAAGTTCGTTGGTCAGTACAGGGCACTGAGAAGGCAGCTCGCTCCATCCTGCCATCTAGCCACTATCTTTCAGCGTCAAGGTGAGTCGTTGAAGGAATACATCACCAGGTTTAGACGCGAGGTCGCTAATGTTGAGCATTCGTCAGATGAGAGTATACTGACAGCGATCTCAGCTGGGCTGCGCAAGGATGGAAAGTTATATGAAAGCATTTACAAGTCCCCAGTGAAGGATCTGGGGGATTTCTATGAGCGAGCTGCGAAGGAGATCAGGTGGGAAGAGACCTTCGGCCCGAAAAAACAGAATCAGAAGAATGAAGCGGGCAGTTCCAGCCAGCCAAAGAAAAGAAATAACGGCAGGAACGAAGAAGGAAGAAATAATGGCTCGAGTAACCAGATCGCTAAGAGAACAAGAAGAGAGCCAAGGTATGAGCGACCTCAGCGTCAAAGTCGCCATGAAGGATACAGCGTCCTGACGGCATCACCGGACAGGATTTACGCTGCGGAGAGAAATAAAGAGGATTTCGGGAGGCCCAATCCTATAAGGGCTCCTGTTCATCAAAGGGATCAAAACAAGTTCTGTGCTATCATAATGAGGTCGGGCACAGTACTTCAGATTGCTGGGCGTTGAAGAACGCCATTGAGAAATTGATCAGGCGAGGTCATCTGGGAGACTACGTAGCAAGACCTGCAGACTCGCGACCTCCACAACAACGACCCCACCATCAACAACCAACACATCAACATCAGCCCCAACGAGCTGCCGAGCCAGATCACGAACCTGCGGTAAGAACCATTTTTACCATTTATGGTGGCCCCCATATCGCAGGAGACTCCAACAGATCGCATGAGAGGTATGTCCGAGAGGCGAATCATTCTTTTCAGCTCGATGGGTCAGAAGGACCTACAAAAAGGGCAAAGCCGACCTCGGACGAGATTATATTTACAGATGAAGATGCAAGAGGAGTGATCTGGCTTCATAACGATGCGTTGGTCGTGCGAGCTAAAATCAACAATATGGAAGTTAGGCGCATCATGATTGATACTGGAAGCTCGATGAACGTGATGTATCGGAGTTGTTTCGATCAGATGGGGCTGCGAGCAGAACAAATGACACCGTCCCCAGAGCCTTTATTCGGATTCACTGGAGACGCTGTAGTACCAATGGGGCAAATTAAGTTGTCATTGACTCTTGGGGAGGCAGGTCGTCAGGCAACGACCCTGACAGACTTCTTGATCATTGATTGCCCATCAACATATAATGTGGTCCTCGGGAGACCTGCCATGAACGAGTTGGATGTGGTTACTTCGACCAGAACTCTCACAGTCAAGTTCCCAACTCCTAATGGCATCGGATGTATTCGAGGAGAGCAGCACCTAGCTCGACGCTGCTATGAAGATGCTGTCAAAATGGGTGTAAGAGGAAAGAAGGTGAACGTGGTCTCAGGGGGCGAGCCACGAGCTATGACTGAAAAAGGAGTCAGTCTTGACCTGGACCCTCGCGGGGTAGATGCGGACCGAGCTACAGGACCAGTTGAGGAATTAGAAGATGTACAAGTCAGCGAGGTTGATCCAGAGCGATGCTTGAAACTGGGAAGAGAATTAACTCCAGAGCTAAAGACCCAGCTCGCTGACTTCCTAAAGGCGAACTTGGATGTGTTTGCATGGAATCATAAGGACATGGTGGGAATAGATCCAAAAGTGATGTCTCACAGGCTTAACATTGATCCTCACTTCAAGCCAGTCCGCCAAAAGAGAAGGGCAATGACGGGGGAACGTTACTTAGCACTAAAGGAGGAAGTAGACAAGCTGCTGGTTAACAAGTTCATCAGAGAAGCTTACTACCCGACCTGGGTCGCCAACCCTGTGCTAGTAAAGAAAAAGAATGGAAAGTGGAGGACTTGCATAGACTTCACTGACCTGAACAAAGCGTGCCCAAAGGATAGTTTTCCCCTGCCAAGGATAGACCAGCTCGTAGATGCTACTGCTGGCCATGAGCTCCTGAGTTTCATGGACGTATATTCGGGATATAACCAGATCCCAATGAAACCCGAAGACGAAGAGCACACCTCCTTCATGACGGATCGGGGGTTATATTGCTACAAGGTGATGCCCTTCGGGTTGAAAAATGCTGGTGCGATCTATCAACTCTTGGTGAACATGATGTTTGAGGAGCAGATCGGAAAGACCATGGAGGTCTATGTCGATGACATGCTAGTAAAATCCAAGCAGATAGGTGACCATGTTCACGACCTGGGAAAGATGTTTCAGATCCTGAGGAGCTACCAGATGAAATTAAACCCGCTCAAGTGTGCGTTTGGAGTAGCTTCTGGGAAGTTTCTGGGCTTCATGGTCAACAGCAGAGGAATTGAAGCAAACCCTGAGAAGATCAAGGCATTGATCGACATGAGATCGCCAACCAGGGTGAAAGACGTACAGAGCCTCAATGGCCAGGTCGCAGCATTGAGCAGGTTCATTTCGAAAGCTACAGACAAGTGTGTCCCTTTCTTTGACATTCTGAAGAAAGCAAAGAGCTTCGAATGGACTGAACAGTGTGAAGTAGCCTTCCAGCAGTTGAAGGAATATATGGGGCGAACTCCACTTCTCTCCAAGCCCAAAGAAGACGAAAAGCTGATCTTATATTTGAGAGTGTCAAAGCAAGCTCTGAGTGCTGCACTTGTGAGGATAGAAGAAAAGACACAGCTTCCGGTATATTATGTAAGCAAACGGTTACAGGATGCTGAAACCAGATACTCGCAGATGGAGAAACTAGCTTACTGCCTGGTGATTGCATCACGGAAGCTGCGACCTTATTTCCAAGCTCATACAATTGAAGTCCTCACCCAATACCCACTGAAACAAGTCTTGCAGAAAGCTGACACCTCAGGTCGTTTGTTAAAATGGGCAGTGTAGCTCGCGCAGTTCGATATTCAGTTCAAGCCAAGGACGGCTATCAAAGTTCAAGCTCTTGCAGACTTCATTGCGGAGTTTACAGGACCTGTGGATGATGAAGCTGAGTCTTCTGAAGGTCCGGCTTGGGAGCTATATGTTGATGGATCAGCCAGCGAGCAGAAGGCTGGAGCTGAAATTCTACTGATCAGTCCTGAAGGCCATAAAATCCTTTGTGCTCTAAGGTTTGGCTTCCAGGCGACAAACAATGAGGCTGAGTATGAAGCTCTGCTCGCGGGACTGCGTTTGGCTAAGGAGATACGAGCTGAGCGTTTGAAAATCTTCAGTGACTCGCAGCTCGTTGTCGGCCACGTATTGGGGGAATATCAAGCCAAGGGACCAAAAATGGCCCTCTACCTCCAGAAAGTTCACGAGCTGCTAGGTGCATTTCAGAAGTACGAGATGAAATAGATCCCGCGAGCTCAGAACTCGCATGCTGATGCACTAGCTCGCCTCGCAACTACGCGAGATCAGATTTCCTTGGGGCAATCCCAGTTGAGTTTCTACCAGCTCCAAGTACAGAGGAAAAGAATGTGACAATGGCCATAATTGTGCAGCCTGATTCCTGGATGAGCTCGATACTCAGCTATTTGCAAGATGGAAAGCTGCCTAGTGACAAGCTGGAAGCTCGGCGTCTTCGAGCTAGAGCAGCCAGGTATTGCATCTATGACGATGCGCTGTACAAGAAGGGGTTCTCAGCTCCACTGCTAAGATGCATTGATGGTCCTGAATGTGAAACAGTACTAAGGCAAATACATGAAGGCCATTGCGGGAACCACGCTGGGGGGCTGTCTCTAGCTCAAAAAGCACTTCGGCAAGGCTTCTACTGGCCCACCATGAGGCAAGACGCCATCAATTTAGTGAAGAAATGCGACAAGTGTCAGAGGTTTGCTCATATTCCGCGAGCTCCACCTGCTTACCTCCAACAGATGGTGAGCTCATGACCATTTGCTATCTGGGGGATGGATCTGATTGGACCTCTACCAATGGCTCGGGGAAGATGCAAACATGCGGTGGTCGCGGTAGATTACTTCACCAAGTGGGCGGAAGCGAAGGAGTTAGCTGAAATCTCCACAACAAAGATTGAGAAGTTTGTGTGGAGCAACATTATTTGCAGATTCGGAGTCCTACAGCAGATTGTGACCGATAACGGGACCCAGTTCGCTAGTGACCAGTTTCTCAAGTTCTGCAACGACCTCAAAATCGTTAAGAGCTTCTCAACAGTGGATCATCCACAAGCCAATGGCCAAGTTGAAGCAGTGAACAAGATCATCAAGCAGACCCTGAAGATGAAACTGGAAGCAAAAAAATGAGCATGGGTAGATGAGCTTCAAAAAGTATTGTGGTCTTACAGAACCACAGCTCGCAGCTCCACTGGCGAGACCCCATTCTCAATGGTATATGGATCCGAGGCTATGATCCCAGCTGAGTTTGAAGTTACCTCGCAAAGAAGAGCAACCTTCAATCCAAACAACAACGATCAGCTACTTGCCACAAACCTGGACCTACTTGAAGAACACAGGGAAACGGCCAGGCTAAGGGTAGCTGTCTATCAGCAAAGAATAGCGAGGTACTACAATAAGTATGCTCGGATTCGCAGATTCAATGTGGGAGACTTAGTATTGCGTCTCATTCTGCCTGGAGCCCACAAGCCAAGTGATGGATCCTTAGGCCCGAACTGGGAAGGACCATATGTTGTCACAGCAAGCTTGGGGAATGGGGCTTATCATTTAGCTAACAATGAAAATGGAGCTGAGGTCCCTCGAGCATGGAATGTCAAACATCTCCGCCCTTATTATCAGTAAAACTCTTTGTAAAATGTAATTCAAAATAATTTTAGTTAATGAAAGCTCCATTTCCCCAACTTGCGACTCAATTCATTTCACTATGGCAAACAGGCTGCTAGCTAAATAGCTCGCCAATGAGCCTAAAAAGCAGGCGAGGTGACAACCCCTGCATAGCTCGCTAAAAAATAAAGAGCCAAAAAAGCAAGTGACTAAGTGTCCTTGCATAGCTCGCCCAAAGAGCCTAAAAAGCAGGCGAGGTGACGACCCCTGCATAGCTCGCTACAATTAAAGAGCCAAAAAAGCAAGTGACTAAGTGTCCTTGCATAGCTCGCCAATGAGCCTAAAAAGCAGGCGAGATGACGACCCCTGCATAGCTCGCTACAATTAAAGAGCCAAAAAAGCAAGTGACTAAGTGTCCTTGTATAGCTCGCCCAAAGAGCCTAAAAAGCAGGCGAGGTGACGACCCCTGCATAGCTCGCTACAATTAAAGAGCCAAAAAAGCAAGTGACTAAGTGTCCTTGCATAGCTCGCCCAAAGAGCCTAAAAAGCAGGCGAGGTGACGACCCCTGCATAGCTCGCTACAATTAAAGAGCCAAAAAAGCAAGTGACTAAGTATCCTTGCATAGCTCGCCTGGTGAGCCTAAAAAGCAGATGGCTAAGTGCCTCTGCATAACTCGACAGCATTTTAACAATTCAATTACTTGCACTTACAAAATTTGGTTAATTATTGAATTAAGAAATTGCTTTGATTATTATTAGATTTTGACCATCAGTCTAAAAGAAATTTGATAACTCTAAAAATTGAAGATCACAAAATATGATATCATGAAATAAGTGATACGCAGTAGCTTAAATGCATTCAAACACAGAAAGAATAATGAAAGAAATTTCATTAAAAATGAGAATTAATTACAAGTAAAAAGCTGAAAAAATACAAGTAAAAAAGGAAAGCAAATTTTCAATCTTAAGCTGAAGGGCCTGAGTCCGTTGAAGGTTCTTTATGCGAAGGAGTAATGGGCTCAGCCTGGGAGGTCGTGCCAGGAGCTTGCTCTGAAGGGATTGGACCAGCTGAGGACGAGGTAGCTCGTGATTTAAAATCTTCAATAGTTTCAAGTCCTATGTCCCCAAAGATAGAAAAATCCATTTCCGGGTGGGACGTCCACAATGTGAAGAGAAAATCACGACATGTTCTTTCCTCAGCCTCGTCCCTTGCATCTGCAACTTGCACTTTCAATTCTCGAGCAGCCTGCTCTCTGAAGACTGTTAGCTCCTCGAAGGCATTGTCTGCAAGCTGGTTAACGTCCTCAGCGTTTTTCTGAATGGCTTCTGCTCGTTTCTTTTCAGCCTCAGCTTGCTGAATGGCCTCCGCCACCTGTTGCCTAAGCACCTCAGCTCGATGCTCAGCCTCCTCGGCACGCTTAGCCGCGGTTGCAGCCTCCTCAGCCCGTTTGGTTGCAGCCTCCTCAGCACTTTTAGCTGCAGCTCCCATTTCGTCAGCTCGTTTTTTAGCTTCCCCAGCCTGTTTTTCAGCAGCTTCAGCCCGCGCCAAGGCAGCCTCAACTTGACGATGAAGCACTTCGATTTTTTCTTCTGCAGTTGAAGCCCTCTGCTCGTCCAATTCAGCTCGCTGCTTAGACTGCCTCAGATCCTCTTTCACCTTGAGAAGCTCGTCTTTTAGCATGATATGCTCATGTTCCATCTTCTTTAGAGCTTCCTCGAAGGCTTGCCTCGCAGCATTCGCCTCAGCAGTCTGAGCTTCCTGACCCCGTATTCCGCCCGTGGTCAAGCGAGCTATATCGTCCTTGGCCTCCTCCAACTCGTCTTCCAGCTTCCTTAAGGCATCGTTTGTAGCCCTTGTCTGCCTTCTCCGCTTCATCGCGCCAAGAGCACCCTGAAAATATTATAAGTTAGCAGTCAAAAAAAAAAAAAAAGGGTCGATATATAAGGAAAAATGACTTACTAGCATAGAATGGCGAGCTATGAATTCGTCCAGATCCTCGCCCCTAAGGAATTTATTCTCCAAGACATTTGTGTGGTTAAGCATGATCATATCTCAGTTGTCAAGGAAAGAGGTCAAATATCTTCCTCCAGATCCAACCTCAACAGTTGGTTTCGTTGGCGATGGGGTCCTCTCAGCTTCTGAGGCATCACGTTCGCCGTCCCAAGTAGCAGTAGGCCGTAAGTGAACGGTGCGTTTAGTTGCCCTTTTGCTGGGGCCAGCTTGGGCTTCCTGCGAAGCAACTTGGGGTGGAGCGTCACCTTTTCCAGGCAGCGAGCTAGAAGCTGGAGTTGGCTGAAGACCAGAGGAACCAGCAACAGCAGGCACTTCGCTGGGAGCAGCGGGGGAAGGAGCAGCGGCCTGTTTCTCAGCAGCAGCAGGCACTTTACTGGGAGCAGTGACCACAGGAGCCTGGTCCTCGACAGATGGCTTGGAACGTTTTGAAGGGGCCGCTGGAGTGGCTGAGGCCTCAGCAGGCCGTTTCGCTGAAAGAGTCGAGGAGGCGGGAGATGTAGTAGGTCGCTCAGGAGGAGGAGATTTCATAAGAACGAGTTTCTTCCTGTTAGCTGGAACTCGCCCAGAGGAAGAAACGGGGGCTGGAGCGCGAGCTGGAAATGGCAGCGAAACCCCTGGGGTAGATGTGTGATGTGGAGAAGAGGATGAATCAACTTGTACAATAGGGGTTGTGTGGACTGGATCTGATCCCGTCCGAGCTGAGGCAGGAGTTGAAGAAGTAGTTTTTCGAGATGCACCCTTTGATGGGGTGCGAGCTGAGGACGATTTCGCCTTTGAAGAAGTACGAGCTGAAGACGATCTCGCCTTAGAGGAGGCGCGAGCAGGAGCGTCTCGGGTAGAAGCCTCCCGAGCTGGAGAAGGTGAGCGAGTTGTACCCGCTGATGATGAAGAGACTGGTGGCGGAGCCTGGGAAGCAGACGTGTTCCCAACCCGAACTGGAACTTCAAAAACAGAATGAAGTCTAGGTCTATCGCCGATTTTGCTTATGTCCTCCTCAGATCGCAGAAGAAGGGATTCCTTAGGAGGAGCAAGGCCGTAAGCTCTAAGGATCACATCGTCGAATTTGATGCTGGTACCTGCGTCCTCTGAGCTTGCGAGCTTGTCAAGAGCTCATTCCTCCTCACCGCTGAGAGGAGACTCGTCCATTTTCAACACTGCACAGCAAATAATTAAAAGATGGTAATAAAGATACAAAATAACCTCAGCTCGCTATATTTTCCTTTATGAATACCTGGTTTCAGGACAAAGCTGAAATTTTGGAGATCTGCAAGAGAGGGGCACGAGACGTAAAACCAGCTCGTCTTGTACGGCCCGACGTTGGATTTGCCCTTTGCTTCTCCTTTGGGCAAGAGATCTTTATATTGCGACTGACGAGCTGTGAGGTAGTAAATACCATCCAGCTTTTCTCCTTCTCTTGTACTCAGAGCCTTGAAGGAGTAGAACTGCTGTATAATTTTTGGTGTAGGGGGGCGAAGGCCGTTCCTAAGGAAGACCATGGCCAGCGAGGTCAACTGCGCATATGAGTTTGGAGTCAACTGGAATGGCGCGAGCTTGACCTTGTTGAGGAATGCAATTAAGTACGGCGGAATAGGGAACCGTAGCCCCTGCTCAAAATACTGAGTGCTAACAGCGATGAATCCCCTGGGCGGATAACATGCATGATTACCTGAATCAGGTAACAGTGCACGACAACCAAAAGGAATGTGGAATTGGGCAACAAGTCCTTCCACATCATGACGTTTTAGCGAGGAATGATGACGAGCGAACGTATCCCGAGCTGCTCTTCCCTGTATAGCATGTTTTCGGGCTGCATCATGCTCACGAGCTTCATTACTTGGAACATTTCCCTTGCGAATTCCGCTTGAAGACATCTGAACAAGTTAAAAAAAAAAAAAAAAAAAAAAAAAAAAAAAAAAAACCCAGATTGAGTCAGAAGAAAAAACGTCATGTTCAATAAACTCAAAACTAAGAATAATGAAGGTACAACAATGGTGGTGAAACAAAATAAACCTAAAGCAGAAAGTTTGTCTTACCTTGAATTGTTGATGAGATTGAAAAAACGGCGAGTAAGGATGTTGATTTCGTGAAAAGGCAGTAGGTCCTGGTTGCTTGAAAGCTTGAACACTTGATTGCTTTGAAAGAAAATGACAGATGAAAGAAGAAAATGAAAAGGGGCCATCGATTTATATAGGCAAACGAGAGTGAGCCCCAACCGTCAGATCTTTGAAAAGTGTAACCGTCATAAATCTGACGGTGCAGCGTGAAGCACGGCTTTGGAAATCATGCAGCCGTCAGTTGAAAGACGTGCGCATTAAATACGCGTATAAAGGACGTGCAGACGTCGTTTCAGTTGCCACCTGCATGATCGCCACGTGTCTCAACTGAAAAGGTGGAATTTGAAAGTGCGTAGAGGCAGTTATGAAGGGTAGCGTGCCAAGGAAACCAATTTTTTACCAGCAAGATCAAGCTCCCAGCTCGCAGAAGCGAACTGAGAGCTGGGGGGCTAATGTTATATGTATTTTTCGGACTCATTAATTGGGCTGGTAAAAGTCCAATTTAGGCCCATTTCAGACCCAATAAGAAGGCCCAATAAGGTCAACCCAGTCAAAGCCCATCAGACAAGGCTCAGATATCAACTCCAGGCCCAGCAGAAGGCACAGCTCATCTCAGTATCCTGTCAGTTCGCTGCAACGAGCTCGAGCTCAAGACCACCATAGACACGTCAGCTCGTCCAAGAGCGTAATAAGTACAATATCTTCCAGAAACAGGCAATTACCAAGTTCAACCATGATTCTCTCTCCGAATATCGAAATTACCCAGTCAAATCGTGATTTCCTTGTCAGATATGGAAGTCTACTCAAAATCAAATTCAAATCAACCTTATCTTGAGATAATTACAGTAGTTTCCTGATATTATTCAAATATATTAGGAAGCATAATTGATGTATAATTCTTTTCCTTATTTTTCCTGATTATTTGGGAAATGTAATTAATTCAGGATTCTTTTCCTGATTTGCTAAAACCAGAATTGTAACACCTATTTCCCTATAAATAGGGATTAAGATCATTGTAACATCATCAGAGAATAATCAATAATACACTGTCACTCTGCAGAATTTAAGAGACAGACAGTCGTGGACGTAGGCCAATTATTGCCGAACCACGTAAAAGCTCCGTGTTCCTCGTTTGATTCTCGGTATTTGTTTGTATCTTTCCTTGGTATTTGTGTTCTCTCACATTGATTGCAGGTATTGGGTATTGATTACTCGTCGACTGAAATCCAACGTCGATAGGATTTAATTGGATTTGGCTAAATTAATTAAAGATTAAATTAATTTAATTTTTAAATAAAAATATTTGAATTAATTTTAAATATATTCAATGTAAATAATAAATAATAAAAACAAAAAATAATTAAATATAAAATATTTTTAAATAATATTAAAAGATTTTAATTAATAAATTTATTTAAATAAATTTATAATTTTAAATATGTTTAATATTATAACTATTAATTTATTATATTGATTAAAATTTATCAAAAGAACAAAAAAAAGAGAAAAAAGAATCATTAAAAATATAATATTAAGAAAGTCAAATCCCACCAGTTCGGGATTTGTGAAAACCCACCAAAGTGGGTGGACCTCCAAGTCCCATGCAAGCGGGGTTTTAATGACAGGACCACATGGCTTAGGAAAATATTTTGAAAAAATTTTAATTTAATCCCTAATATTTAGTAAAATATTACTTTTTTATTAACGTTTGTATTTCAAATTCCTATCATTCCTAACGTTTCAAAAATATATCAATTTAGTTTTTCTGTTAGTCAAATGTTAGTCATCTTTAACAGGAAGAGGGTTAGTTTAGTTAGTGTAACTTAAATATATTTATATTTGTAATATATATTTCTATATTTTTAATTTAACATATAAAAATATTTTAAAATTAATTTTTTAAAAAAAAAAGGTCTCCATGGGAGACATGGAGACTGGTTCTCTTTCAAATTCAAAAAGCAAAAAATAAAAATAAAATAAAACAAATCAAAGTTGCAAAAAAATTAAAAAAAAAAAAAAAAAAAAGATCTGGGCATCAATGTTTGAAGATCTGGCAACCCAGATCTTCAAACATTAAAGATATTCCTTTTTTTTTTCCATGAGCCCAGAAAACAACTCTAAAACATTAAACCACCTCGTCCATCAACAAACGAATTCAAAAACAAAAATTAAAAAAAAAAATTAAAGTTACAAAACCCAAACATAAACACAAACCAAACACAGGAAACCAAACATCAAAAGAAACCATCTTGATCATCTACAAACACAAAACCCAAACATATGCACAAAAACCAAACACAAAAACCAAAAATAAACATGAAAACCAAGAGATCATCGGGGGAGGAGTGAAGGAGGAAAAGGAGATCGCATCGAAGGAGATGAGATTAAGGATGGCGTCATCGTCCTTTTCGTCGATCGTGATGGTGACCTCCTCCAACTTGAAATAGGAGTGAACGTCGATGTCCGTCCTTGTTATGTGGTGCTTCCTCATCTTCTCTAGTGGTAGTGGCGTTCTCGAGATCGATGGTGGGGCTGTAGATAGGAGTAGAGAGAGAAAGTGTGTGGTTTTATAAAGAGAGAAATAGACGTTGGAGGTGTAAGAGCGTAAAGAGGGGAAAGAGGCTGGAGACGATCTAGGTTCTAATTATTTTTTTCTTAAAAATTAATTTTTTTTTTAATTTTAATTTTTCATTTTTCTTCCATGTGACATGTGTACACTTACCTAATATAAATGTGAAATGATAAAAATAACCTATTTGTATAACATTTGACTAATGTTTGACCAACAATAAAAACTAAATTGATGTATTTTTGGAACATGGGGGACCGTGAGAGACATAAATTTATTCTTAGTTAAAAAGAAGTTTCCAAAAAGCATAAAGTTCAAAATGAAGTTCTCCCTTTAATTTTTGAATCAAAGGTATTTTGAGCAAATTATAATTTAGCTGTCAAGTTGAAATTGGTATTGAAACGGAGCAATTATTTCGATTTTATTGTAATTTAATCCCCTACTGTTAATGCAACTCTATTAAAATTGATAGTTAAGAATATAAATGACTAAAAGACCAAAATACCCTCATCTTTTAATTATTTTTCAAAATGAAATTTAAAAATAAATAAAATTAAAATTAGATAAAATAAAATAAAAGAGAATTTCATCTTCATCTTCAACTAGATGAAGACAAAGAAAGAAAAAAAATTCATCTGGTTAAAGATAAACTAGATGAAGATGAAGATCTTCACCATATTAGTCATCATTTGGTGTCTGAAAAGCATATTCCTTGTATGCATTATTCAACTTCACACTAAAAAATGAAAATAAAAAAACTAGACTAAATATTATGATAGAAAATAAAATTCCAAAATGGAAATCCAAAAGAGTTGTGAGAGCCAAGCAAAGCTCATATTACCTTGATGGTTAAACATAAATGAGTCAAATACCTCAAGGTAGCTTCTTCTTCTTCTTCTTTTTTTGAACCAAGATATAGGTTCTTCTTTTTTGAACCAAGATATAGGTTCATCAATCTCCCTTTGCCTTCTTCTTCTTCTTCTTCTTCTTCTTTTTTTGCACCAATATATAGGTTCATCAATCTCCCTTTGCCTCCTCCTCTTCTACTTTTTTGAACCTTCTTTCAAAAAAGTAGAAGAGGAGGCAAAGAGAGATTGATGAACCTATATCTTGGTTCTAGAAGAGGAGGCAAAGGGAGATTGATGAACCTATATCTTGGTTCCTTCTTTTTTGAACCAAGATATAGGTTCATCAATCTCCCTTTGCCTCCTCTTCTACTTTTTCTTCTTCTTATTCTCTTTTTCAAACCCAGATTTTGCTCTTCATTGTTTGAGTTGGTTTGATTTTTTTAAGGTTGATGATGATTTTCATAAGAGATTGAGTGAAAGATATATATATATTTTTCTTTTCAGTTGAAGATGATTTTTTTATTTACTTATTTATTTTTTTGTTTATGAAGATTTTTCCAATTAAAAAAAAATTCAATTTTTTTTAAAATTTTTTTTAAGAATTATTCTCCACCTCCATAGGTGGAGATTTGATTTTTTTTTAATTATTTAATTTTTGTTAATTATTTAATTTTTATCTAATTATTTAAAATTAATCTCCATCATCCATCTTAAATAGATGGTGGAGATCTGACTAAATTTTTTTATTTAATTTATTTTAAAATTTTTGAAATGCATTTTAAAAGAAAAGTAAAAATTAATGTCAAAAGATAGTTTTGCCCTTTAATCAGTTAACTTTAAAAGATATTCACTAACAACGCAAGCAATATTGAAATAGTCGCTTCGCTTGAATTAAAATTTTAATTGAGTAACTAAATTATAATTTGTTCGAGTATTTTTCAATTTCAAAATATTAATGTGTATTTATCTGATCTTTTTGCTCCAATATAATTAATTTGAAAACCTTGTATTTTTTTTTTCAATATTTAAATTTTTTGCCCTTCAATCAGTTAACTCTAAAAGATATTCACTAACAACGCGGGCAATACTGAAATAGTCGCTTCACTTGAATTAAAATTTTAACTGAGTAACTAAATTATAATTTGTTAGAGTATTTTTCACTTTCAAAATATTAATGTGCATTTATTTGAGCTTTTGTTCCAATATAATTAATTTGAAAGTCTTGTAGTTTTTTTTTTTTTTCAATATTTAAAATTTTAAGCTATCTAAACTCAAATTGAAAATTTAATATCTAAACTCAGAAAGTGGAAAAAGACATTAATACCCTTGAAACTTTTTACATACATAAAAGGACAGTTTTGCCCTTCATAAAACATACAACTTCAAATATACCATCAAACACTAAATTAAATATAAATTAAAGAAAAAAGAAAAAAAATTAAATATAAAAATAAAAGAAAATGTTAAATCTGCATCATTTATGGAGATCCATCAACAGTGCATAATTTTTTTTAATAAAAATTTAAAAAAAGGAAAAAAATTTAAAATTAAAAAAAAAATGATTGTTAAATTTGCACCAGATATGAATATAGGAAAATAGAAATAAGAAAAAGAAATAGAAGTCACCAAATATGAGACAACCTGAATAGAGGCGACTCCCTCGACATTGTAGGAGGAGGCATTGTGGCTTATTTCTTCAAAATGGCTCACCAAAACCGCTTTTGGATCTTTGTAGGAATCACAACAATCTTTATTATGTTCATGTTCATGGATGTTTAGCTCATACTTGATTGTTTCAATCCTTCATTTTCTTTCTTTCTTTTTTTTTTTTTTTTAATTAATATTACTAACATAAGTTTATTTATTAATTTTAAATATTTAATGCTTTGGTTGATTATTTTAATCTTATATATATATATATATATATATTACATTTCTCATAGAAAACATAGATTACGATCTATTAATCTTGAAAAAATTTTGACACTAATGAGGGCAATTATGACTTTTCAGCAGACTGCAGGGACAATTTCAAGCTTTTGTCAAATAATCTCAGTCAACTATTATACAAACAATGGAGGGTTGTATGTGGAATTAAGGATATTCGTTGAATATTAATGATTTTAAGACAAACTTCATGGTAAGTTTATGCAGTTTGTCCATAAAACAATAGTGAACGGCTACCTAATCCGGAAAATGGAGCTAAAATGAAAAACTTTAGTGATAAAACAGTACCCACAAGGAAATAAAATATCCTCCCCTTGTTAGCAAATCAAACTTTGGGAATTCGTGTCAGTATCAAAAAGGAATACCCTTTTGTTAACAAAACGCCAAAAAATAGTTTGGTGATGAGTTGCCGTTGCTGCCTTTGATAACTTTTCACCAGTAGGGCACAACAGAACTGAAGAAAAATAGTCTCTTAGCTAGTTGACAATAACTTGTGGCATGAAGATTGTAAAAATCGATTAATTAATAATTTATATCCATGAAAATATAGATTAAAATTTTAAAAATATAATAAATAATTTAATATATGGAGAGCATTGTATATTGTATTGATTACTATCATAATTGAAATTGGGGATCAACTACTTCAATCAACGTGATTGAATTAATTTTAATTCAAGATTATACGTAAGGTTGAATTGGGTTTATGGATGAAAGTGATAACCCTACCCAACCCAATCAACCTAATTAAACTAATAATTAATTAATCAAATAATTACAATGAGGTGTTTATTGCATCTCACTATCATTTAGATTATAAAATGTACAACTTATAAAGAGGTATCAACACAAGCTACCTTTGTAATGTGGGCTTATGTCAACTCTTAAAATTGTTGTAACTCATGAAATAAATAATTGGTTTATAATTTAGGATTTAAAGTTATTTTTGTTAAATATTTAAAAGTTAACTTATTTTGTAATATTTTTATTTTGTAATCAGTTTTAGAAAAGCCATCGAGGATTGCATTTAAAAATTGATTAGTGGAAATTTAACTCCTTGCTTTTAAAATGTGTATAATACCCTCAAAATTTTAATAAAAGAATATAAGAGCCTCAAGTTTAGTATCAATATCTTAAGATTATGGAAAATTTGAAACTGAAAAGAAAAAACAACATAATTCTTTTAACTAAAATTTATATATAGAGGAAATGTCACCAGGTGACACTTTCCATTATTGCAATAACAATTTTATCCCATTTCAATAAAATTAACAAATGAGTCTCAAGTCCTATTTTTTTGGACACAAATACCCTTTCTAAAAATAAAACTGGTGATTTATTGAGGGACGTATTCTCTCTTCTGCATCCTCTCTTCTGTTGCTCCTCTTACTCTTTCATTCATTCTTCACAGCCACCATCCACCATCTATCTTCATTCTCGTCTGTACCATCCAGCTTCATTTTCTTCTTCACAGCCACCATCCAGCTACATCCAGCTTCATTTTCGTCTTCACAGCCACCATCCAGCTTCGTCCAGCTTCATCCAGCTTCACCTTCTTCTTCACAGCCACCATTCGCCATCTATCGTCATTCTCTTCTGCGTGACAAATTCCATCCACCATCCACCAACGACCATTCTTTCGATGAATGCGACACTTGATGACTTAAAGAAGACACTTGATGAATAGCGTTTACTGTACTTCCCTTGAACCACAAAAGCATACCATCTCAGAAGGATGACAGTAGTTGTGGTAGATTTGTATGTAAGTATGTCGACTATATCATTATGAAAGGTTTATCATGGAATTGGGGGCTGTCGGAAGTTCACAAGATGAGAAGGGAATACGCCTTTGCCATTTTTTATAATGCTGTTGAGGCAAATGACATGTAATTGGGCTTTACATTGCCACATTCATATATCAACATGTATATATATATATAAAGTTATTTACAGGTCCAACGTTACCTTTGTGTTTTTTGCTTAAATATTTTGTGTGATATTTGAGGTGTTATGTTAAAGTTGGGCTATCCCTTTTCTAATCTTGGAAAAAATCAGTAGCGAAAACACTAGTCACACCAAGGTGGAGAGGGTGAATAATACCAGTTCTGTCTGGGTGTGATTAGTGGTGCATTAGGCTGATGGTCGATTAAACCAGTAGAGGAAGCACTAGTCACACCAGGGTGACGAGTGTGATTAATACCAGTTCTGTCTGGGTGTGATTAGTGATGCATTTCACTGATGGTCGATTAAACCAGTAAAGGAAGCACTAGTCACACCAGGGTGATGAGTGTGATTAATACCAGTTCTGTCTGGGTGTGATTAGTGGTGCATTTCACTGATGATCGATTAAACCAGTAGAGGAAGCACTAGTCACACCAGGGTGACGAGTGTGATTAATACCAGTTCTGTCTGGGTGTGATTAGTGGTGCATTAGGCTGATGGTCGATTAAACCAGTAGAGGAAGCACTAGTCACACCAGGGTGACGAGTGTGATTAATACCAGTTCTGTCTAGGTGTGATTAATGGTGCATTAGGTTGATGGTCGATTAAACCAGTAGAGGAAGCATTAGTCACACCAGGGTGACGAGTGTGATTAATACCAGTTCTGTCTGGGTGTGATTAGTGGTGCATTAGGTTGATGGTCGATTAAACCAGTAGAGGAAGCACTAGTCACACCAGAGTGACGAGTGTGATTAATACCAGTTCTGTCTGGGTGTGATTAGTGGTGCATTTCACTGATGGTCCATTAAACCAGTAAAGGAAGCACTAGTCACACCAGGGTGACGAGTGTGATTAATACTAGTTCTGTCTGGGTGTGATTAGTGGTGCATTAGGCTGATGGTCGATTAAACCAGTAGAGGAAACACTAGTCACACCAGGGTGACGAGTGTGATTAATACCAGTTCTGTCTTGGTGTGATTAGTGGTGCATTTCACTGATGGTCCATTAAACCAGTAAATGAAGCACTAGTCACACCAGGGTGACGAGTGTGATTAATATTAGTTCTGTCTGGGTGTGATTAGTGGTGCATTAGGCTGATGGTCGATTAAACCAGTAGAGGAAGCACTAGTCACACCAGGGTGACGAGTGTGATTAATACCAGTTCTGTCTGGGTGTGATTAGTGGTGCATTTCACTGATGGTCCATTAAACCAGTAAAGGAAGCACTAGTCACACCAGGGTGACGAGTGTGATTAATACTAGTTCTGTCTGGGTGTGATTAGTGGTGCATTAGGCTGATGGTCGATTAAACCAGTAGAGGAAGCACTAGTCACACCAGGGTGACGAGTGTGATTAATACCAGTTCTGTCTGGGTGTGATTAGTGGTGCATTTCACTGATGGTCGATTAAACCAGTAAAGGAAGCACTAGTCACACCAGGGTGACGAGTGTGATTAATACCAGTTCTGTCTGGGTGTGATTAGTGGTGCATTAGGCTGATGGTCGATTAAACCAGTAGAGGAAGCACTAGTCACACCAGAGTGACGAGTGTGATTAATACCAGTTCTGTCTGGGTGTGATTAGTGGTGCATTAGGCTGATGGTCGATTAAACCAGTAGAGGAAGCACTAGTCACACCAATGTGATGAGTGTGAGTAATATCAGTTCTATCTAGGTGTGACTAGTGGTGCATTAGGTTGATGAAAAAAAACCAGTAGCAAAAACACTAGTCACACCCGGACAGAACTGGTATTAATCACACTCGTCACCCTGGTGTGACTAGTGCTTCCTCTACTGGTTTAATCGACCATCAGCCTAATGCACCACTAATCACACCCAGACAGAACTGATATTAATCACACTCGTCACCCTGGTATGACTAGTGCTTCCTCTACTGGTATTACTCACACTCTTCACACAACATGCCTATCAAAAATGTGCTTAACAACATTAACTGCATATTCTATTTCTGCTTCAGTGAGCTCCACAGGTGCTGAGAACTGGTATGTATAAAAAGAAAATTAGAAAAAATATAAATGAAAATTTGGTCACTGAACCATGAAAAGCTTCCCAACGTATGAGAATTCTGGAATTGAAGAAAACAGCTTTTCATAAGCATCAACAGAAGATGCAGGGCCACTTGGAGGTGCAGCAAGTGGAGCGCATGCAAGGCTGACACAGACAACTCGATGGCAAAGGGCAGACGACGACGACGACGCTGCGTGGCTCTGTGCACGGTGCGGACAGACGACGGCGAGTATTGATTTTGGGGGAGGCAAAGACTGCTGTTGATTTTGGGAGGCAAAAGGTTTTTTTCAAGGTTTGATTTTAGGAGGCAAAAAGTTTTTTTCAAGGTCTGATTTTGGGGGGAACAGGTTTTTTTCAAGATCTGATTTTGGGGGGAACAGGTTTTTCTCAAAACCACATTTTAACTGGAAGGGTATTTTCGTACTTTTATGTATCATTTGAGCCTCTATTGTTACATTTTAAGGGACAGGGACATAAATGTTAAGTCACTACTTAAATATGCCACTTTTGTCCTTGTCCCTTATATATATATATATATATAGTAAATTTATACATTAGTTACGTAATGGACAGTGATGGTAGCCACCACTGTCCTACAATTGCAAAAGTTTAGTGTTTGATGCAAAAATATATACTATGCATTTGTTGAAAGTTAGTTAAAATGGAAGAGACTAAAAGTGAAGAATGGAAGCCATTGAAGAACCTTCCAGCTTTTATTGAATAGCTTCAAATGATTACAGAGCAATTGATTGCTTATATACAGATAATAATCTATACACTTGTCTCTTGCTCTTTGGTTGTTGAGGACTGCTCATAACTAACTCCCAACAGAATCCATACAATTGATTGCCACCTTAGCATTAATCACATAACCATTAAGTTGCTAATTTAAATAGTATTTAACGTAATAAATCATCTAAATTCCTCCCCTCTCTCCTTTTTCGCCTCTCTAGGGTTTTTGGAGACGAGTGGTGGAAGTAGCCACCACGCCCAGTGCGTGCAGCCTTCTACCCTACTTGGGTAGCTTTCTCTCTTTTCTCAACCCTTACTTGTTTCTCCTTTACTTTGTGGGTTCAGAATGGATGAAGAGGAATTAGCTAAGATTTGTGAAAAGCTTTCAATTGAAGAAGAAAATGGAGACATATTTGTCAGACGAGTCAATACGCATTTGCAGAAAAATGGTTTGGACCTTGTGGGTTGTATCACAACAAATAAGGAGCTGAATAGAGAAGCAGTCAGAGGAGCCATCCCCAATATTTGGAGGACTAGGAAGGAAGTGGACGTAGAACTGGTAGGCTTGAATACTTTTGTTTTCCATTTTAAGTGTCCTTGGGATAGAAAAAGGGTTTTGGAAGGGGGTCTTTGGAGTATTGATAAAAATCTCTTAGTTCTTAAAGAACTAAGAGGTATTGGAAAGACGATAGAAATGGAATTTCGAACAGCAGCCTTCTGGATTCAATTGCATAATCTCCCACTGGCGTGTATGAATAAGGAGATGGGGGAATTTTTGGGAGATATGGTAGGGGAGGTGTTAGAAACAGATACAGATTCAAATGGTAGTTGCTCCGTATCAGAACCAACATAGACATCACAAAACCGTTATGCAGGGGACTAAAGGTGATCTTGGGTGACCCAGAGGAAGAGTGTATGATTCCCTTGTGGTATGAACGTCTTCCTAATTTCTGTTACTTTTGTGGTGTTTTGGGTCGTTTGGTCTGAGAGTGCCCTTTAAACACAGATAATATAGTTGATGAGGATCAGATGAAATTTGGTTCTTGGTTAAGGACTGCTAGTTTGACAGGTAACGTGGGTGGTTATAATAAATTTGAAAATGTAGAAGGGGGCAACTGGAACCATAAGAGAGTTTCCAAGTCAGGGAGCTAAAACTTGGGTGGGGGTCCTACAGCTATGGAATCCAAGGGTAAGCATAACATAAATAGTGGCTTTATTGAGGAATTAGTTTCAGCAGTGACAGGGAAGGGGCTAATGGAAGTAGAAGAGGAAGCGAACATAGTGGTCAGGGAGGTCCGTTTTATTAGCTCGGATTCTAGGATGGAGAAGGAGAAAATTGAGCAGGGCAATAATGTAAGTGTACGTAAAGGGCTGAAGGAGGGGGACGGGGAGTTATTTTCTGTCAATGACAAAGAGTCCTTGTATGGTTAGAGACTTAACCCCTGAAGGCAGGAGGGAAAGTTCAGAGATTAGGAGTTCTGTGGGTGAAGTGAGGAAGGCTGATTCTATGGAGATAAGAATTGTGGAATCCCGAAAACCCAACATTGGTGGAGGAGATTTATCTTCCACTTTAGATGGAGGCAATACTGTCGAGCTGTGTGATGCTTCTAGTCCTAAGAGGCGGAAATGGAAGAGGGTGGCCAGCGGGAAGAATTAGGTGGTTAGTCCGAATAGTAAGCTAAGTGGTGGGAGTTAAAAAGAAGTTGATGTGGACATGGAGGATGTTCAGGGAAAGCAAAAAGGTCGAAATATGTTATCTGAGGAGTTAACAGCAGAGGCTGGTTTCCAGCCCTGCCGACACCAATGAAAATCTTATGTTGGAAAGTTCGGGGGCTGGAGAACCCTCAAACATTCAGGAATTTTACGGGAGTTAATTCACAAAGAAAACCCCACACTAGTCTTTCTTTCGGAGAGTATACTTGATCAAGGAAGAGAAGACAGAATCAAATTTCCTCTAGGCTTCCAAAACGGTTTTGCAGTTAATAGAATTGGTTCAGGTGGTGGTTTGTTACTGTTAGGGAAGGATGAGGTGGATGTTAATATTCAATTGTTTTCAAGAGGGCGTGTGGATGCTTCCATCCAGGTTCAAGGAACTCCTAGATGGAGGTTCACAGGCGTTTACAAGGAGCCAAAGCAACATCTCAGATCTTATTTTTGGACCTTACTTAGGAGATTGAATGGTTTAGGCAGACTGCCATGGCTTTTTGAGGGTGGTTTTAATGAGATTCTAACAACAGACGAGAAGTGTGGGGGTTGTCCCAGATGTCAAAGGGCAATGTCTAAATTTCACGAGATGGTGGATGATTGCAGACTTTTAGATTTGGGTTTCAAGGGGCAGAGATATACATGGACAAATAGACATGGTGGGGAAAGTTTTATTAAAGAAAGGTTGGATCGCTTTCTTTGCACTTTACAGTGGAGATCTTTATTTCCACAAGCACGGGTATGTCATCTTGATTAGTGGAGTTCAGATCATCGGCATTTGTTAATTACTAGTATCCTTCACTCTCAAAATTCGGTGGATTCAAATTATAAGAGAGTTTCCAGATTCTTTTTCAAGGAGGCTTGGATGAGTGATGACGAGTGTAGAGCTAAAGTGGATGGTGTGTGGAGACAAGCTTGTGTGACAGAACCTATCTAACGACTTGAAAGTAATTTGTTAGGGACTGCTACCAACCTAAAACAGTGGAACATTGATAAGAAAAAGGAACAAGACAAGCAGCTAAATTCTTTTCACGCAGAATTGAAGTCCCTTAACAATGGGGGTAGTATGGCACAGGCAAGGATTTAGGAGATCGAAATAGAAATAGATAAAATTTTGGAGTATAGAGAGATCTATTGTAGACAAAGGTCTAAGGAACTATGGCTTAATGTGGGAGATAAAAATACCAAGTTCTTTCACTCTAAAGCTTCCCAAAGGCGAAGAAGAAATAAGATCTTGGGTTTAATGACTGAGGAGGAGACTTGGAAAGATAAGGGGGAGGAAATCTGAGATATTGTGGTAGATTATTCTCCAAAATTTTTACTTCCCTTATTCAGTTGGTGGGTGGGTTGGAAAATTTGGGATCTATTGTGCACCGAAAAGTTTTTGAAGAGATTAATTCTGACTTTGATGACAAGCCCTTTTCTAAGAAAGAGATAGTGTTGGCTCTGAAACAAATGGCGCCTACCAAAGTGCCTAGGCCTGATGGTCTACCTCCTCTTGTTGGTCAAAATGTGCTGGAGATCCTCAATAAAGGTGTTTCTATGGGTAGTTTGGGGCAAACTTTGGTCGCACTTATACCCAAAGTTAAAACATCGTTGTGGGTGGGAGATTATAGGCCTATACATCTGTGCAATACGGTTTATAAACTAGCTGCAAAAGTCTTAGTGAACAGGCTCAAACCAATTTTGGAAAAGGTAATTTCACCAAATCAAAGCGCATTTGTCCCCAGGAGATTGATCACGGATAATATTGTGGTAGGTTTTGAATGTCTGCACACTCTGAAGAACAGGGGATCTAGATCACATGGTCAGCTAGCTCTCAAACTTGATATGAGTAAAGCTTATGATAGAGTCAGTTGGGCCATCTAAAGGGTATGATGTAGTGTTTAAGGTTCAATCAATCTTGGATCAACGGGTGATGAATTGTGTGGAGTCAGCTTCTTATAGGTTTTTAATTAATGGTGAACCGATAGGCCAACAAGAGGCCTGAGACAAGGTTGTCTCTTATCCCCATATGTTTTTCTTATTTGTGCTGAGGGCTTGTCTGCAATGCTAACCCAAGCTGAAAATAGTGACTCCCTACATGGGTTAAAGGCGGCAAGAAGTGCTCCCACCATCTTTCATCTCTTTTTTACAGATGATAGCTTGGTATTCACCAAGGCAAGGAAGGAGGAGTGCGAAGTTCTTAAAGATGTTCTCAATAGGTATGAATTTCTCTCTGGGCAAATGATTAATTTTCAAAAATCAGCTTTAGCTTTTAGCCTCAATACTCCCCCTTCAGTTAGACAAAAGATCAAAAGCCTTTTTAATATGGATACTGTATCCTGTCATGAGAAGTATTTGGGACTTCCCTTCAATGGTTGGTAAGAATAGGAGGAGGGTGTTTGATTTTATTAAGCAAAGGGCGAGGTAGAGGCTTCAAAGTTGGAAACAAAACCTTTTCTCTGTTGGGGGAAAAGAAATTCTCATTAAAGCTATAATGCAGGCCATCCCAACGTTTGCTATGAGCTGTTTCAAACGCCCTGTTAGTCTATGTTCTGAAATTTAGAGAATGTGTTCTAATTTTTGGTGGGGATCTTCGAGGGATAAGAAAAGAGCACATTGGATGTCTTGGAAGAAAATGTGCTTTACCAAAAGTTGTGGTGGAATGGGTTTTCGAGACGTGGAAGCTTTTAATCAAGCCATGATTACCAAACAAGGTTGGAGAATCCTCTTCTCTCTTCAGTCACTTATGGCTAGAATTTTAAAGGCTAGGTATTTTCCCTCTTCCTCCTTCCTGAAATGTAATTCTAGCAATTCTCCCTCATGGGTTTGGAGAAGTATTCTTTGGGGTCACGAGCTTTTGCTCAGAGGTGTTAAATGGAGTGTTGGTGGTGGAAATAGTATCCTGGTGTATGATGATCCTTGGATTCTAAGGGATTTTTACCAAAAATTTTGTCTCCAATGCTGCTAAATGGGAGTACTTTGGTTTCTGATCTCATCAGAACTGATAGAACATGGGACGTGGATCTAATTAAATGTAGCTTTGTTCTGGATGAGGCTGACTTAATTCTTTCCATTCCGTTGAGTAAGAATAAAGAGATGATTCTGTGTACTGGCAATATGAGAAGAGAGGATCCTTTACAGTTAAAAGTTTCTAGAGTAGCTTTTCAGGCACTCTCCAATGGAGTCGGTACTAGTTCTCGATCTTCCTCCCCTTTTTGGAAACTAATTTCGAATTTGAATTTACCAAACAAAATAAAAATTTTTGGTTGAAGAGCGTGTAAAGGAATTTTGCTTACTTTTTCTTTGCTGGAAAGAGGGGTATTGTGGTTTCTGATCTCTGTCCCTTGTGCTCTGTGGAGGGGGAAACAGTAGATCATGTTCTAGTGAAGCGTAAAGAAGCTAATAAGGTCTAGTCCCACCCTTCTGAGTTTGTTGTCAGGGTAAGCTTTCTGTTCGAGAAAAGAAATAAGGAGGAGATAGGTTTTTCATGGTTGCTGCTCAGTTTATCTGGTGGAGGAGGAATTGCTTTGTTCGAGATTTAGGTGGTGATTCTGCTCAGTGAATTCGGGAGAAATCTGGTGATCTTATCAGAAGAATGGAGGAACTTGCTGAAGTTTATATTCCTTCTACCTCTCTATCTATCTGACCATTGATTATGAAAGGTTGGATTCTGCCAACTTCTTTTTTAAAGTGCAACGTAGATGCTGTGGTAGACTCGAGAAGGAATGGATTGGTCTAGGTGTTATAATCAAGAATGCAGAACATATTTGTTTGGCTGCAGCAGCATTCAGCAAGGTTTGTAGACCAGATGTTGAGTGCGATAGACTCAAGAAGGAATGGATTGGTCTAGGTGTTATAATCAAGAATGCAGAACGTATTTGTTTGGCTGCAGCAGCATTCAGCAAGGTTTGTAGACCAGATGTTGAGTTAGCTAAAGCAAAAGCTATCTTTGAAGGAATCCAGTTTATTAGGAGGAATGGTTTTGCAACTATCCTGGTAGAATCAAATGCATTGAATGTAGTTGATATGTGTAATGGTTTTTTGGTTGTGAGAGGAGTTATTGATAATGTAATTCATGATATTAGGGCCTCTCTCCATCATATTCTGGTGTTCGCTCTGTGCAGTTTGCACCTAGAGTTGCAAATTCTGTAGCTCATGAGATTGCTAAATGGGCGGTTTGTCTCTGCTCTTCTACTGTCTGGTCTCGTCAATTTCCTGCTTGGTTGATATTTTGCTGTGAAGCTGATATTCGTTATAATGTTTCTAGTTTTATTTAATAAAATCACTGCTTTTATAAAAAAAAAAAAAAAAATAGTATTTAACTGAGAGTACTTCTTTAATCAATCATGATTGTAATCTCTGAACTTAATTTGATCATGCTGATTCCAATGGTTGTGATTGAACTCTGACTTCCTAGGACCAAGACTTGAGTTCAGCTGATTATACTAGAATTACTTTATAGCACACAGGCTGCTAGTTGGAGAAACCTGAGAGAAGCAATTGCTTGTGCTTGGAGAAACCTGAGAGACCACTATATTGAGCTTGGAACAGAGGTCTTGAAAACAAGTAGCTGGAAGAGCCTTGGTGAAGACATTAGCTGCATGGGTTAGAATGCAAAAGAACTGTCTTTGCTAGTAAGTCATGTATGTACTTTGATTGTGTCAGAACTAGATTAGGACTGTCCCTGAAAGCTACAAAGCCTAGAAAGTACCTGATGGGACCTAGTTCTTTTAGAGCAAAACTGCTTTTAGGTGTCTTTTATGGTCTGATGAATTAGAGCCGAACTACTTCCAATAATCAAGATGTCAGCTACATAGATCAAGATGTAGATAACATGTGAACCCTTCTTGATAAACAAGGAAGCGTTATCTTGTGCATTGGTGAATTTCTAGTTTAGCAAAATAGACCTAAGCTTGCTAAACCATGTTCTTGTGGCCTGCTTAAGGCTATAAAGAGCTTTATCTAGTTTACAAACATAATTTGGTTTTGAAGGATCACTGAAGCCCTCAGGTTGTTCCATAAAAACAAACCCATTCAACTCCCCATTTAAGAAGGCATTGTTAATATCTATTTGTTCAATTTCCCAATCAAAAGTAATAGCTCGTGTAAACATGATTCTGACAGTGGAGGACTTCACTACCGGACTGCATGGATCAAGAAAATCTACTTCCTTTTATTGATGAAGACCTTTAGCAGTAAGGCAAACTTCGGAAACATTAACTTGAAAAGAAAGTCAAATTCATTAAAATTGACATTCCTTGAAATGTAAATTCTCTCATGTGAATCTTGTTGATGCAAAAGCTTTCACACCAGCAAGTAAGAAGAGGTCTCTAGTCTATTAGCCTATGGTTGAAGACATCCTTACTAGTGTTAGGGACGTTAGTACCAAGAAACACCTAAGGATGCCCTAGAGTCCTTCAACTCACCTTCGTTGGATAATTACAAGGCTAGAATGACCTCAGGTGCAAGTTAGGTCCACTTTTGCTTTGGCCCTTAGTAGGAGATGAGGTGGATCCAAAGGGGGTTAGCACTTAAGCGTGACAACTCTTAGCTCCCCTAGCACTTGCAAAACAGAGAAGATTAGCAGGGCTCATCGACAGATTAGCCAATGAAGACCCTCTAATGCTTAAATCAAATGGGAAGGACAAAGACAAACCCTTAGGAAGGGTAAATATAACATAAGTATATAAGAATAATGGAAATTGAGGTATACTTTCCTTTACCGTTTGATGGGAGATCTTAGAAAGAGATTGACTTACGGTCTCCTTGACTCCCTTCCACCAAAAAGGAAATGAAGGATTGAATTAGGTGATATGAACTCTTTACTAGCTTGAAAAGTATATTTGGTGCCCTTAGATTTCCCAGGGTAGCACTATGAGGTTTCCTCAGTGAACGAGATTTATGTTATTTCTTCAGCTCTTCGCCTTTTATAAGATTAGATGTCATGGAGACATCGTTCTTGTAGACCAGAAGGGGTTGAGATCCCTTGAATTTTAGAGAATGAACCCCACACCCCCCTAAGATCTTCTAGAGTTTTATGACCAATTGTTCCTCCCTTTGATTGAACAATGCTTTTATATATTGCCTCATTGCTTGGTTCTAGTGCTTCCACGTGTCATCTTCTTGTTGGTCAAGATTTCCTTTGATTTTGCCTCTTCTCTGTTGGCATGTTTGGTTTTTCCACGTTCTCCTTACTTGGTCGATCCTTGTTTGTCTACTCTGACATAAGGTTAGGTGACTGATCGAAGTCCCTTATTTTTCCCTTTGTAACCTAACTTCTGACATCTACTCCCCAAAGCCTAACAACTGCCCTCTAGCATCTCACACCTCTAGGTATCTATCTTGTTTAGGCCTGTTGTCAAACCTGAACTCCCTATCACTCTGACGATGAAAGTGGCTATTGGATGACATGGTGGCTTGTGTTTGAATGTCAAAGTGAGTCTTCCTCGGTTCATTTTTCCACCACTTGTCTGGGGTATTTTGAACCTTTCTCCCATATTCACTCAAAGTGATTGAGCTGGAGCTTATGGCTCTCATTAGGCTTTCCTTTTGGGTTTCTCCTATAGGTCGACATTGGGCTTATCCCCCATGCTTCTCTTACGAATTGACCCTGGACTTCTCCTTTGAGTTTCTCCTACGGGCCAACCTTAGGTTTATCTCTCAAGCTTCCTCTTTGGATTTCTCCTATGGGTAGACCTTGGACTTGTCCTTCCCTTAGGCCTCTTTCCTAGGTTGACTTTGTAAATTAATGGGTTTTATGATCTGAGTCCATTTTAATTTTATAAAGCTAATTTCCTCTCCAAACAAATCTAAACACATATAATCCTTATGAGGTAGACTTTAATCCACAAAGATACATTTTAATGTATAAAACCCAAATTTCCCTATAGAGAAAGGTCTAATGTAGGGGTAACATACACAACTAAAAGATTGGAAATAGTTGTAGTCGGGGTTTTTTGTTGAAGAGAATTTCATATGGTGCTCTGTGTTTAAGTAATGGAGTAGGAAGGTTATCGATCAGGATTGCGGCGGTTTGAACAGTTTCATACATAATTGTAATAGTTTTTTTTTTTTTAAAGATACCACTAGCGGTGAGAATGACTCAATATGAGTGATCACCAAACTAAATACACACTCTCTATCTGCACTCCATATTGGAAGATGATTATATAATTGTAATAATTATTTTGTATTTTGTGTGTATATCATAAAAGTTTGCTTTCAATGCCTTTGATTAGAAGAGAAATTAATCTCTTGGGAATAGTTGAAACATGTATCTCCATTATTAATTTTTTTTTTAAAAAAAAAAGAAGAAGAAGCTTTCTCCTGTGTTTTAAACACATATTAAATCTAGTAATGTAATTTTATATAGTTTAGAGTTCAAACTTCGAAGTGCTTGATTTTTGTTTGTCATGCTATATAGACATGGGCAGGATCAATAGAGACATACACTTTTAGATACTTTTTGACATTTTTAATCCATTAAATCTTGATGGCCTGTGGTGATGCTTACATGAGATATTTTTTATATTATTACTTTCTTTTAACAAAATTTAAATTGAAAGAAGAAGAGGCATGTAGTCATAGTTCACTTTCGCTCTATAAAAGCAAAAACTTTAACAGATTGTGATTAAACCTCACTAAGAACAGAACTTTACATAGAAACACAGACGGTCCAATAATTTATATTTCCTCGTCTTTGCTTTCTTCATACATACTAAGGCCATTGTAGGAAGGTATACACACAACAAAGCATAGGAGAACCTTCCCCACGAAGTGTATCATTGAGAATCGATAGTTATCGAATTTGTTTCACATACAGATCCCAGAGTCCATCCAAAACAAAAGGAAAGATTATTATATCCAAGAAAGAAGGCAATGAACTTTAGATAATAAAAGCCCAAATATGGGAAGAAGGAACAAGATTGCTCACAGAAGCTTGAGCAAATTTAAAGGAATCTCCCAACTAGTTTTCTGCTTCATTAGAGGAAGGATCATTAAGGATGCTCATATCAAGACAGAGCACTCTGGAACTGGGTTTCCACTTGTCTAAGAGAGTTATTTCCAAGACCAAGGCAGCAGGAGAAGATGGTGCTACAACATACCATTATTGAATGATCATTAGATGCTTTAACAATCGAGGACATAAACTAAGAGCCAGGCAAGATGGTTGTTCAGCTGTAACTAAATTGTGTTCTGACAACCAAGCCTTTGTTGAATTTCACCCTTCTCACTTCTTTGTGAGGGGTCAGGTTTTCAAGAATCTTCTTCAGGGACATCTTTGTAATGGTCTCTACAAACTGAGTCTTGCTTCAAATTTTCCGAAGTCCTCTGCATCAATATCATCTTCTAACCTTGCAACAACTTATTAGCACAATATAATGATGTCCATCTAGACTTGGACATCAAACTTTTCCTAAGTTAGTTAGCAAAACGTCATAGACTTTCTTTTGGACTTTCAAATTTAGGAGCAATGAAACCTTTTGAAGGTATTCATTCAGACTTATGGGGTGCTGCTCCTATAAGTCTGTCACAGGAGTGAGATATTTTTTGCTTTTTACTAATAACTACACCACATTTACATGGTTGTATTTGTTACACAACAAAAAAGAGACATATTCTACCTTCCTCATATTTAAAAGCATGGCAGAAACTCAATTTAATTGCAAAATAAAAACCCTTCAAACCGATGGGGGAGGGGAATATACAGGCAAATCTCACAGGAACTTGCCAACCGTGGTATAAAACGCAGAGTTTCATGGCCCCATACACCTCAACAAAATGGGACAGTAAAGAGAAAAAAATAGACATATTGTGGACGTTGGCATTAGCTTACTAACACATTCTGGCATACCTTTATCTTAAACAGCAGCCTACTTAATTGACAGATTACCTATCAAAGTATTAGATCTCAAAATACCCTTTGAATTACTTTACAAGAGGCAACCAACCTATAAGTCTATCAAAGTTTTTGATTGTGCCCGCTATCCATTCTTGAGACCTTATAATAACAATAAAATGGAATTTCAACCCTCTAAATGTGTTTACCTTAGTTTTAGCTCACATCACAAAGGGGTAACTATGCCTTGATAAAAAGTCAGGTAGAATATATGTCTCACGTCATGGGATCTTTAACGAAAAATCTTTCCTATTTAAGTCTCAAAATTCTACTCCTAAACCAGATGAAATTATTGAATATCATCGTAATCATTTTAACATCCCCTCTAACTTTCCTTCATTCCTCTCTCACTCAAACATCAACCTCAATCTCTTCAAAGTCTGTATCTCATTCAAATTTACCATCTTCACCGTATATCCCTTCCGTAGATTCAGCCTCTAAAATAGATTCTTCTTACCCTTCACCACTTCCATCTAGTCCATCTGGTGCTACTAACAATCAGTTCTCTTCATCAAGTACTGAGTATGGAAATACGGACTTGCCCAAATATGTTGATGCAGCGAATCTTCCTTTTCCTTTATCAGCCCTATAATTCATAGGCCACCTGATTCTACTAATGCTCATACTATGTGAACCAGGTCTAAAGCAGGAATTTATGAGACAAAGGTATGGCTGTCTCAGAAAACATCTCCCTATCCTGAATTGGTTGAACCTTCCTCAGTAAAACAAGCACTCCACTGCCCTTCTCAATGGATTGCCGCCATGAAATTTATGCATGCTCCAACAACAGTACGCAAGCTGTTAAACGCATACTTTGGTACCTTAAAGGCGCTCCATGGCTTGTCATTTCCTTTCAATCATCTGCTAATCTCAATCTCTTATGTTACACGGATGCTGACTGGGCTAATTGTCCAGATGACAGAAAGAGCACAGGAGGTTATTGTGTCTACGTAGGTCCCTAATCTCATCTCTTGGTGTTCAAAACAAAAATGTTGTCTCTAGGTCAAGTGAAGAATCTGAGTATCAAGCCTTAGCAGATGCCACAGCTGAATTAAGCAATACATGTATTATCTTTTGTTGGTTTTTAAAAGAAAAACTACGAAGAAGGAGAGAAAGCAGAAGCATTTTTGTTACAGAAAGGCACACATACAGAGATTTTTCATTCATATTTATATATATACATTCAAAGTACAAAGCAGGTAAGTCTCCTACCTGCTCCATCAATTTGTCTCCCTAACTTTAAGGAGAGTCACAAATTAGTAAACATAATTACAAAATATCATTACATTCTCTACCAAATCCTACAGCATATGGGCTACACATTATACAACCAAAAAAAGAAACAAAATTTAGTTACCTAAACTGACAACAAAAACATCACTGCCTTAACACTCCTCCTTGATGTTTTTGCTAGAAACACCAAGCTTGAGCCTTAGTGTTTCAAACTTTTGCTTTGGTAATGCTTTTGTCAAAATACCTGCAATTTGAAATTCTGACTTGCAAGGGTTCAAGCGTATTTCTTTCTCCCTTTTAGCCTCTCTTACAACATGATATAGGATTTTTTTGCCATAGTCACTGTTGATTGATTGTCACAGAACACCTCTGTAGTTTCCTTTTGTTGTTGCTTTAAATCATTTAATACTTTTCTCAACCAAATAGCTTGGTTGATAGTAGCTGCAACAACTATGTACTCAGCCTCAACTGTTGATTGTGCAATAGATTCTTGTTTTTTGAATTCCAACTAAATGCACCAGAATTCAAAAAAAATACATATCCGAAAATGCTCTTCATGTCCTCAATAGAACCAGCCGAATCATTATCAGTGTAGCCTATCATCTTCAAATCACTTGATTTCTTGTACCAAATTCCCATATCTTCAATTCCCTTAATGTATGCAAGCACTCTTTTTGTAGCTTTAAGATGCAGCTCACTAGGATTCTACATGAATCTTGATAACAAACTAGCTGCAAACATGAGATCTAGTCTTGTTGCTGTTAAGTATAACATACAACCAACTAAGCTTCTATAAACTCCTCCATCCACTTTGCTTGCTCTATCTTTCTTGCACAATCGTTCATTTTGCACCAAAGGAGTGCTTACAGGCTTGTAATTTTGCATTCTGAATTTTTTTAATACTTCATTTGCATATTTTCTTTGGCATATGAAGATCCCATGCTGAGTTTGGTGAACCTCCATACCAAGAAAAAATATCATCTCCCCTAGATCAGTCATCTCAAACACCTTTTTCATTTCAGTTTTGAAGTTCTCTATTAAAGTTGAAATGTTTCCTGTCACAAGCAAGTCATCAACATATAGAGAAACAATCAACAAATCACCATCAACCTGCTTCACATAAAGAGTATGCTCATTCATACTCTTAATAAATCCAAGACTCCTTAAATAATCATCAATCCTACTATACAAGGCTTTAGGAGCCTGTTTCAAACCATATAAAGTCTTGTAAAGCTTGTAAACTTTGTCTTCATCATTTAAAATTTGAAACCCTTTAGGTTGTTCAACATAAATGTCTTTTTGAAACAAACATTCAAAAAGGTTGACTTCACATCAAGTTGGAAAATTTTCCAACCATTTTGAGCTGTCAAGGCTATTAGCAGCCTTATTGTGTCATATTTTGCAACTAGAGCAAATGTCTTTGTAAAATCAACACCATACTCTTGTGAATAAACCTTGACAACCAATTTTGCCTTAAGTTTGTTAATAGCACCATCTGAATTGTACTTGATTTTAAAAACCCATTTTACATCAATTACTTTTTTGTTTTCAGGTCTATCAACCAAACTCCAAGTCTCATTCTTTTCAATTGTATTCAGCTCCTCCTGTATTACTGCTTTCCATTCATCAGATTTTAAGGCTTCATATAATCTAAAGGCTCCAACATAGCTGTATTGTATCTGTCATAAATTTCAACCAAGGATCTAGTGCCTCTCACAGAAACTTCTGTATCCGAGCCTGAATTTTCTTCAACCTCGACTTGATCATAAGAAATGCCAACTCCTTATTGACTTCTCTCAACAGATTCGACTTGATTCTTGTCCTAGTTCCACATGCACTCTCATCAAATTTCACATTCCTACTCACCAACACTTTTCCCGTCTCAACATTAAAGATTCTATAACCTTTTGAAATGATGTTATAACCCACAAAGATCCCAACTTTAACTTTCTTGTCAAGCTTATCTCTTTTGACATCAGGTACATGAATGTAACATAGGCTCCCGAATATCCTGAGATGCTCTAAAGCTGGTTTAACACCATACCAAGCCTTAAATGGAGTTTTATCTTTCACAGCTTTGGTTGGAAGTTTGTTGAGCAAAAACACTGCCGTATTAACTGCTTCTACCCAAAATCTTTTAGGCAACCCCTTCTCATAAAGCAAAAATCTTACCATCTCCATGACTGTTCTATTTTTCCTCTCACTTACTCCATTTTGTTAAGGAGAGAAAGTGACTGTCAACTGATGTTCTATTCCAACTTCAGCACAAAATCTATCAAACTTGTTTGATGTATATTCAGACACGTTATATGATCTTATCACCTTAATGTTGCAATTTGCTTGGTTTTCCACCAAAGCCTTGAACTTATAAAACACATCAATTACCTCCGATTTTTGCTTTAAGAAATAAACCCAACACATCTTGGTATAATCATCTATGAACAAGAAGAAATATTTGCTTCCATCTAATAAGGGTGTCTTCATTGGTCCACACATATCAGTATGGATCAATTAAAGCCTCTCAGATGCTCTCCATGCTCTATTAGTAGGAAATGGCAATTTACTTTGCTTTCCAAATTGACAAATGATAGGAAAGTTTCAAGTTAAGTCTTTGTGATGCAAGTTTTTAAGTGCAACATAATTAAAGTGACCAAATCTCTTGAGCCACTAAATAGATTCATCAACTACTGTGGTGCTTACATGCAAATTAGTCTCTTTCCACTTAATTGGAAAGCCTTTATCTCTTATTTTTATAGTCATCAATTCACAACCATTATGATCAACAATTGTGCATGACATATTATGAAAATGCAATGAGTAATTCTTCTCAAGCATTTGACCCACACTAAGTAAACTCAAATTAATTTAAGACATAAACAACATGTCATATATGTATTTGATACCTGTTGAAGTCTTAACAGCAACAACTCATTTGCCTTTGACATCAACAAGTTCTTCATTTCCAATCATCACTTTTGAGTTGTATGACCGATCTAGTTTCCTGAAATTGCTCAAATCAGGTGTCATGTGATTGGTACAACCATTGTCAACAAGCCAAGTATCAGTAGAGCCACTTATTGCATAACATGTAGCAACAAATAACTCTTCAACATAATGTTGTTGTTGATTTTCTACCACTTGTGCCTGCTGCCTTTGCTGATCATTTTTTTCTTGCATACCCTCTCCACATGGCCAAATTGCTTACACAATCTACATTGCACACCTAACCTAAACCAGCAATAATTCTCAAAGTTTTGCAATGAGGACATGGAAAATATTTTTTCTGGCCTTCATCTTCTCTTTATCCTTTTTCTTACCAGGTTGCTTTTTCTCTCCACCTTGAGCTTTCCCTTTTTGTTTTGCAAGGAGAGCCCCTTCAATAGTCTTTTCTTGTCTCATTGATCTCCTTTGCTCTTGATCTTGAAAGGCATGAACAAGCTTAGACAAAGAGATTTGAGTTAAATCCTTTGAGTCCTCAAGAGAAGAAATTTTGGACTCATATCTTTCAGGCAAATTCACAAGAACTTTTTCAACAACTCTTTGATCTAATAGATCCTCTCCAAAAAGCATGATTTTGTTAACAACTTCCATGAGCTTGTCAATGTATTCTTTGATGGTTTCATTGTCCTTCATCCTCAAAACTTCAAATTCTATTTTTAAGTTTGGAATATGCATTTGCTTTGTTCTTTCGCTCCTCATATACATTTCCTTTAGCTTATCCCAAGCTTTTTTTGGGGTTTCACAAGCCATAATTCTTGTGAAAATTGATTTTGAGACTACAACCTGGACATATGATAAAGCTTTTAGAGCTTTTGCAACTTCTTCTTCATGAGCCCTTATTTGGTTAAGAGTTGGATTATTTCCCAAAGACTATGGTTGCCTTTCGATTTCAACCCGCTACCATAAACCAAGACCTCTCAAGTAAGTTTTCATCTTAATAGCTCAAGCTTGATAGTTTTCACTATTAAAAATTGTTAGTGTAAGAGTTGTAGTATTGTTGAAAGCCGTGGGTCTGAAGTCTAAGATTTTTAGGACCTTTTGAGGAGAAGCCTTATTGGTTTCCTGTCTTTGTAAGTAAGAAACACAGGCTCTCTAAGATTAGAGAATCTTTGATACAATTTGTTGGTCTTTAAAAGAAAAACTAAGGAGAAAAAGTATAGCAGAATAGAAAAGCTTTTTTGTTATAGAAAGGCACACACACAGTGATTCATTCATATTCATATATATATATACACATGCAAAGTACAAGGCAGGTAATTATCTTACCTGCTCCATCACTTTGTCTCCCTAACTTTAAGGAGACTCACAAATTAGTAAACATAATTACAAAATATCATTACATTCTCCATCAAATCCTATAGCATATAGGCTACACATTATACAACCAAAAAAAGGAAACAAAATTTAGTTACCTAAATTGACAACAAAAGCATCACCGCCTTAACATTTTTCAATAAAAGCCTTTTTTTTTTTTCTTTTAATTAAAGTTGTTGGAGTTAGGAATCAGTTAGTGCACCATGACATCCCAACTAGGTTGGCACCTCCCTAGCACCATCATCATCTACCCATCCCTACCACTTTATTAAAAGAAGAGAGAGAGAGAGAGAGAGAGAGAGAGAGAGAGAGAGAGAACAAAATACAAAAGGTTCAAAATAAAAAATCAACAAAATAAAAAATTCGACTTTTGACAAACATTATTAGAAACTAAAGAAGTGCAAAAACTTGGAGTGCTCTACCACCAAATAACAGAAACTATATTAGGAGTTTAAGAAGTTCATGAATCTGTTGAATGATTACACTCATGATAAATATGGGTGATAATAAACTTCATCGGTGACAACAAATCTAAGTAATGAGACCGATGAAAGGCTACCAAAAAAGCAGAGTTGCTCTCAAGCTAAGTCTTGTGCCAACAAAACTCACAAGTATAAACGAGAGCATGAATAGCAGTTGTGAAAAGGACTTGGGTATCCTTAAAAATTGCCTTATTCAGGAAACCAAATCACCAAAGTCATAGCTATGATAAAGGCTTTCTAGAAAGTTTGTAGTGCAGAATTGAGTCTTGCTTCCAGAGCCTCATGCTAGAGATCAATAATCAAGATTTCGATTAGAATACTTTGATCAAAACTGTAGGAGATGGCCTGCCACAATGAATAGGAAAAAAGGCAAGTCAAGAAAAGATGGAAAATAGACTCCTAAGCCCCTAAGGACAAACAATAACTAGAAACTATAAAAAAATCCTGTCGTTGAAGAGCACACTCAATTGGAAACAAAAGAAAACAACCATATGAACTTATATTTTCGTAATTCTTTATATAAATATAACAAATAAATAAATAAACAACTAAGTATTACCTTCACTGCACCCTAATACTGTCACACCCACTTATCACAACAGATACTCCGTATTGGCTTTTTCCTGCTTCAGAGATGAAGGTAAAAGGGCCAAGATGATCCAATCGAAGTTGAACTACAACATTAGATAATTATAAGATTGATATATATGCCATATCTAACTTCATGAATAGTTAGGAAAATTACATTCCAAGTTAGCTTATGCCACGATTACAGTCATACTCAACTCTAAAGTCTTGTTAAGACTATACTCCATTTTTGGATTCAAATGGTCCAGTTGGTATCCCACACTAAAACACAATACATTAATGAATAGAAATAAAGCAAAAAGCTCAATCTAAAAAGATAAAAATATTGTCACATCCCAAGCAAATATAATAATGTCATTAATTATGCTAATGAAACAATTTTTTATTTCCAAACTTCCAAATGTGGTTGATGTGCTATTAGGCCCATCTTCTGGAATTTTGCATTGCTAGTTTGTCAAACCGTGACATTCTACTTGATATTGACAATAAAGTAAAAAAATTATATGTATCACAATCAAAGTTTTTCCAGTTGAATTGAAATGAAACAACAACAAAGTAATTACATATCTATTTTAAAAATGTTTTACAATACTATCATTATCTTATTGACATTTCAAATTACTTTTTGCAAAGTATAAGACTTTAAAATTAAAGTTAAAATTGTGATATGATTACCATATAAAGTTGGAATTTGGTGTACCTACATATGTATGCTTGAAATGATGTTAGATACATTGGTCCCTCTAGCTCACTCTTTGAATCCAGGATCATTTATTAATTGACAGAGTTCTTCCAACTGGACCACAAATGTTATTCATTAAGATTAAGGATCAATACCCTTAATCATAGCAATTCATTGAGCACTAACTTAATCACAGCAATTCATGCCACTCCAACTGATGAGAACCCCGTATATAACGATACGACACCCACAAGCAAATTGAAACACAACCCCAAGAAAGATTAAAACAGGTTTATAAAATAAAGAACTTTGACCCATTGATTATATGTCAATCAAAAAACCCAAAGTTATAAAAAACTTTGACCCAATGATTAGAACTCAATCAAGAACCAAAATTATAAAAGAATGATATTGACGCCACTCCCAAGATATAGATGAGAAGGTGAGAGATAAGTCATGGTTTCGATCGCTACAAGCAAAACTTGATAAGATCACATGTTCTTTGAAGAACAAAAGAGAAAACTCTCTCAATAATTTTTATTCATCATCCAAAACTTGTCTCTACAGTGATTACATGGCCTTAAATAGATGCTAGGAAGAAAACACTAAAAGAAACCCTAGGGCAATTGTCATGCATAGCTAGTAAATTGAATTGGAAACAATCTTATAGCAATAATGCCTTACAATTATAGAAATTAAATTGTTTATGACTAAGGAAATAAAATAAAAACTAAAATGGTATCTAGTTGACTTGAAAATCAGGAAAGAAATCATCCATTCTTGGAAAGTCAACATGCTAATTAATTGCTCTGAATTTGGCAAATAATCTCCAGCAATTACTAATAATCAACTCCATTTATTGCTTCAATCACATTGATTATTTCTTGATCTTCTGCTCAAACCATCTTGGACTTCTCCATTTTAAATCAGCCCATATTTCTTGGATCACATCACCAACCTTCAAACAAGACCTAAAGGAAGGCAAAGAAGTAGAGCTCTGCTAAATTCATGGTTTTGTTTTATCTTCAAAAAAAATAAAAAAATAAAGAAATAAAGAAAATATTTTCAATTAGACAAGGATGAGATTGAGGAAAGAATGGTTTGAAATTTTGAAAATTGCTATGCATTCTACTTTTAGCGTAGTAAGAACATAGAAACTATAATCCATCCTAGAATTATTACATTTTAAAAAAATTAAATAAGATAATCACATCTTCTAATGAATTTTACTCAATTAGATAATGTTAATGCCAATATGTACTGAGTTTTAACTAGTAAAAGTCCCTAAATTTTGAAAATAAATATTTGGAGAAAAAAAGAAAAAGGAAAACAAATACCAATTGGTTGGCTTGCAAAGTGAAACAGATTTTGGTAACTTATGTTAAAGTCTAAAAGTTGAATATATATACTTACTTGAAATTGGGTAAGAACAAGGTTTATGTGAAAATTTGAATCCTTGGCAAATGTTGCAAGTCTCCTTTCAGTCTACCTCATCAATAAAATTAAATAGTTACCAAAAGAAATCCAAATATGGCAATGATATCTGACATAACTTGGTTATATTATATCATTTTTGCAACTAAATGTCTCATGTTAGTCCACCTCATCAATAAAATGAAATAGTTATCTAAAAGAAATCCAAATGTGGCAATGATATCTGAGATAACTTGGCTATATCATTTTTACAATTGAAAGCAGATTGTCTATTATTTAAAAGATATAAGACTTGTCATGCTGTTTTGGTCTTCAATTTTGCTAACCCTTCATCCAATTCCGGTAACTCAAGACATTCCTGTGTTGGAAAAATTAAAGTTACTATACATTGAACTTAATAAAATTCTAATTCCAGTTATAAAAAGTTCTATATGAGCTTTTTTATCAATACTATCGTAATCTTAATTATGATCATAAGTGATTAAAACTCTCATGGTTTTAAATGATCAATATCACCCATGACCACCATGATCGTTCTTTTTTCTAAATCCAAAGATGTTAATAAACCTCAAAATGACTCTATAAACAGATATATTGTAAAGTATGACACAGCAATAGAAAAAAAAAATTATATATGCATATATTATAAAAAAAAACACGATGACAAAGAGAGAGAGACACCACAAATGCATAGATTGTGAAGAAGACGTGGAAACAAACAGAGATAAAGGGAGAGAAAGAATGACCAAAGTGTTGTCCTCAGACAGCAGCACGGAGAATTGAGGTCCCATCTTTTCTAGTGCAATGGACTTGTTGCAGCTTATTATCGATAGACACTTGATTTGGTCTAAAAGCAAAATACCTGACGACTTTCATGCCCCCAAACGAAGCAACTTTGAACAACGGGTGCCAGATCTATTTGCTACAAAAGCTGCTCTGCAGAAACGTCAGGAACTTCCACCAAAAGCTTCACCTTGGTAATATTGTAACTGATGGCTGCCTTGTGAAGAACCATGTTTTCATGGTCATTGGTCATGAAGACGTTGGCTACCATAAGATCATCCACATAGTAGACGAGATGTTTAAGTGGCTTCTTGCTTTTGCTGTGGACTGGAATGTGATATGCAGTGTCTTTGGTGACAGTCAATGGATATGAAAAGTTGATTCTTTGAAAGTTATCATCTTTATATGGCTTCTGCATTGTTGAACGATTAAACATCCAGATCACTAAGTGAAGGGCAACGAAATCTGAGTGAAAATGGGTTCAATTTTTGCTGTACTTAGCTCTATAAGTGGACTGACATGTTATTGATGAGCATGGAAATGATAGATCAAATTTGATTGTGTATGGAGCTTATCAATCTTAAATATATGTTTGTCTGTTGAAATATCAATCGACAATGATGATTCGGTGATGTAGAGAATGATTTTTAATTCTTAAATAATTGAAAAGTTCACAATATTTTTATGCATTTGACCTTTTGGCTTAATAAGAACATACAACTTTATTTCATTCGTAAATCTGGATCTACCATACATTAAAGTTGAGCTATAAAAGCAACCCAAATATGCTTACCTAAAGTTGGGGAAGAAAGAACCAAAGAAAATGAGACTTTCAAGTAAAAGTTTGATGCCTCCACAAACATTGCAGCCTTAATTTAATTCATTCCGTTAAATAAGCTAGATGAACCAATCATCTGAAAGAAACCAAATTATGTTAGTGATAATTATTAACTTTGTTTGTACAACATCAAATATCAAATTTCAATAAATTATGTTCACATACTTTGAGTTACCTTTCACCCTCAATGTCAATGCCAATGCCAATAAGCCTACTTCAAAGTCCAAAGCAAAGCTGTCCACCAATTCTAAAATCAAAGAATAGCGTGCTTGGCACTGAAAGAACAGAGAATAAATGTAAGCGAAACAATAGGAACTAGAAGTTTGAGTAATATTTCTTAATTTGAATTCTAAGAAATGTGCTAGCTTTCTTACAATATAAAATAATAAAAGAAGCCCATCGAATGTAATTAGAGTAATAGCCCGAAACAAAAACAGCTGTGTAGAAGTTAGTAACATCTAAACCTTTTGTAGTAGTAAACCAACTCATTAAGCACAGGGAAGCAACAGCCTGTTAGACCATACAATTAATATTTAGAAATGAGTAGCATGAGTTTTCATATGGGACAATTCTTGATATACCAGAATAGCAACAAAGATTCCAGAGGCTCAACCTGTTAAGCTCTAGAATGAAGCTGTCATTGAAGTAAAATCCCTAAAATAATATTGAAATGCCTAGAAGTAGCTTTCGCTTCCCATAAATCAACCTGTCTTGGTTTTGTATCTTGGAATTGGTACATCATAAGCTAGATCTTGGAAGATTTCCCTTTAACCCATTTCTACCTATAATACATGAAATTATTTTAAAAAAAAAAAAAAAGTTGATTATATATCCTTCTTCATTTATGAGGATGTTAAAACCAGCACTAATTGGGTAGTGTTTCTACTAAATGCCTATACTAACTCTTAATTAACACTTACAATCCATTTGCATAACCTCAATACAACCAAAGAATCGGACTGGGAAGACCACATCATGCCAAACAACTTCCAAAGGACTAAATTTCTGCACATTTACATAGAAGAAATCCATCAGTAAAATCCCAAAGGATAAGCAACAATGATAGAACTTGTAGGTATGATTGAATCTCAAGCCAATCCTCGGCAATTTTCTTCTCATACCTGCCCTGCTGCTTTAAGAGTTCATATTTTCACCTAAAACCACATCCCCATGATTTGGTTAGACAGCATGAAGCTAGCCTTCGTGGACCACCATTTTTTTGTGTTGATCATATCTTTGCTAAATCCAAAAGTGTTAATAAACCTGAAAATAACTCTATAAATGTGTATATTGTAAAGGAAGATGCAATGATAAAGAGTTATAGAAAAGCTGTAACTGTATATATTGTAAAGAAAGATACAATTGCAAAGAGGGATAAATAGATAGGTAGATAAATTAAGAGAGAAAGAGAGAGTGGACAAAGAAAGATAGAGAGACACTGTAAATGCATAGATTATGGAGAAAGACATGATAACAAAGAAAAATAAAGGGAGAGAGAGAATGACCAAAGTGCTGTCCCATCTTTTCTAGTGCAATGAGCTTCTTGTAGCTTATTATCACTAGTCACTTGATTTATCAGACCTATTTACTACAAAAGCTGCTCTGCAACAACTAACAACTTCTAGAAAATGCTTCACCATGGCAGTATTGTGGCTAGTGGCTGCATTGTGAAGAAACATGTTTTCGTAGGCATTGGTCATCAAGATGTTAGCTCCCTTTGGATCCTCGACGCATTGGAGCAGACATTATAGTGGCCCCCTGCTTTTGCTGTGTGATGGAATGTGAAATGCAGTGTCAATGCCAATACCAGTGAGCCTATTTTAAAGAGAGCTATGTTCCAATTCTAGACTCAAGTAGTAGCTTGCTCCACTTCAAAGACAAATAATTAACATAAACGAAAAAGAGGGCTAATTAAAAATGAATCATATGAAAGGAATCCAATTTTGTCACTGACTCATTGATAATATTAAGCAACTTGAGTTTGTACAACAAAATTAACATTGTATATCAAATTTCAATGAATTAAGTTTACATACTTCTAAGTACCATTTACTTTATCATCAATTCCAATAAACCAACTTTAGAGTCCAACCAAAGGCCCCACCAATTCGAGAATCAAATAACAACCTTGGAATTGCAAGAGTAGGAGTATCACTCAGTTGTACAGCAACTTTGCTGGGAAAGTCAGACTAGTGCCACTATGCCAAGAGCCCTTGCCATCTTTCCTCTTCTTGAATCCATGAATTATGCCTGTAAGCAACTCAAGATTAGAACCAAAATATAAATGATGACAAGGACAAACATCATAGAAGTACCTTTGTATTTAACACCTAGTAATTCTAGACTTCCCTAGGTTCACCAATAAAGAACCTAAATTTGGAACAGTTTATTGAAATGACAAAAACCAACATTCCATAGTGTAAAATGTGTGATATGTACATCTAAGGCAGCCATACTATTCCTATACTTTTGAATCATTCAAGCAGAAAAACAGGCTTGGGGACAAAGATATAGCAAAATTTGAGTTTGAGTATTTTCAGTGAATTAAAATTCTAAGAAATGTGCTGGCTTTACTAACATAGAATAGTCCGTCTTAATTCTATACATAACCCACTAAATCATTGCATATTATGAATCTCTTCCTTGCAATAAACGGTTTGGCCTTGAAGGTTGTTGGGCAAGATGCAAGAAAAACTTTACATGATAAAAGCAAAGAGGGTCCTTAAATCTGGTTACATGAGAAAAGTAAAGAGGGTCCTTAAATCTGGTTACATGAGAAAAGTAAAGAGGGTCCTTAAATCTGGTTACTAGTTGACCAGAAAAATCCTTAAATATCCATCTTGGAAATACCATAGCAATTAGAAGTCTTAAGAGAAATTTTAGACCCAATTATCATTCATGTTAGCGTTCCAATAAAACGCTAGTCTCATCCACCTTTTGTCCATCTTCCTGTCAATGGTTGCAGGACAACAATAAGGCTTAGGACGACATAAAGGAACTGGAACTTAAGTTGAAGTGACCAACCTGAATTTATATGATAGAATTGTTGTTTCAACTGCAAAAGCTTCCCACTTTCATTAGCATCCCTAGCTTACAGAACAACAGAGAGCTGCAAATTCACCGCATTTTAAAATTAAGCTTTATGCAAACATAAAAACGTGCAGACCTGGACATACAATATAAAATAATAAAAGAAGCTCATCATAATATAATTACAAAACTAGCTTAAAATACAAACAGTCATATAGAAGTTTAGTGACAAATAAAGCTTTTGTGGTAGGAAACCTGTTATACCATTCACTTAATCTTTAGAAATGAGTAGCATGTGAATATAATGGGATGATTCTTGAGATACAGAATATCGACAAGGATTCAAGAGGATCAACCTATTAAGCTCTACAATGAAGTTATCGTTGAACTGAACTAAATTGAAATCCACAAAAGTAGATTTTGTTTCCCATAAATGAACCTGTCTTGGCTTTGTATCCTGAAATTGGTACATCATAAGCTAGATCTTGGAAGATTTCCCTTCAACCCATATCTACTTGTAATACATGCAAATTAGGTCCTACTTGATGAAATGCCAGCTGTTCAGGAACCTAGTGTCATTCAAAATGATATAAACCAACAGTAGCACAGAATAAAAAGCGTGGGATGTAACATCTAAGGAATACATACTTTTCTTATACTTTTGCATCATTCAAGCAAAAAAAATATGCTTTGGGATGGAGTTAATATTTACACCTACTCTGCCGCTTGATATTTGCAACTCAAATCATACCCCCATGAGTTGGTTAGAAAGCATAAATCTAACCTTCCTGGACCCCCATTTCCTACTGCTGCATCTTTCTCCTACAAATTTTCATTTCAAATAATCATCAACCTTCTACAAGTTCTAAATGAAGTCATATTCTTGATAAGGTAGTTTGAACAGCATAATTGTATTTTACATGTTTAACACATATTGTAATTTAAGCCCTATTCTTTGACAAATCGATGGCTAGACATCTAGATAGTACTAATATCATCACTACCACACAGAAATATTATGTAACTTTGTATAAAAAAACTTCAATAAATGAAGTTGACATACTTTAAAGTCCAATGGAAGGCTGTTCACAAATTGTAAACATCATAACTCAATGCTTCCGGCTGAAAAAACAGAGAAATGATCAAGAGAATTGAAATGTTAATTAACAATGTAGATTAGGTTTAAGGTGTTAGAGATTGACATACCACTAGTGAGCGTTCTAGGTACTAAATGCAAGGGATGTGGGAAATGTTGGGCCACTCTTTTCCTTTATTTCTTTTGCATTCTTCTTTCAGCCTTGGACTGAAATGGCAGCCGTTGCTTGGAAATGGATGTAAGACCTGGGCATCCCTTGATATCCAAAGTGTGAAGTGAAGATGGCAAAACTAGCTCTGAACTGGATGTGAAACCTGGGCAATTCCAAATTTGTAGAGATTGAAGTGAAGATGGCAAAACCAGCTCTGAAATGGATATGACACCTGGGCAATTCAAGATTGACAGAAATTGAAGTGAAGATGGCAAACCCTGGCTTAATACCCATTTCACATTCGGGAATATGTCAATGGACAGAGAAGTTAGAGAATCCGATAACCTCTTTCCCATATCCTGCTCTAGAACTAACAACTCTGCTTCTTGACCCCCAGAAAGATGGAAAGTTGTGAGAGAGGTGAGTTTGTGCAACCCCCACTCAAGCAGTGGCTTATAGAGATTGCCTACACCATTAATGCAGAGAGATGTTAGGTTTGTAGGAAAACCTTCTTTTGGAAATGACCTCATACTTGGACATCCATACAATTTTAAGGTTTTAAGAGAGTCGAGGCTATGGAAGCCTTTAGGTAGACCTTCCAGCTTCTCACAAAAATAAATGATAAGTAGACTTAGCCTATCCTTGGGAAGCCCATCTTCTGCGAAATTCACAATACTTTGACAATAAGATATTTGTATCTCCTGTAGGTGAGTAAGATTGTACAAGCCCTTGGGCATAGTTTTAAGCTTTTTACAATCCCATATAGAAATTTTTTTAAGAGACTTGTTGTTATGAAAACTATCTGCTATTGACTCCAGTTCTGGAACTCCATAGATCTTGAGAGCAGAAAGAGTGACAGGTAACCGCCCACTTAATGATAAGCTTGTGAGAGATACACAGTTGCCAACTCTTAAGTATTCAAGTGGAGATATGTTGTTCCCTTTGTCCAAAATTGATGTACAACTTATCTCCCCATCATCCCACAAATACTCCAATTTATCACAACCCTGTATCTCAAGCCTTTTAAGAGATAAGGGTAATTGACCATTTATTACAAATCTTAGAGAATTACATTTTTCTATATTCAAACTTTCTAGACATGCATTTTTATGATTTATTTCAATAGGTAATGATGTTAGAGCATTGCAATCTGTAATAGCCAATTTACATAAACTGGAAAAGAAACAACTCTTAGGAAATGAGACAAGATCTGGGCAAGATGCAATTTGTAGGTCTGTGATAGAGATGAAGTTTTGTACCCGATGTGGTGGCCTCTCAAGAAAAGCTCCATTCATTTGCCACAAATTGGTGAGCTGCTCATGACCCGTACCACTAATTTGTAGGTGTTTTTCCCCTTGAAAGCAATCCTGTCTTGACTGACTGCCAAACTCCGAAATATTTGAAAATGTCACATACTTTAATGACCTTAAGTCAATGCGACTATTAAACGCTATCTTTCTGCGGTCATTTATGTCTAAATTGCAAAGCATTGGAAAACATGAGAGTGAAACCACCAATTGCTTACAATTTTCGACCATAAATTTCTCCAACAAAGGAAGACAATCAGGTAATCTTCCACGGAGTTTAGGACAATTTATAATAGAAAATTCTTGTAGGCAGAGGAATGCACCATCATGCTCATTTTCTTGGATCGGTTCCCAATGTTCCCATTCTGGCAAATCCTTGAAATAAAGAGTCTGTAGTGACTGAAAAGGCCTTAAACAATGCTAACCACAAAACTCTTTACCTATGCTTTTTAGTTCATTCATCCCTCTAATTGTAAGGTCTTTCAACGATCCTAATAACCCGAGGGAAGGTAAGACTACACAACAATCACATCTTATAAATGTTACGGTGGTCAATTTGGAGAACGAAGGATCTTCCACCCATGATGGAAATTTAATACCACAATAGAATTCGTCAAATTTCCCATCTTGGATGGTAACTTCGTAAGATTAGAACAATCTTTTAATTTCAAAATCAACAAGTTAATTAAAAAACTTGTTGATTCAGGTAAGCTTTTGATTCTCGTACCAGAAAGATTAAGGTGTCGTAGATGTCTCAAATCACCAAATGATTTAGGTAGCTTTGTAATATAAGAATTCTCTAAAGATAATGTCCTAAGTTTCTTAAATTTTGGTAGCAAGTTAGAAATTATTGTTTGAGGTAGGTAGTGCTCCATCCGTCCTCGATTAGACAGAAATGGCAAGAATGCAGATGGAAGTAAAAGGAATGTTCTTAACCGTTCATCAATATGTTCAACATCATTAATGACATTGAATTTGGATATGTCATCAGCACTATACCAAGCATAAGAAAGATGACGCACCTTTTTCAAGCTTCCAAATTGCTCTTTAGCCCTTGACATATCCGTCAAATGGAAACAAGTTCCCCTAGAAGCCTACCGTGCAAGATCATTAACGAGGTCATGCATTATGTATTTGGATTTATTGATACTTGATTGTTGAAAAAGTGATCTAGATTTGAGATCATTGAAGTATTTATGACCTAAATCTTCTAACTGTTTTTCTTTTGATGGCTGAATAAGACTTTCAGCTATCCATAGATGTATGACTTCCTTTTGTTGAAATTCATAATCCTTCGGCAAAATTGCACAATGAGCAAAACATCTTTTTAAATAAGAGGGAAGATAAAAATAGCTTAATTTTAAAATTGCAGAAATTTCACTTTCATCTTCGAATTCCCACATTTTGCTATTCAAAATTTCCAACCACTTATCTATTTGCTTTGCACGAAGAAGGCCGTCGAGAATCCTTGATGCCAAGGGTAAGCCTTTGCTCTTTTCAACGACTTTTTGACGAGTCAATTGAATATCATGATGTGTAAAATTAACTCCATCCTCAAATGCATGTGTCTTAAACAAAGACCAACAATCATCATTCGATAGACACTTTAGTCTATACAATCAAGTAGAATCTCCCATCATTAATGCAACATCTTCAAGCCGTGTCGTCACTATGATTTTACTGCCACTAGCTCTGCCTTAAAGGGTGACTTGAAGATTTCCCATGAACTATAATCCTTGCTCCAAATATCATCTAAGACAAGCAAGAACTTTTTTCTAGCAAATGTCTTTTGGAGTTCAATTTGCACTGTTCTTTAATTTTTTGGATCATCAGACGACTTGGTGATAGATTCAAGAATTGCTTTTGAGATTCTTAGAACATCAAAATCATTAGATATGCAAACCCAAGCTTTGAGCTCAAAAGATTCAGCCGCTTTATCATTGTACACCTCTCAAGCAAGTGTTGTTTTACCGATTCCTCCCATGCCAACAATGGATATTATGTGAAAACACTTGTTGAAAACACTTGGTTCATCCTTGAACACCATTTCTAGAATATTTGCTTTGTCTTCATCTCTCCCATAAACAGCAGGTTCAATGGGAATACATGAAGTGGGCTGTCTCTGGTATGCAATAGCCGATGTCCCTCCAGCAATATTCTTTTCCAATCCAAGGCCATCGTTGAGTTTGCAGAGTAGTTCCAATTGGCTCGTGACACCTTCCAATCGGCGTTTGACATTTTTAATCTCTGAGCCCATGCGAGAGTGAAACTTGATAGCTCTTGGACATGATTTTTTGAAATAGATAGGAACAAATTTCCGAACCTTGCTAGAGCTAGCCTGGTCATAGTTTTCCATCTCCAACTTCCTTGCTAGAACTTCAGTATCGAACTCATCGAGTATGTCCTCCACATCACAAGCCAAGTCTTCAAGATCGTCCAGCCAATGCTTCATACGCTTGTCCTCCAACTGCTTCTCTTCTGCATAGCCAAGAACTACCTGAATTATCTTCAGAGTTTGTTCCAATGCTGTGATCTCTGAATGCAAACCCTCTTGACGCAGAAACTGCCGCAACTCAGGAGAAGTCAATTTTTCAAACAAAACAGGAAGGATAGCTGAGACAAGGAGCTCCACCACAGGCATGATTCTGGATTTGTTCATGGACAAGAAGACGAAACGTTAATTATCAGTTAAAATGGATAATAAATCAAAGTGCTAATATTAAGAAACCAACAACATACAATGATATACAATGGAACAATCCCAAGCACTTCACATGCAATACCGCATAATTAATTTTTAATGAAGTTGAAGACTTGTCTCCAAAAATTTAATATATGCTATAAGACTTTTCTAATTTTATTTTACAAATTTAATATATGTTATAAGACTATCATGCTCATAAATTTAATAAAATTGTAAACATAAATTTGGAATTGCAACAATTATGTCTGGCCTGCTTGCATATAAACTAATTAATAGATAGAAATACAATTTTTTTTAATAGATAGAAATTTGGTATTTTAATTTATTCCTTCTTAATTTTATTTGTTAACCAAAAGTACTTTTCACTTTCAAATATTAGTGTATATTTATCTAAGCTTTTGTTCGAATATATTTAGTGTGAAAGCCCTGTAGTTTTTTCCAATATTTAAATTATCAAGCTGTCTAAACTCAGATTGAAATTTTGTTAAATTTAAAATATTAAATTGATTGTGATGATGTTAACAGTATGCTAAATTGAAGCCTTAAAAGTGATTAAATTATTAATTTCAAGATTTGGTTGCTCATATCACATATATGAGATATTTGACGAACTTGATATATTTTGGTTTTCTAGAATCCTAGATAAGCTTGAAACAATCACAAAGATGTAAAAGATTTGCAGTACATTTTACTTCAAAAATTTTAAGAAGTTGTGGTATGTCGATCACAATTATTTTTGTTTTAAAAAAGGTATATGGTTAAAACATCACTGGATAATTTTGTTATACATATTTTTAACTTACAATTTACTGTTAATTAATTTAAATTTAATTTCAACTAACATATTGTTTTAATTAACAATTTAAAATTCTAATTATGGTGGTTCAGGTTCTTCTTCTATCAAATTTAATTAATTAATTAATTAATTTTGAAGTGTTGTTTTATTTTTCCTTTTGTGTTTGCTGCAGAGTTGATATATCTAATAGGCTTCATTTAAAATTTTTATTGTTGGGAATCAGTTAATGAAAAAGATTCATTAACTCTTTTAACTATTAATTAAGATTTTTTCTCAATGCTTTAGGTGAAGAGTTATTAATTTATTAACAGAATCATCTGCTTTTCAGTTATATAAAACAAGGACCCAGAGCCCATCAACATACAACCTTCACGTCCCATAAAAGTATATGTAAAGTTAAGTGCAATTATTCAATAAAAATGTAATTTGTGTCATCCACGTTCAACTTATTTTATTTTATTTACTTGTAATTTGATATAACCTAGTTACTACAAAGCTTTGTATTCCTAGGCACCTAACATGCACGCCAAAAAGAGTTGTGCTGAAATTAAATCAATGTAAGTTTAAGTAGAATTATAATTTGTAATATTAAGTTGCCCAAGTTAGAATGAATTTTTTTGAATCCTGATAAAATTTGAAAGATGGAATTAATTTTCTGTTAATAGGTTTGACGTGTTGAATTATTCAAATAAAAAGAAACATTGAATAATATATAGGCCAAAGAGCACAAAAAATAATAATAATAATAATAACAATGATCAAAATAAAGTACTAAAAGTCATTTCGAGATATATGTATATTAGTTTTCCATTGTGTTTCAATATTTATTTTGACATTTACAATTGATATTAGAAATTGATCTTTTATCCTAACACACACTCCAGTCAAGAAGTGAAAGAGTACGGTTCTATTGTCATCCAAGCAAAAAATAAATTACTCTCCCCACCCATAAATTATGTCATCTGATGCGTAGGACTAGATAGATATAATTGGATTGGATTGAATTGGATTGGATGAGATATTATTCGATAGGATTGGATAGGATTAGATATGTATTATAATGTGTTTAGTGCAAATGGGATTAATTGAATTGGATTTGATTAAATTAATTTTTAAATAAAAATATTTGAATTAATTTTAAATATTTCAATATAAATAATAAATAATAAAAACAAAAATTAATTAAATATAATATATTTTTAAATAATATTAAAAGATTTTAATTTATAAGATTATTTTAAATAAATTTATAATTTTAAATATGTTTAATATTATAACTATTAAATTATTATATTGATTAAAAATTATTAAAAGAACACACAAACACATCAAGGGTCAAGCTCACTGTAGAGCTCGCAAAGCCCCAAAAGATTTTTTTTTTTTTTTTCACGCCAATAGTGCATAGCGATTTAGATGTCACGACCTAAAGTCATGCCACATGTCACGGGCAAGCCACCAATGATTACCATAACTTGGCTCCACAAGCTGGAAGCCGCACCACAAGTCACCAGCATTCGACCAAAGCATGGCACGACTTAGTACATCAATATTAAAGTCGCGCCACATCTTGCGAGCAACTCTAAACCTGTTCAAAGATAAGAGTTCCATTCAAATTGGAATTCTTTTGACCTTAGAACCAAAGATACCTAAGTGTAAGTGTTTCAAAACTAGTACCAATAGTGATTAGAGTTTATCAAAGTGAGAAAGAGAATAGAGAGGGTTTGAGAGTGATTGTTTGTGAAAGTCATGAGAGAGACGCATTATTGTTTGTAAACATCGTTATATAGTGGAAAAGAGTGTCGCTGCACTCGACGGACATAGAGGATTTATCGAACCACATAAAATCTTGTCTCTTTATTTATTATTTTATGTGTGTGCTTAATTTGTAATTTACAATCACCTGTTACTTCGTAACACATATTATGTTATTTAGTCATCCACAAAATAGAGTCCAAATTGATTTGGTACTTAGAATAGCTTCCACTTCCAACAATAATAAAGAGCCCATATTTTTACTTTACAAAAGAGCCCATATTTTCATTTTACAACAACTTAGAATAACTTGAACTAATTTTAAGATATGAACGTACAATAAATATAACAAAATCAATAGGTGAGCTAAATAATAACTAGTATCATCTAGTTAGTTAAAAAATATATATATACTAGTATCATCTAGTCATAACTATAAATGAAAGTTAACAAAACAAAAATTGTATATATATGCAAATTAAAATGAAATTTTTCACTCTTTTAGATCTCAAAAATTATCTATAATTGAATCTATATTGAATTTCTCTGCTGTTTTTATATTTTACAATTTTTTACACTAAATTTGTAAATTTTTATTTTATCGCATTTTATTGAATATGAAATTGCATCAAAACTTATGACAAAGTAATTAAGGCCTAAGAGGAACAATGTCTTGATATTCACTTAAAATATAAATAAAATAAAATGAAATGATTAAGTAATAAAATTAGAAAAATTAACATAAAATTCAAATGTAGTAATCAATGTAAACACACAACTATATAACATTATCACTAAAATTCAACAATTCAAACAAGTCAAACCTGAATTCTTCTTTGTGTATTTGATGTAGAAAAAAGCGATTATTGATGAACAAACTCAACTTTTTAAACCAATATCTGAAAAAAAATAATAAAAAAGGTTTAAATTTTCAAATATAAACTCATCAAAGGAAAAGTGAAACATAAATTTGTGAATTAAAGAACTTTAAAACCTATTAAACTATATACCCAAGATCACATAATCGAGAGCTAATAATTGTTATTAGTTAAAATTGTGGCTATGAAAAAGCAAACAACAAAAATAAACAAGGGTTTAAGTTAGACCTAATTAAAAAGGGAAAATATAAAAGGAACATAAAAAAGTAAAAATTTACCAATTTAATATTTTACTATTTTAAAAATTGTAGATTAAATTAATTTCTTTCTTTCATCATAAAAGTTACATGCAATAATAATAAGATTAAAAATTTTAATTAGTCAGTTTTAAGGAGTGAACTCCAAAATATTCACAATTTTATATTTTTTTATTAAAAGAAATCTATTAAAAATTTATTAAACTTGAAATTTTTCATTGGCCTGGGGCCATAGCCCCACCAAGCCATATAGTGGCTTCACCACTGCATATCTGAGAAGATGAAGAGTGGTTGATGCAACGGTGGGTGTCAAAAATAAAATATTAACCACTGGAAGTGAATTTTAATAAGATTATTTTTTTGAATTTGTTGAGTGTTGAAAGTAAAATTATAGCTTTCAAACTTAAATGATTGGTGCTGAAAGAAAAAAAAAAAACCTGAAATGATTGGTGCAGTCAGAAAATAGGTGATGGAAGGTTTTTTTTCATTTTTTGGGTGAAAGCACGAAAGTATCCTTTTTCATCAAGTTCATAATATAAATATATATATATATTTATTATAAACAAGTATCATTAGTAAGAAAAAAAATTAGAAGTAGATTAAAATAAAATAAAATTAGTTAACCACAAAAAAATTAAATAAAATTAACTTATCTAAAACTAATCAAAAATTTAAAAAGTAATAAAGTGATAATTTTGAAAAGGCCATTGCAACAGTAGTTATAATAATCATATGGGTGGAGGACTTGGCTCCTTTAGGATCTAAATGTAGTTATGTTTGAATAACTAAGTGTTTTGTGTTTGAGTAATTTGATAGACTTTTTTTTTTTTTTTTTTGAGCTTTTGGCATATATTTTGAATTTTGGTTCAATTAGATATATATAAAATAATAATAATAAAAGACTGGAGTTGGAGATGGAGATGTTGATGCTAATTAATCGAGTTGGAATGAGCTTAAGCTTAGAAAAAAAGGGAAAAGAGGAACATTAATTACAATAAATCGTGTCCATCAACTATAAAATGGATACAAATGAATTTGCCAAAGTTCAGCAGAATTAAAAATAGTTATTTTGATTGAAAATTTTGATTTGTCAACAAATAATTATAAAAACATAAAACCATAGAATCATGAAATTAATAAATGGAAAATTAACAATAAATGTAAAAATAATCTGAACGAACCTGAATCTTTATTTTGGATAATCTTAGAAATGAGAGTAGCTTGATATCTAAAATTTAAGAGAGACTTTGAGAATTGAGAAAAGTAGAGTCATGAAAGTTTTAGAAGTGAAACAAGCGGCATCGTGGTAATAAATTGCAGTGACTGTGTGGTGTTGAGGCCATGTTTGGGGGCCACCATGACTGGAAAATATTAATTCTCAGGCCCACAACATTATCGTTGAAGTCTAAAGTTATGGTCCCATTGTCGGCTTTGGCATTGAATTATTTGATGCTTTCATAAGTGCATTGCATGGAAATTGCACAGCAAAGCAATGAATCATAAAATAAGTCCATTCTGATTCAAAACACACAAGCCTCCTAATAATTTATCTATTATCTATATATCTATATAAAAAATGGGATGAGGTGCCAAAACAGTACCAAATTCTAGACTCCTCAGATTTATTTGAAAATAAAATTCCTTTTTTATCCTTCGTATTTGTTTGAAAGGGAAAAGACTGAAAAATAATTTAATTTTATTATATTTTATTATAATTATTAATTAATTTTTTTATTCTCAAATGAGATGAAAACAGTGAACAAAACACCATTCTAGATGTCTTGTTTTCCTTTGAAAATTGATTTCCGATTTTATCATCATTTTATTTAAAAATATAATTATTTTTTAACCTTCTGGCTGAATCCCTAAAGATGAACATCCCTATTTTAATGTTCTTCACAGTTCAATAACCACCTCTAAACCAACAACACAATTGTTCATCATCACTTTTAATAGGCGTTCAACACCCATCACTTACACCACCAAACACTAAACCATCATCATCATACACAACAATCATCAAACCAAATTAATTAAATTAAATTTATTAGTATTTAAGAACAAAAAAATTAAAACTACAAAAAAGAGACTTGATATTAAAAAATTAAAACTAAAAAAAAAGAGACTTGATATTAAAAAATTAAAACTAAAAAAAAAAAAAAAGAAACTTGATATTCTGGATGGATCCAGAAGGTCTTCATCTTCTGGATCCAAAAAGATTTGATAGGTATGCAAAAGAGGACGACGTCGAAGGGTGAGAGGAAAGAGAGTGACGCCGAAGTGTGAGAGGGAAGACAGAGTGACGCTGGAGGTGGAAAGGGAAGAGAGAACAATGTTGGAGGGTGGAGTTATTGGCAGCGACAGATCTTGCATACATGAATGGAAAAAATGAGAAGAAGAAGGAAAGAAGACAAAGGACGCACAACGACAGCGGAAGAACGCACAATGGCGGGAGAAAATGAGGAGAAGATAAAGAAGAAATCGTTTAGTGCATTGAGAGAGAGAGAGAGAGAGAGAGGAGAGAGAGTGGGATAGAGAGCAGTTGAAAAAGGAGTGGTAGGGTTTTTGTGTAAGATTGTACATGTATTAAGGAAAATTACACAAACATCCTTGTGGTTTGTTGAAATTATACTAATATTTAAGTTTTGACCCTCAATGTTAAAAAAATCAATTTATGATGCTCTGATTTTAAAAATTAATAAATTTTCCTCATAACAGTATTTACCAATTAATCACTGATTACTCGCCGAACAACTAATAAATCACTAGCCGCTACCTTGCCAGCTAATTAGCGAGTAACTATTTTTGGAACCATGATGATGAATGAATAGGAAGGGTTGGTGAGAATAAGGACGATGATGGAATTATGCTATTTATATTAGTGGGTTAGATGGATGTCAAGTGTTATCATCCAATCCATTCATCAACTTAATAAATCAACACCAAGTGTCTTCATCCAATCCATTTATTTTTATTTAATATTAAATTAAAAATTAAATATAATATATAATTACTTAAATGCCCTTACAAATAGCAGATCCGTCATTTCTATATGGAAAGTATTAATTTACTAACGTTTGGTTTATTTTTGGATAATAATTTAGAAATCAAGGGTCGTTGACATTAATTTTCATTTCATAGGGTAAAATGATAATATTCCATATTTTATTTATTGATTTTAATATTTTATTTATTTAAGTTTAAAATATCTTTAAACATAATGGTAAGTATAATAATATTTTTAAGGCAAATGAGTCTTTTTGTAATTCTATTATTATCAAAAGGATAATTGGGTCTTTTCATCATGAATTAGTATTAGACTATTAATTTTTTCACCTATTTAGAACAAAACGGGAGGTAAAGTGTTTAATTTTATTTGTTATCATAAGGTTTAAATATATCGAAAGTTTAGTTTTTTGTTTTTGAACAAATCAAAAGTTTAGTTATTATTAGCACAAGTATGTCTCTTTATATCAAATGTTTTATTATAATCAGACTGTTATTATTCAAATAACTAGAGGATTAACAATATTTTTTCACTTATATTATTATCATATGATTTAACTATAAAATTTAGTTTAATTATGAAACAAAAATGAAGATTTAATACATTTTTATCCTATACATTAATAGAGTTGAGTGATTATAAAAATTACATCAAATATTTCATATTTAAAATTGAGTAATTAAATAAATAAGCACAATAAAGAGAAAACTTATTTACAATTAAATTTAGAATTATTATTTATGATATTATGTATATATGAATAATGATAATAATTTCAGTAAAAAAAATATTGTTAATCTGGTAGTTAATTTTAAACATCCAATCATTTCAATTATAAATAATAATATTTAATTATTTTAACCTTAAAATCTATTTGATAAGAAAAATAAATATAACCCCAAGCATGTGTCTTACAAGTGCAACCAAACCTAGTAATAATAAAAAAATTGCAGTAACATTCCTTGATTTTACGTAAAATAAAATTGATACACAAAATATCCTTTAAGTATATAAACCTCCTTTGTTTTCATTGATCAAATATTTATCATAGTTAGTTTTAATTATTCACGACCCTTAACCAATGAAAAGTCACTTTTATCTTGTATTTTAAATCTAAATAGTGATAATAACCTATTATCTAATCAATTGATAAACTATTTTCAATACTTAAATATTTTTATAAATTATAAATATTTAACAAAGAAAAGATTAGTAAAAAATAGAACAAAAAAATAAAACAATAAAAAATTAGGGAAAAAGTAAAATAAAAAAAATCAAGCAAAAAAAAAAAAAAAGAAATAAAAAAAAAGATAAGAAAGAAAAAGAAATCAAATCGTGCTCTTCATGATCTCCTTCAACAAACCCAAAAAAAAACCTTCCACAGGCACCATTAAACACATTTTATGAACACCATTTAACACATTCACAAATCACATTCTTCATAAAATAGTTCATCATCCCTTCTTCTATCTCTTCCCTTCTCTCACAAGCAAATCATCAAATACAATTCAAAGAAAATTGAAACTCAAATCACCATAAAAGAAATTTATAGAACAAAAAAATTTATCCTTACAAATTAAAATAGAAAGAAATAGATTTCAAAAAATGAATATCCACCATTCTTTTTAAATTTCCTTTTTAATTTTGTAAAATCTCCACCGTTCATTCTAAGTGGAGATTGAATGTTTTGTCATTTTCCCAAATTTTTTATTTTTTTAAAAAATATATAAATTTGGGAAAATAACAAATTATCTTTTCTCCAATTAGGGTTGACTAACTTGAGGGGGATATTTTGTTATTAAAGGGTAATGATCCATTTGCAATTCAACAAACCTAGTTAAGTAATTTGCAATTCCTTCTTAAATGAAAGATAACTTTAAATGCTTTTTATATAATTATAGATAATTTCCTTTTATTGGATTATCAAAACACTTTTATTTTATGTATTTTCTTTTTAGAATACTTTTTATTTTATATAATTATAGATAATTTCCTTTTATTGGATTATCAAAACACTTTTATTTTATGTATTTTCTTTTTAGAATACTTTTATTTTATTAATTAACTATTTATTATTGATGACAAAAAAGGCAAACCTTTAGAACCCAGAATTTCATTTTCTTATGAAAAAATGTGATTGTGCAATAAAGTTTTGAAAAGTAAAACCAATGGCAAAATGGTCATTAGGTGATATTTAAGTGGAAGGATTTGAAAAATTTTGAAAGATTTCGAATATGAAAAATAGATAATAAAGTTTGATAGTTAAGTGACTTTTGAAAATTTAATCGAAAACGATAATTTTCATAATGATTGAAAATATTGAGAGCCTAAGTAAACATGTACATTGGTAGGTGAAGATTGGTAGTTGACATGCCAATAGGGTATTTGTTAGTTACTGCGCTGTTGCGCTTATATGCCGAGGTGATTAACGGACCTTGAGAGGCACCGAGTGTCCGGTTCTGAAATCAATACGAATATGATGTTGAGCCCCTGCGGGTAGACACCAAGTGTCCGATGCTGGAGAGATATGTGAAACTCGTTATCGATCCATGGTATTGTGACAGTAGTTACGAAAGACTCTTACAATATTATATCAACCAGTAAACGACTTATCTTGAAGATATGCGGTCAAAATTATATGATCGGGAATTGTTGTATGAATAATATGTTATGTTGAATATCAAATTATTTGTGAAATTATATATTTTATATGTTATGTTTATGGAATTTTGTAATTGATATTATTTTATGTATCAACTGAGCCATTTTGCTTAGCATGTTGGATTTTCCACGCGCAGATAGTGAGGGGAGCTGAGTTTTTGTGTAGAGTCGGTTTGGAAGATAGTCCCCAGTGTGATCCGCGAGTCACAACTATTCTCCGATTTTTTTGATGGACATCTTTAAGGTGTATATATATTTTGTAGAAAAATATATATAGTTTATGAAATTATATTTTGTATTTGCATTTGCGTGTTTATGGGAGGTTTGGAAAAGTTTAAATGTATATGGTTTGTATTATGTTTTAAATGTTTTTTGAAAGAATGAGGAGACTAGAAGTTGTTGTATTTTAAAGTAATTGTGTTTATTTTGTTTCGAAATTTTATGTGAAGAAAATGTATGATTACTTTAAATTTGTGTGTTGAAGTGAGTTAAGGACGGATGGAGTGTCCGATTATAGAAGTTGAGAAAATGGAAAATACATTTGAAGTGTTTCATTGATTATGCAGATGTTAAAAATGTTGGGTTTCTAAATAAAACAGGAGAAATTCTGTCGGATTTTTAATAAATTAGATGAAATTAATAAATGGATTTTCGTAAATAAGAAATAAAAAATGTTGTAACGTCCTCCGCCTTGGTTATCAGTGTTCGGGACGTCGAGAATCGAGGGAAGGGTGTTACATTTTAGTGGTATTAGAGCAAAGGTTTGAGATTTTCTCAAATTTGGTGATTTTGAAAAAGAAATGTTGTATTTGAGTGTACATGCATTGCATATAGGAATGAAATAGGAGAATGTGACTTTGATGCGCAGATTTCTTTTTGTCTTAAATAGGTTAAAAGATGGATCCCTTAGAGGCTTAAAGAGTTGAGGGTAGTGATGAGAGCAGGCCGGGTAGTCTTGCAAGTGTAACCGGAGGTATATCTGGTGGATTGTCCAGTCAGGGGATGTCAGTACCCGAAGTCCAGGGTTAGCCGACCTTTATGCAGCAGATGATAAAGCTATTTCAATAGATGGCCCGAGCTGCGCCTAGGAGATCTGTGATCGAGAGGCTTGCTAAGTATAGGTCTACAAATTTCCATGGTAGGAAAGATGAGGATGCATCAGCAGCTGAGTTTTGGATGGAGCAGATAGAGCAGATTTTGCAGCAGTTGCATTGTACCCCTGAAGAGAGTTTAGATGTCCATTTCTCAATCTGTACGGCCCGTGGAGAGGACCTGGGAGTTCTTTCAGAGAGAGTTCCGAAAGAAGTATGTCGACCGTATTCATATTGATAGCATGAAGAGGGAATTCATTAATTTAAAGCAAAGGCAAATGTTAGTGACCGAGTACGAGAGAGAGTTCATTTGGTTAAGCAAGTATGCCAGAGAGATAGTGGCGACAGAGACTGATAAATGTGGGAGGTTTGAAGATGGTCTGAATGATTATATTCGTTTTCAGTTTATAGCCTTGCAGATAGAGGACTTTCCCAAATTGATTTAAAGCAAAGGCAAATATCAGTGCCAGCCTTGCAAATAAAGGAATTCATTAATTTAAAGCAAAGGCAAATGTCAGTGACTGAATACGTGAGAGAGTTCATTTGGTTAAGCAAGTATGCCAGAGAGATAGTGGCGACAGAGGCTGATGGATATAGGAGGTTTAAAGATGGTCTGAATGATTATATTTGTTTTCAGTTGACAGCCTTGTAGATAGAGGACTTTCCCAGATTGGTATCTGTAGCTCTGAATGTGGAAAGAGTGAAGAAAGAAGAGCAAGCTAGAAAGGATCGAAGCCAGCAGAAGAGAGGACCAGGGCAGTCCAGTTCATTTTAGTCGTTTGGTAAGAGATTTAAGGGTTCTCAAGTAAGTAGTCAACCGTTGTCGCAGAGACAGAGTCAGGGGTCTTCTGCTAAGCTAGCGTCGTCAGCAGCTTCAGTTGCCAGTGCCCTAGGTAGTACAACTAGAAGATCAGCTCAGTCCCTATGTGAGCATTGTGGTCAAAGGCATCCGGGAGAGTGCTAGAGGTTGACAGGAGCGCATTTCAGGTGTGGGCCTCGAGATCATTTTCAAAGAGATTGTTTGAAGAATAGACCTGCACCAGTTCCTCAGCCAGAGAGATCAGCTCCTGCAGCTTCGAGAGGTCGGAGACCTAGTCAGGCAAGGACAGAGGGAAGTGCTCAAAGAGGGACTCCAGAGTTAGCACTCAGATTAGAGGCTCGTGCGCCAGTTAGAGCCTAAGCCATCAGGGCTCAAAAGAAGCAGAGTGCGCCCGATGTAATTGTCGGTAAAATCTCAGTCTTTGATATCCTTATACATGCATTGGTAGATCCAAGATCTACACATTCATATCTCAGTATTACTATTCCGAGAGAGTAGAGTCTTCAGGCAAAGTCGATGGATCTTAAGGTGTCAGTTAGTAATCCCTTGGCTTACAGTGTGGTTGTGAATAGGGTATTTAGAGGGTGTCCGATTTGGATTCAGGGTTATGAGTTCCCGGGTGATTTGATGGAGCTCCCATTTCGAGAGTTTGATGTAATTCTAGGTATGGATTGGTTATCCAAGCATCAGGTGGTGATTGATTGCCATCTGAAGAGGATCGCTTTGAGGAATGCCGATGGGAAAGAGATAGTCATGGTGGGTGAGAGGTTGGATTACCTCTCTAATGTCATTTTAACCTCAATTGCTAGAAAGTTGATTAGAGGCTTAGATCTAGCCTTTAGGACATACCTACTGGGTGTGATTTTTCATATGTGCTTCCGAAAAAGTTGTCGGGTTTGCCGCCAGAAAGAGAAGTAGAGTTTGTGATCGATGTGATGCCAGGGATTGCTCTGGTAACGGCTACCCCTTATAGGATGACACCTACTGAGTTAAAGGAATTGAAGATTCAATTGCAAGAGTTACTGGACAAGGGGTTTATAAGGCCTAGTGTATTTCTATGGGAAGCTCCGGTGTTATTCGTGAAGAAGAAATATGGGTCTTTTAGGTTTTGCGTGGATTATCGACAGTTGAATAAGGTAACGATCAAGAATAAGTATCCCTTGCCTAGAATTGATGATTTATTTGATCAGTTGAGAGGAGCTAGTGTTTTCTCTAAGATAGATCTTCGATCATAATACTATCAGTTAAGGGTAAAGGAATCAGACATTTATAATATAGCTTTTCGGACGAGATACGGACATTGTGAGTTTGTAGTGATGCCATTCAGGTTGACGAATGTGCCTACAGCTTTTATGGATTTGATGAATCGTGTTTTCCGTCCATATTTTGATCAGTTTGTGGTGGTCTTTATTGATGATATCTTGGTGTATTCGCAGTCTTCAATAGAGCATGATCGGCATCTTCAGATTGTGTTGCATACGTTAAGGGAAAAGCAGTTGTATGCTAGGCTGAGCAAGTGTGAGTTTTGGTTGAACGAGATTTCTTTTCTTGGACATTTTGTTTCTACTTAGGGTATAAAGGTCGATCTGAAGAAGATTGAAGCGATTGTAGAGTGGAAGCCTCCTAAGAATGTTGCTGAAGTTCGAAGTTTTCTAGGTTTGGCTGGTTATTATAGGCGATTTGTAAAGGGATTTTCTTCCTTGGCTGCTCCTTTGACCAAATTGCTTCATAAGGATGATAGATTTAAGTTGATGGATCGGTGTCAGAGGAGTTTTGATAAGTTGAAGGAGATGTTGATTGAGGCTCCAGTTCTTACTCAGCCCGTATCTGGTAAGGATTTTGTAATCTATAGTGATGACTCTCTTAGTGGTCTCGATTGTGTGTTGATGTAGGAAGGGAAGGTGGTTGCTTATGCTTCTATGCAGTTGAAGAATCAGGAGAAGAATTATCCGACTCATGATCTAGAGCTAACAACTATAGTCTTTGCTTTGAAGATATGGAGACATTACTTGTATGGAGAAAAGTGTTATATATATACTAATCACAAGAGTCTCAAGTATCCGTCCACTCAGAAAGAGCTTAATTTGAGGCAAAGAAGATAGATAGAGTTGCTAAAGGATTATGATTGCGTCATCGATTATTATTTAGGAAAAGCAAATGTGGTAGCTAATGCATTGAGTAGAAAGTCTTTGGTTGCCTTGAAAACGATGAATGCTCAGTTGCAGATTCAAGAAGATCAAGCTTTGGTACCTGAATTAAAAGTGCAACCCAATTTCCTTCAACAGATTCAAGAAAAGCAGAAGCAAGATGAGAAGTTGATGGCAATCTATAGATCGAATCAATAGGGGACGAGGACTGAGTTTGTGTTAAGAGGAGGTTGTTTGTGCTTCAGAGATCAAATCTGTGTTCCTGATGATGCCGAGTTGAAAAAGGGGATTCTAATGGAAGCTCATAGTAGTCCGTATTCGATGCATCCGGGTAGCACCAAGATGTATCAAGATTTGAAGGCTCAGTATTAGTGGCATGGTATGAAGAAAGATGTGGTGGACTATGTGAGTAAGTGTTTGGTATGTCAGCAGGTGAAAGCAGAGCATCAGGTTCCTTCAGGGTTGTTGCAGCCGATATTTATTCCTGAGTGGAAGTGGGGATCATGTTACTATGGATTTCGTTTCAGGATTGCCTCTTTCTCGGAGTAAGCAAGATGCGATCTGGGTGATTGTAGATCAGTTGACCAAGTCAGCACATTTCCTCCTGGTTCGATGAATTATTCTTTGAAAAGATTCGTAGAGCTATATATAAAGGAAATAGTTCGATTGCATGGAGTGCCAGTATCGATAATATCAGATCGAGATCCGAGGTTTACGGCAAGGTTTTGGAATAAGTTTCAAGAAGCTTTGGGTACTCGATTGAGTTTCAGCACCGTCTTTCATCCGCAGTCAGATAGGCAATCAGAAAAAGTTATCTAGGTGCTAAAAGATATGCTCAGAAGCTGTGTTATCGAATTTGAAAGAAGTTAGATTGATAATATTCCTTTGATCGAATTCGCGTATAATAACAGCTATCAGTCGAGTATAGACATGGCGTCCTATGAAGCTTTGTATGGAAGGAAGTGTAAGATTCCTCTGTGTTGGACTGAACTTGGTGAAGACAAGTTAGTAGGACCAGAATTGATCAGGCAAGCTAAAGAAAAGGTTAAGATAATCAAGGAAAGATTGAAAGCTACATCCGATCGGCAAAAGTCTTATGCAGATTTAAAAAGGAAAGATATCAAGTATGAAGTAAGGGATAAAGTATTTCTGAAGGTATCCCCATGGAAGAAGGTGTTAAGGTTTGGTAAGAGGGGTAAGTTGAGTCCTAAGTTTATTGGCCCATACGAGATCATTGAACGTGTAGGACTAGTACCCTACAGGCTAGCTTTATTGCCAGAATTGGATAAGATACATAATGTATTTCATGTATCTATGTTGAGGAGATACAGATCGAATCCTTCTCATGTTGTAGTCGCTGAATCTATTGACGTGCAACCTGATTTGTCCTATGAAGAAGAGCTTGTGAACATTCTAGATCGCGAAGTCCGAGAATTGAGACAAAAAAGGATTCCGTTGGTTAAAGTGCTCTGGAGAAATCATAAGGTAGAAGAAACGACGTGGGAAAGCGAAGAAGTAATGTGTCAGCAGTATCCGCAGCTTTTCAAATGAGGTAAATTTCAAGGACGAAATTTTCTAAGAGGAGAAGAGCTGTAACATCTCAATATTTACTTCTGTATAAGTAATATTATTAAATCTAGAATATAATTGTATTAAATGGGATTAAAATTTAATTTATTTACAATTAATATAATTAGTGAAATAATATAGTTAATTGTTAGAAAATTTAATAGTTTATTTAATAATTTATTTTCAAAGTAATTTTTTTTTTAGAAAAAGGACTTAATTGGTAATTGAGAGTGAGTGGAATAATGAGTTGTTTTGATTATCCAATAGAAAAGGGGCATGTGTAAAGGATTTTGGGCTTAATTAGAATTTTAGAAAGGTGTGGGGTCAAGGTGTAATTTTAAGAAATTATATAATATAAAAAATGGATTAATTTTTGAAAATTCCATCTTCTTCCTTCCTCCACCATAGCCAGCTACAATTCTTCTTCTTTCTCTTTATTTTTTTTTTCTTCTTTTAAGCTATTAAACACATCAATTCTCTTATTTTCATCTTCCATACCTATCTATGACTTCATTCCTTGCAAAAATCACTAAGAAACCAAGATAGATTTTCAGTTAAAAAGAAGTTAAGTGAGATATGCATAGTTTTTTTTGTTTTGTGTTAAAAAAAAATTGATTACCAAGCATATAGATGCATCCATAGGCATGGGTAGTTAGTGGGTTTTGCATTTAATTGAGTCGTTTTACTTTTTATGATTTTAAAATGTGATTTTCAAACCCTAGGTAACCAATTAGGACGTGGAGAGTCTAGCAAAGGCAAAGAGAAGCTTTAAGCTTCTAATTAGAGTGCTAGAGAGTGTGATTGAAATCTCAAAAAGGTTGGTATATATTTATTTTCAAAATTGAATTTTTTTAGTAGCTAAAATTTAATATTTTGTTTCGAAACTTTGCGATGATATGATTTTTACATGATGAGTTGTTATTTATGATATGTATGTGTTGGTAGGATGGTGATGGAAGAGATTTTATGAGTTAAAACCAAGTGAAATAACGTTTTCGCATAAAAGCCCCTTTATACCCGAATTTGAGTTAAATAAGGGTCTAGGGGTATTTATGTCATTTTAAGCTTATTTATGTAATAAATGGATGATGTCAGAATGACGTGTGAGATAAAGTTTGAAGTTGAAATTTTTTTTAAAAAAAAATTTATCCCTTTTGACCAAATAGTGTTCCTAAGAAAACTTAGGGTTAATTTCGTCATTTCACTTGTGTTTACGTATTATTTATATTGTGTTGAGATAATATGTGTTATAAATTATGATTCCGAAAAAGAGAAATTTGAAAACCACCTTTTGAAGGTTAATAAAAATGTGAAAGAATGTAATTGTGCAATAAAGTTTTGAAAAGTGAAACCAAAGGCAAAATGGTCATTGGGTGATATCTAAGTGGAAGGGTTCGAAAAATTTAGAAAGATTTCGAATATGAAAAATAGATAACAAACTTTGATAGTTAGGTGACTTTTGAAAATTTAATTGAAAACTATAATTTTCATAATGATAGAAAATATTAAGAGTCTGAGTAAACCTGTACATTGATAGGTGGGGATTAGTAGTTGGCATGTCAATAGGGTATTTGTTAGTAGTACTGTGTTGTTCCGCTTATATGCCAAGGTGATTAACGGACCTTGAGAGGCACCGAGTGTCCAGTCCTGAAATCGATATGAATATGATATTGAGCCCTGGCGGATAGGTACCGAGTGTCCGATGCCAGAGGGATATGTGAAACCCGTTATCAATCCATGGTATCGTGACAGTAGTTACAAAATACTCTTACAATATTATATCAACCAATAAACGACTTATCTTGAAGATATACACTCAAAAAGTGTTTTATGTGATTGAGAATTGTTATATGAATAATATGTTATGTTGAATATCAAATGATTTGTGAAATGATATATTTTATATGTCATGTTTGTGGGATTTTATGATTGATATCATTTTGTGTATACCAACTGAGCTATTTTGTTTAGCGCGTTGGATTTTCCACTTGCAGGTAATGAGGGGAGCTGAGTTTTTGTGCAGAGTCAGTTGGGAAGATAGTCTCCAGTGCGATCCGCGAGTCACAGTTATTCTTCGATCTTTTTATAGACATCTTTGAGGTGTATATATATTTTGTAGAAAAATATATATAATTTCTAAAATTATATTTTGTATTTGCATTTGCATGTTTATGGGAGGTTTGGAAAAGTTTAAATGTATATGGCTTGTATTATGTTTTAAATGTTTTCTCAAATATTAGGAAAACTAGAAGTTATTGTATTTTAAAGTAATTGTGTTTATTTTGTTTCGAAATTTTATGTGAGGAAAATGTATGATTACTTTAAATTTGTGTGTTGAAGTGATTTGAGAACAAACGGAGTGTCCGATTATGGAAGTTGAGAAAATGGAAAATACATTTGAAGTGTTTCATTGATTATGCAGGTTTTAAAAATTTTGGTTTTCTAAATAAAACAGGGGAAACTCTACCGGATTTTTAATAAATTATATTTAATTAATTAATGGATTTTCGTAAATAAGAAATAAAAAATGTCATAACGTTCTCCGCCTCGATTATCAATGTCCGGGACGCCGAGTATCGAGGGGAGGGTGTTACAGGAACAATGTGAGTCCTTAAAAATACATTACAGGAAGATCTTAGATTCAGTAATACTGAATTTGAAAGGCTGCTTCTGGTATGGATGCTCGCCTCATGCAGTAATTGAATAAGAGTATCTTCTCCAAAACGCCATCAAATTTTTTCCAATAAGTTCAACCATGTATTCTCAGAAAATTCTGGCCAATCACCAACTGGAAGACTGGTTCTGCAAGAAACAGCAGAAACATAGTCCTTGTTTTCAAGTCCAATGCAAAACCTTTCTTTGATGAGAGGCGATGGAGGAATCTGAGCAGTCTGTACCAAGTGCTGCCAGGTTGTTTCTAGCTGTTCTATCTGCAAAACATTAACAACAGCATCACTGTTGTCATAGCTATCATGAAATAAAAGAAACGGCAGCATCCCATCTAGACAATGCAATTTACAGTAAAAAGTTATTATTTATGAAATTTTCAAATATCAAAATCAAAATAGTTATTCTAGATTGTTTCAGCTTCCTCTCAGACAAGGCATAGAATGCGAGAGAATGCATGGCATGGCCAACCAAGTAGAAGATTTCCATGAAGTGAATGCTTATTGAAATGCATTATTTTTTGACAATAAGAGAATTTTTTATAACCAAAAGAGCACACTTCAATCATATCTATAATGCATTAACTATAACACTGTTCCAAAACACATGGTTATGATGTCAACTTCAAATATCAAATCCAGGTATAAGGCATTGATGGGATGTCAGAATATCATATAGGAATCTAGTTCAGGTTTCGTGATGAGAAAACAAACAAGCCAGTGATGTATACAAGTACCAGTGGTTTCCATTACAAAGTGGCAAAATTCTAACATCATATTTTTACTCTACAAAACCTTGGAAGAGCATGACCGTTGCTATAGTTTTCTGATTTCACAAGTTTAGTTGAAGAAGCTGGATAACATAACCAGGAATCTCTGAGTTTACGGTTTATGGTGATCGTTCTTCAGGGTTGTCACTATCACATTGTGATAAGGAGTTGGTTTCAATTTGTTCATAGAACTTTGAAAAAGTATTTGTTCTATTTCTATTACAACCTTTTCATATTTGGCTAACTACCTGCAATCAACCTATTCATGTGTGACTGAGCTAACTAGTTTAGGATTTTTTGCAGCATAGCTCTTTCAGTTTTGTTATCATCCATTTTACACAATTGTCTCAGTATCTTTGTTTGAGGGGATCTCGAGGTGATAACTATGCTTATCACACTTCGTGTCTATCCATTTAGACAGGTATATACGAAACAGAAGCAATATTGCTATTGCTAGAAATTTAATTTTTATGATAGGGGTGGAAAAAAGATATATGTATCTTTCCAGCCTTTGAAGTATCCAATATAATTCGAAGATGACGTTTTGCATTGAAAAAATATCGATGCTACAGCATCCTTCTGTAGACAAGGTCAACATCATCCCACCTTTTATCTACAGTACATGCTTCTAATAGGGTGTTGAATGTGTAGATGTTTGGTATGATGAGATCCTTGTTATCAGATCCATTGCTCATATGATTGCTATCTTCTGACATCTTCTAAAACAACTTTTTCGCTTCTTCAAACCAACCCTGTTCCAGGTAAGCTTTAAGCATTATGTTGCAAGTAACTAGATTTGGAGAGCAAAAGTCCTTCATTTCTCATTACTAAATGAGCTTATTTGCAAAATGGTCATTTATCAAATCAATAAATTGACAACAAAGGCCCTGTCAACAGCAATGTAGCAAATCAAGTAGAAGATCATTTACCCAAAAATTTAACAGCATTAGGTTGAGAAGTTTACCAGCCAAAAATCTCTTGTAACGTGACACTGACTTATCAGGTGAGGGAATTCTACAGCTCTTAAGTTGCAAACATCATTGATGCAATGCACATCTTTTAACCTTAAGTGTGTTGCTGCAGTCTGCTTCATCTCTATCATTTGACCTGTTTCTAGTGAAACCATTTGCTTCCTGTTGATGCTTTTAACCCTTACATTAAGAATATTGGGAAAGATTCAGCCTGTGTGAAAAACTCTTACAACATTCTGCCTGTGTGAAAAACACCAACCTACAAGGTTGAGGCTAAAATGATGACATCCAGCTTTAACATTTCAAGTTACCACCAAAATACAAACCAATTACATAAAAGACAAAACAAAGACTTTAAACCAATTGCAGTACACTTTACATTATGATTAAGGAGTTGCTGTCTTACACTGTAAATTCTGTAGCCCATTTCCGTGTAGTCGTTGATCATATTGGAATTGGTGCCTTACACTTTTGTCTGTTGTGTCCGAAGCCACCACATCTACTGCACTTTGTTTACTTCTTAGCTTCACCTTTCGAAGGTTTTCTTTTTATGGTAAGTCGTCCACGCGGCTTACGACCATCAGGTGGTAGGACAATAGGAACTTCAACATATTTAAGCCAAATCCAATCATCTTCACACCCAATCGGATGAATGGAAGTTGCATAAGCTTCTACTAATGTTTCCATGCTATAGTACAGAGCACATTAGTCATAACAAGATATGTGGTGACTACTACAGGCTGCTAGTGCATGTGCACATGACAGTTGGTCTAATTGAAATTTTTTGTAGTCACACGTTCTATTTTGCAGGTTCACAATTGGGTTCAAATATTCATCTATGACAAGATACTTTTCTAAATCAATAGGACGCACAGGATAAGTACATGCTTTCTTCATCCTCTGTCTCAGCTTTACTTCAACCCATCTGGTCATTGGCGTTGGCATTTTTGCAGCTTCCTCACGCCTTTCCCAAAACCATCTTTGAAGTACACCACGTATATGCTTGATTAACTTCGTGTTCGGTAGCTCTCGTTCCTCCTTCAAAATGGCATTCAAACATTCTGCAATGTTTGTTGTCATTATGGAATATCTTCTACCATCAAACTCACATCTAGCCTATTTGGTAGGTTCCGCAAGCATCAAATACTCAACTGCTTTGCTATTAACTCCTACGATTTGGGACATAAGCGCACTGAACACTGCAACCCCATATGCTTTAGCAGCCTTGTAAAACAATTGCTGCACATCACCATCTTTACAATTGGCCTTCATGTTTTGCCCCAAGTGATACATACATATTCCATGCAATGCCCTTAGAAATGAATGTGCAATAGCTGTTGCTATACTTGTGTTTCGGTTTGAAATGAACACAAGATCCTCAACTTCTCTAATACACCCATGCAACTTTGTTATAAACCAAATCCATGCATTATCATTTTCTAAATCTCCAATGCCAAAAGTTAATGGGTACATTTGGTTATTTCCATCCATGCAAGTCGCAATAAATAGGGTACCTTTATACTTGGATTTTAGGAATGTTACATCAACGGCTATAACGAGCCAAATGGAAGTTCTAAATCCAGCAATAGAACCTCCTAATGTCATGGAAAAGTATTTGAATCGATTGGAAGCATCATATTCAATGTGGGTGACAGTCCCTGGATTTTTTATTTCCAACATCGCA